>CM028677.1:12452072-13052072 GCA_016760335.1 Gastrodia elata | reverse complement strand
TAATTGAATAGTGATCCTGCAAAATTAATCTGCTGTAGCGCGTCGTAGCGCGCCATAGCACGTAAATTTTCATTTTATAAAACTATAGTTAAATTAATTAAACAGTGATCCCACAAATTTATCTATTGTAGTGCACCGCAGCACGCCACAGCATACACTGTAGTGATCGAACAAAAAAGATACTAACTTATATGCAAGAAAAGCGTTTGGAGCACTGCTGCTATAGTGTGCCACAGCAGAATAGGATTTGAAATGTGTTGCCACAGCACATCACAGTTGAATAGTATTTGAAATGCTGCTGCCGCAGCGCGCCACATCGCGCCGCAGCGAGCGGCCTAGAATT
Organism: Gastrodia elata; assembly: GCA_016760335.1. Lineage (NCBI taxonomy): Eukaryota > Viridiplantae > Streptophyta > Magnoliopsida > Asparagales > Orchidaceae > Gastrodia > Gastrodia elata. Next base: position 13,051,729 of record CM028677.1, on the reverse strand, counting down.
CCCAGAAATAACAATTAAGGAGCATGGGGAAGGTCACAAAAGTGTGACCTTTGGCCTCCCCAACCTCTTAAAAATAGATAAATTAAATCTCTGATGAATCCCAACAAGTTTAAGCAGATAAAAACATTAAAAGGGATGGGAATTAAGCTAAGGAAGAGGAAATGTCACACATTGAAAGCTTTTGAGGCTGAGTGCATCCCTATTTAAGGGCCAATCTCAGACCTTGAACGGGTTCTAATTTTTGCTACTCAAAGACCAAAAAGAAAGGTTACTGGAAGAAAAAGAAGGAGAACTTTCCAAGGGGAAGAGAGGACCAAGAATAAGAAGAAAGGGATAGTGCAGGAAAAGTAAAGAGAACCCCAGAAAACCTCCAGGTGATTCCTTGTATTTCTCCTAAACTCCCTTGATTAATTTTTTGCCATAAATTGATGGTGATGTTCACTTTTCTTTGCATGTACGTTCTTTCTTGCTTAGTAATGGAAGGCTAAAAACCCCTTGGAGAGGGTTGAGATGTAGTTGTAAAATTATGTCAAGATATATTGTATATGATGAGATTGTTTAAATGAAATGAAAAACTATTTGTATTGTTAAATTTAATATTGAATGAATGTTTTGATGAACTGAATTCTAAATTATTTTAATTAAAAGAGCTTGTGTTCCAATGCTCACCAATTGGGTTAGAGCAAGGAAGGTAGTGTGAGTAGAGCTGAGAATTACGTGACAAAATTCTCAAGACTCACTTGCACCCTCCCTTAATAGCTCTCCCAAAAGATTGACGCTTGAGAACCAAGTTCTCCATTAACCTTGCTCTACTGCTCAGCAAGGTAAAAGAGATGAGAGGATATTAGGACTTCAATGGATGATGTGACATAATCTATTAACCCAATGCATCCTCCCATCTAGCTAAACTGCATGTGAAGCGTATGACGTATGGTGAATGGAATCTTGCTTATGATACCATCATTATTAAAAGATATCTTTGGTAACCTAGATGTAGGGAATCAAATTCTAACTAAATGATCATTAACTCATAAGAGTTTATGTGCTAACGGAGAACCTAAAAAGGAGTTCTCTTTGTGCACTAAACTTGAACCCAATTTAATTGAAGGGTACTCTAATTCCAATGGTGTTCACTTGATTTAATAAAGCAAATAAATTGACATCTACATTCAAATAATGAAGTTATATAACCAACCCTTACATATATTACAATAAAATCTCAACTCTTTCTTTTTTAATCATATAGCATCTTTACTTAAAGTATTTTATATCACTAATTTGGAACTAACAAACTCAACCAAATTTGTCATCTAAACATTAGTGAAAGAAAATATAACTTGGTATCAAAACAACTGTTCCTTGAGGTTCGATAAATCCTGGAAACTAAACTTTCCATTTATTACTTCAGACCACGTACACTTGCGTGCAAATGCAGACGTGTATTTTCGTCTATCATGTACTCTTATCCCTTTGACTTTGTTGAGCAGCAGAGCATCTGTGATGACCAACTTAAGTAGTAATAAGTAAAACTCTTAAACTGCAAGGCCTTTCAGGCCAAAGCGAACAATACCTTGGTGCTTAAGAGTTTGAGCTGTTACAGCATCATTAATGGAGAACTTAGTTCACAAGCATCAAATCTCTTGGTTGAGCTTTTAAGGAAAGGTGCAAGTGAGCCTGAGAATTTGTCACATAATTTTCTGCTCAACTTGCACTACCTTGCTTGCTCTAACCCAATTGATGAGCTTGGAACACAAGTTCTTTAATTAAATAATTTAAACTTATATCCATCCAAGCATTTATTTCAACATAAATAATAAATATATGAACATTCTTTTCATTCATTAAAATAGTTTCATTACAACACCACCAAACCCCTTATAATTTATACAACTACATCTCAACCCTCTCCAAAAGGATTTTAGCCTTCCATAACTAAATAAGAATAAGCACACATACAAAGAAAAGTGAACCTCGCCATTAATTCACAGTAGAAAGAAATCAGAGAAGTTTAGGATGAAATACTAGGAATCATCCGGAGGTTTTCTGGTATTCTCTTGGACTCCTCCTGCACTTTCCTCTTGACTACTCAGCCCATTTTCCTTTGCTGTTTCCTTCTCCTTACTGTTCTTGATCAGCCTTCTTCCCCTTGGAGATTTCTCCTTTCTCCTCTTGCTGCTGCTTTTCCTTTAGTGCACTTGAATGTCAAAAATTGGAACTCCCTCAAGGTTTGAGATTGGCCCTTAAATAGGGAAGTTCTCAGCCCCTAAGGCATTTATCATGTGACCCTTCACCTTCCTTGGCTTTAATTCAAATCTTTTAATTAATTGTCCAGTTTATTTCATTGGGATTCAGCAGAAATAATGTATTTCAATTTTCAAGAGGCTGGGGAAGTCCAAAGGTTACATTTGTGGCCTTCCCTATGATGCATTAATAGCTATTTTTTGAGAAATTCTGGATCGTCCCTGCGACGCGCTGTGGCGCGCTGTGGAAGTATCATTCCAAACACTGTTCCGCTATGGCGCACTGTGGCAGCAGCATTCCAAAAACTGTTCCGCTATAGCGCGCTACGGCAGCAGTGTTCCAAACACTGTTCCTGCATAAAAATTAGTATCTTTTCCTTTGGTCATCGCAGTGTCCGCTATAGCGCGCAAGAGCAGATAAACTTTCCAAATACCTAGTCAATGGTTCAGCTATAGTTCTTATGATTAATAAAATATTCTGCTGTGGCGCGCTGCAGCGCGCTATAGCAGAAAATAGTTCAAAATTGTTGATCAATTAGTTCTCATATAGTTTGTGTAAGTAATCAAAAAATGCCGCCACAGCGCGCTGTGCGCGCTACGGCAGTTGAAATTTCGATAACATTGTTCAATTAGTTCATATAAAGTTCTTGAAGGTAAATTAAATATGCCGCCATGGCGCGCTGTGGCGCGCTGTGGCGTGCCGCAGCAACCTGTATTGGTTTTGTTCCAGGTCAGTGCAAATCCTTATGAGGCGTAGCGCGCTGTGGCATGCTTGGAGCGCATTGTAGAGGTTTATTTAACAAAAAGGGGGATTTAGTACTGTTCAATTAGTCTGCGTACGGTTTTAATTCATCTTCAAGAAATGACGATCTAGCACGCAGTGGCGCACTACAGCAGAACTATTTTCGAAAGCACTGTTCAATTTCTGTTTATATGATTTTAATTTAACTTAGAGAAATAACGTTGTGGCACACTGCGGCACGCTTTGGCGCACAATAGCGGTCTTTCTTCCAGGTATGTAATTTAGCTTCCAGGTGCAGAATTTTCAGAAGTCGCCATGGTGCGCTGTGGCAGTTTTGACCCAGATTTTGTCATTCAGCTCATGCATTCCATTTTCCTTCATTTTCTTGCAAAAGTACAAGTTTTTACTCAAAGTATATGGATATATATGATGAATTTGAATGTTTATCACTACATTTTCGCTTAAAATTTTGGATATATCACACCCCCGCACTTAACTTCTTGCTCGTCCTCGAGTAGGCTCAAAATGTGAGTTTCTGAATTTCTTAGTCTAGGGATTTAATGTAGTATGCCAATGTGTAATGAATTTAATTACCAAGTATGCTCTAGTTAAGATGCCTTCATACCTTTCAATTTCTTTTGCTACCCCTTTCCTTAAGTTCATATTTCTACTCTCCATTTGGTTTCACATTAAAATGTTGTACTTAATATTTTAATATGGGGGAAGTGATCATAATATTCAAACCTTAATGGTGCATTTGGTGAGTACTTGAGTATTGTGCTATGTGTGCCCCCTACTTATGCTTCACAAGGAACATTTTAATATTTCAGGAGAGATATTTTTTTTCATCCTAAATATTCAATTTATTTAGCTTAGAAGAGATACTTTTCATCATCCTTATATATTTTTTTCCTTAGAAATTTTAGCTCTAAGGGTGAGACATTTTTCTTCATTCCTTAATTTAGTTTCTTGTGGTCATGAAGTCCTACAGGAGCGTAGCACCTCAATTTCTCACTCACTGCTTGCCACTTGGGTTTTAGTTCTCAGATTTTCTCCCCCCCACACTTAAACTTTAGCACATGTCATTTTAATTTCTGGAAACCAAGCATTAGTAGAGCTTTAAGCTGATTAAGGGGTGTAGGATTGAAGTTGATTTTTTTCTTAATTTCTAGCATACTTGAATTCTAATTTCCATACAATTGAATTTAACATTGAATCCAGAAATTAGTTGCATTTAGAAAATAATCTTGAAGTTTAATTTTAGCAAAGATGAGTGTGCACTATATACGAAATCCATTTTATTAACTAAAATAAAAATTACAAAAATAGAAGAAATGAAAATAGAAAGCAGAAAACAGTACAACCTTATTATTCATTAGGTTTGTCTTCCTCCCTCGCGTATCAATAGGTGTAATTCGCTGGCCAATCATTGTCTGGGAATGGTTCTCCAGCAGGAGGGTGCAATAGCCTAGACCCATCCGGTCCTCCGCTCAAGCTCTACTCTTGGAACATTGTTCCGAGAGCTTCGTGGAATTCCGTTTGGAATTCACGCTGCCAAGCTACTTCTCCTTTGAGAAACTGCATGTCGTGTGCTAAGGAGATGCCTAAATCCTGTTGATGCGCGTACATGTGCATCAACATTTTCTCAGTCGAGGTCCAGCCAGTGGACGTTGATGCTTTGCCTTCTTCTCCCCTCCTCTTCTTAGCTCGCACCCCTTCTTGGGCACGAGAGCTCAAGTCTGTCAGTTCTAGAGGAGCGCGGGGTGGAATTGCAACATCAGAAGAGAGGATCTTTACCCCTTGAGCCTCGCATAATCCTGAAATCAGAGACCCAAAAGCAAGAGTAGCACATGGCCTAGTCAAGGCGTTCTAAAGTTGCTCCTTAATACTGCTAGAGATAAGAATAGCTCCCTCTCTTTGCAAAGCAAAAAGGAGTAGTGCCTGTGATCGGGTTACCTCACTGAGATGCCCCAAATGCATAACAAAATTGGAGACAAACACATGCCAAGCATTGCTTGACTTCGTGAGGAGTGATCGAGGAATGTTGGCCAAGTTCTATCTCCATCTTGCATTGGAGCGGGTAATCTCACTTGCTATCTCTGTTGGGTTGTATTGGGAACTCAGCAGGCTAAGATAGATACAATCCTCTACATCCCTCAATAAATAAAATTTTTCTATGTTATTGTTCCCAAACTCCACAGCCTTACATCTAACAAAAATTTTATTAGCAACCGCATTGATAGCATTGGCAGACTTCCTGTACTATGGAGAGGTAAGTGGAGTTTGTGGGACACACCAGGTGGTCCCATCCTCAGTTCAGAATTTGGTCAGGGTTTACCGGGTATGGGAGCCCGAATCCCCGCTCTAGGATTAACTTCCTTTTTAAGATAACTTGGTTGAAGCATTGTTTTGCTTCAACCAAAAAAAATCTCTTCTTGTTAAACGCTCCACTTGCTGTGGAGGTAAAAGCTCCCTTGCTTGCGGTTTCTTTCTTTCTCAAAGACATTAGTCTCTTAATGATAGAAAGAAAAGATTGAGAGGAATAAAAATTGAGTGCAGTTGGAGGAATTAGAGCAGCAGTGCTTGAGTTTTAATGAAGTGCAATCCTCTAACTCCCCCCTCTCAACCCTTTTATAGATGATAAAAGAAATTTTTTGAATGTTATGAGTTTATCACACTTATGGCACATCAATTCTTGGTAAAAGTTACATTTAACTCATGCCATAAGTGTGACTTAATTTTCTTTCAATAAGGCAAAAGACTTCAACTTTTTTAGCACCTAATTTGTAGTTTGGAGTTCCAAGGCGCACTATAGTATCTTTGACTGCCTTAAGAATCCATGGAAATCAATTCTGCTTTAGCTAGGTATTTTACGCTGCAGTGCGTTGTGGCGCCTTGAAACATTCGTGCTGATTTATTTGCTATAGTGCTCTGCGGCGGCAAAATCTGCTACGATGCACTGTGGCGGGTAAATCCGCTGCGGCGCCCTGTGGCGAATAAATCCGCTGTGACGTGCTGTAGTGGTTCTTAAGCAAATATTTTTAGAATTTAATTTCACTTCCAGAATTCTTTTCATATAAAATTTTTGGTTGTTTATTTATTTAATACTACTTCTAAAAGCAAGAACTTCAAACAAAAAAAACAAAAAAAGTTGGGTTGCCTCCCAAAAAGCACTTGGTTTAATGTCGTCAGCCCGACACGTTTTAGTTCAAACAACTTCAGAATTAATATTTGGTCTCAGTTTTCAAATTTCAAATTTTTGCCCTTTAGTTTTAATAGAAAATTTTCTTATTTTCATTGGGTCCGCAGCTATTTCGACTTTTTCATCTCCTTCATTTCTAGAAGGGGAATCCTTTTTTTTTTCTTCTTCCCCTCCTTGTTTTCTTTTTATTAATAGGAGAATTCTCACTTTCTCCTCTAAATGAGGGATTAATCCTACTCTTACCTCTCTCTTCAACTAGTTCCAGATTTGTAAATTCAGCATTTTGCACAATTCCTCCTCCCTCGTATTCCTCTTCCAAGCAATTTCAATCATTTTCTATTTAAAAAGGGTAGATTTTAAATCGATGACAACAGTCTTACCCTTAACTTTGATGCTCATTATACCCTTGACTACGTCGATTATGGCATTGGTGCTAGCTAGAAAAGGTCGCCCAAATATGATAATGGAATTTTCATTCCACGTATCCCATTCGTAAATAGTAAAATCGGTGAGAATAGATAACTCTCCTAGACTAACGAGTACATTTCTAGTTATTCCCAAAGGAGTCCTTGAATCTAGGTTTGCAAATTCTAAAATCATTGAAGTGGTCTCAATACCTCCTAAATTCACTTCCTTGTGCACATGGTAAGGAATGATATTGATCGAGGCTCCAAGAACACATAAAGGATCTAAGAAAGCATCGTCCCTTATCACGCAAGGGATATTCAACCTCCTCGGATCCTCCTTTTATGCCACTAATCTCTCAATTGTTTTGTTTCCTAATTCTCTTTCTAACTCCCATTTAGATTTATTCATTCTTATATTGTCATTCAGGCAGGCTTCTTCAAATTTATCTAATTTAATGACACTCACAATTTCCCTTGGATTAATTTCAGTAGAGCTAGGCAACATTCCCTGCTGTCGGGTGGACAGCTGCTGGGAAGTTTGTCGTAGCTGGACTTCAATATTTTTGAGGGATGCCTCTATCCCTTGGATAGAGGCTTCATGCTTATTGTGTGTTACTTCAGTTCTCCTCATGAATTGAAGGGTTTCTGTCTTAAGGGAATTAAACACACCCTCAAGATTGGGCTATTGGGTAGAATTGTTTTCAAATTGATTATACCACTATTTATTTATATTATTTCCTACATTAAAATTTCCATTGACATTATAATTATTTTTCCAGGAAAAATTAGGATGTTGCTTCCACCCAAGGTTGTAAGTATTGGAGTAAGGATTGTGTGCGTTGTTTTTCCCAGATTGTTGTTTCTTAAATAATTGCCTTGTTCAATGTTTGACGGTGCAAAAGGGTTGTTTAAAATATAACTTTTGCCCGTGTGCTTCCCTCCGCACAACTCACAGTGGACTTCTTGAACATAGTTGACATTCATACTTTCTATTTTGTTGTTCACTGCATTTATCTCATTTTTAAGGGCCAAGATTTGATTTATTTCACTTACCTGGTTAGCCTCCCTCTTGTTGGGGTTGATTTTCTCAGTGGGCCATTGATAGGCATTGCTGGCCATCTCTTCTAAGAGATCAAAGGTTTTTTCTTGGGTCTTACTACTGAGTGACCCTTCGGTAGCTGCATCAATAAGTGTCCTTGTTGGAGCATTCAAACCATTATAAAAAGTTTGGACCTGCATCCATTTAGAAAACTCATGATGTGGGCATTGCCTAAGGCAGTCCTTAAAGTCTTTCTGAGCTATCATATAAAGTATCCCCCTCAAATTGATTGAAATTAGTTATCTCAATCCACAACCGGGCTATTTTTGCAAGAGGGAAATATTTAGTTAGGAATTTCCTAGCAAAATCATCCCAAGTGCGAATAGAGTCTCCCAAAAGTGAACTAAGCCAACTCTTGGCTCTGTCTCTTAGTGAGAATGGGAAAAGCTGCAGTTTAACGACGTCTTCAAAAATGCCGTTAAATCTGAATGTGTCATAAATTTTGAGGAAATTTGAAATATGTGAATTGGGATCTTCTGTGGCTAGTCCCCAGAATTGGTTATTTTACACCATGATAAGTGTCGAAGGTTTAATTTCAAAATTATTGGTCTCTAGGTTCGGTCTCACAATCGCATCAGGGATGCCTCTAACAGTAAGCAGTGCATAATCTCTCAAGGCTCTACCCTTAGGTTCCCCTAAATGGTTAGCTTCTAAATTTTCCATTTCAAAGTGATGTTGATAAAGGATTGCTCGTTCTCTTCTAGCTCTTAAGTATGTTCGCTCAATTTCAGGATCAAATAAGATATTAACGTTTTCTCTCCTACTTATGCAGCTCATTAAATTCAGCTAGACAAAGATGATTATAGCAATCACAATGAACAATTTAACAATTCAATTACTCCAAGATAGTGAATAAGTACTAGATTTCTAATTATACTAAGCACAACAAGTAAACAAAATAAAAACTCTAGTTATACTACAATTAGCACAATATTATATGATTAAAAAAAATCAAAACAAAGATAATTAAGTAAGGTATCTAAATCACTATTTACTAGAAAATTATATTTGATACAAAACAAAATCGTTCTCTAGCAATGGCGCCAACAACTTGATAGACGAAAAATACACGTCTGCGTTTGCACGCAAGTGTACGTGGTCTGAAGTAATAAGTGAAAGTTTTACTTACGAGATTTATCGTCCTCTGGGAATGGTGGTTCAGATACCAAGTTATATTTTCTTTCAATAATATTTAGATGTCGATTTTTGAAATGATTTTTGGTTCCTATTTTTGCAATACAAATTACCTTAAGTTAAGATACTATTTGATTAAAAGGAGAGAGATGAGTTTTCATTGTAATAATTGTAAGGGCTTGGTGATATAACTTCATTGTTGAATGTATACTTTAAATCTTCATGCTTAATTAAATCAAGTGAACATTATTGGAATTTGAGTTATCTTCCAATTACAATAGGTTCAAGTTTAGTGCACAAAGAGAGTTCCAATTGGGGCTCTTCCTTAGCACATAAAATTTTGAGAGATCATGATATTGTTATTAGACTGGATTTCCTATGTCTAGGTTACCAAATAGTATCTTTTATTCCTATTGATCTCATAAACAAGACTCCCATTAACCATTCATCACGAGCTTCACACGTGATTTAGCTAGATGAGAGGATGCATTGGGTCGATAGATTATGTCACATCATTCATCTAATTTTCCAATGTCCTCTCATCCCTTCTTCTACTTTGTTGAGCAGCAGAGCATCAGTAATGGAGAACTTGGTTCACAAGCATCAAATCTCTTGGTAGAGCTTATAAGGAAAGGTGTAAATGAGCTTGAGAATTTGTCACATAATACTTAGCTCTACTTGCACTACCTTCCTTACTCTTACCCAATTGATGAGCTTGGAACACAAGTTTGTTAATTAAATAATTTAAAGTTAATTCCATCCAAGCATTCATTTCAATATAAATAATAAAAATAAGAATATCTTTCATTCATTAAAATAATTTCATTATAGCACCACCATACCCCATACAATTTATACAACTACATCTCAACCCTCTCCAAAGGGATTTTAGCCTTACATTACTAAATAAGAATAAGCACACATACAAAGAAATATGACCACGCTATCAGTTCACAGTAGAAAGAAATCAGATAAGTTTAGGAAGAAATACTAGGAATCACCCGGAGGTTTTCTGAGGTTCTCTTGGACTCCTCCTGCACTTTCCTCTTGAATGTTCCACACTTTTTCCTTTGCTATTTCCTTCTCCTTACTGTTCTTGGTCAACGTTCTTCCCCATAGAGAGTTCTTCTTTCTCCTCTTGCTACATCTTTTTCTTTAGGGCACTTGAATGTCAAAAATTAGAACTCCCTCAAGGTCTGAGATTGGCCCTTAAATAGGGAAGTTCTCAGTCCCCAAGGCATTAATTATGTGACCCTTCACCTTTCTTGGCTTTAATTCAAATCCCTTAATTGATTGTCCTATTTATTCCATTGGGATTCATCAAAAATAATGTATTTCAATTTTCAAGAGGCTGGGGAAGTCCAAAGGTTGCATTTGTGGCCTTCCCTATGCTACATTAATAGTTGTTTTATGACAAATTCTGGATCATCTGCTGTGGTGCACTGTGGCACGCTGTGCTAGTAGTGTTCCAAACAATGTTCTGCTACGGCGCGCTATGGCAGCAGTGTTCCAAACACTGTTCTGCTATGGAGCATTGTGGCAGCAGCGTTCCAAACATTGTTCCTTCATAAAAATTAGTACCTTTTCCTTTAGTCACCGCAGTGTCCGCTGTGGCGCGTTATAGTAGATAAACTTTTGAAATAGCTATTCTAATAGTTCAGATATAATTTTTATGATTAATAAAATATTCTACTGTGGAGCGCTGCGGCGCGCTATAGCGGAAAATAGTTTGAAAACGCGGATCAATTAGTTCGCATATAGTTAGTGTGAATAATCAAAAAGCGACATTGTGGCGTGCTGCGGCGGTTGAAAGTTTGAAAACACTATTCAATTAGTTCATATAAAGTTCTTGAAGGTAAATTAAATATGCCGTCGTGGTGCTCTATGGTGCACCGCTTCAAGTTGCAGCGATTTTATTCCAGGTCAGTGCAAATCCTTATGAGGCATAACGCGCTGTGGCACGCTTGGAGCGCGCTGCAGCAGTTTATTTTACAAAAAAGGGGGATTTAGTATTGTTCAATTAGTCTTCATAAGGTTTTACTTCATCTTCAAGAAATGACGATGAAGAGCGCTGTGGTGCAGTGCAGCTGAACTATTTTCGAAAACACTGTTCAATTTCTCTTTATATGATTGTAATTTAACTTAGAGAAATAATGTTGTGGCGTGATGCGATGAGCTTTGGAGTGCTGTTGCGGTCTTTCTTCTAGGTCTTTAGTTTAGCTTCCATGTGAAGAATTTACAGGAGTCGCCATGGCGCGCTGTGACAGTTTTGACCCAGATATTGTCATTCAGCTCATGCATTCCATTTTCCTTCATTTTCCTGCAAAAGTACAAGTTTCCACTCAAAGTATATAGATATATATAATGAATTTGAATGTTTAATCACTACATTTTTGCTATAAATTTTGGATATATCAGTAACGAGCCCATCCCAATTGTCTAAAAATTATGAGAGTAATAATAGAGCTTGGACCTCATCATCAAACTTGATTCCATCAAACTCAATTGGATCGTCACAGTGTTGAACCCATTCATATGTTCAGTCACTGAACAACTATCCATCATCTTCATATTGATCAGTCTTTTCATTAAAAAAACTTTGTTAGAAGCCGAGGGGTTTTCATACATTCTTATCAGTGCATTCATGAGATCTACAATAGTTTTCCCATTAATAATGTTAAATGCAACAAAAGAAGTCAATGCTGAAAAAATCAAACCCAAAGTGGTTCTATTAAGAACCTCCCATTCTTCATCTAACATAATAACTGGTTTTCGGTCGGCTCCACTCAAAGGTTGATACAACTTCTTCTGAAAAAGCAAATCTTCTATTTGCATTTTTTAGAGCCCAAATTTCATGCTGTTACACTTTTCAATCTTATGTCTCATCTAGCCAGCCATTGCTCCCACTCAAACAGCAATTCCTAGAATCAATAAGAAACTTATCTCTTTAATACAACTTATTGGGAACTAATTAAGCACAATGAAAGCAGTTTTGAGCGCACTCAATTGAGGACCGGGTTGGGTTGATGGTTTCTAAGCAAAATACAAGATCTCAAAATAGCAAAAAATAGAATCATAGCACATGCATTCTGACAGACTGTATATACACGTCTGCGCTCACACATAAGTGTAGGTGGTCTGAACTAAAAAGTGAAAAGTGTTAATTTCTTGGAATTTATTGATCCTCAGAGAATTGGTTGATTTGGCACTAAGGTGTATCTATTCTCACTAATGTTTAAGCTACAATGTATTTGGATGAGTTAGTCTAAGAATTAGCACAATAATCACTAAGCAAAAAGAGCAAGATGAGAGATAAAGGAGAGTTGGGCCCATCCCACATGCCATGATATAACACTTATGTATATTAATTTTCTCAAACTTTATCGTTCATTTTAATTATAATCAAGTGCACATTGTTTTCCTTGAGTTTAACTCAAGGTCTTACAAGTTCAAATCTCGTGCACAAAATGAACTCACATTCGGTTCTACTTCGGCACAAAGATTCTTGTAAGATTCTTTTGATTTAAATTTTAATCTTATTCGTTTAATCAAGGAGAGCCTTATTATTAAATCTTAGAATCTTACAAACATTGATTTCCACTATGAGCATCACTCTCACCTCAAATAGTTGAGATGAGGGATTCTTATGTTGGGCTCAACGACTATGTCACTTAGTTCATGAGCACTCAATACTTCCTTCCTCTACCTCAATTATGTTGGGCTAAGGAGCTCATTTAGTGGGTCATAGCATCACTTTCATCAACACTTTGGTTGAGCTTAGATTGAGGTGAATTGAGCTCAAGAACTTTGTCACATAGTTCCAAGATTTCATGCACTCAAAACCTAGCATCCATCCTAAGGTGAGCTAAGGAGCACAAGATGATTAGTTCTTGAATCCTTTTTTATTCTTTACTCTTATTGCACATTCAAGACTAAATTAGATAAAATATTTCTTAGCAAGACATTAAGATCACAAAATAAATTATGCTTGAGGAAAAACATTTATATATGAATATTACATCATGCACATGGGACTTCACCCCAACCCTCCCTAAGGGAGTTTAGCTACTCATTACAAAAGAAAAGAAGAAAAACACATACATGGATAAAGACCCTTTTATGGTCAACTAAAAATAAAATACAATAATAGAGTTTAGAAGATACTAGGAACGCTCCTTTGGAAGATCTTCGAAATCCGTCTTCTCCTTCTCAATGTTCCCTTCTTAGGTCGCTAGTGCTGCCTTTTTCCTTCTCCTCTAAAGCAAGAGCTTGCTTTGACACCCTTGGGGAGTTCTTCTCTTCCTTGGAACTCCTCCGTACTTAGTGGATTTTTGGCTAAAATTGTGAACCCTCCTCAAGTCAAGAGGAGGGGTATTTATAGGAGAGGGGCTGTCTTCTTCTTCTTCATTTCAAAAGCAGCATTTCTATTAAAAAATTGAACTCATGATGGCAAAATCCTCCATTGATGGTGAGGTGACAAATATCTTCATTTGTTTACCCAAAACATCACCTCAAGACCTTCTTTTTCAAATAAAACATAGCAGTTGCAGGGAATGATGGCTGGGGACAAAGTGCAGGATTGAGGTCATATCCCCAAACACATTAAATGATGTCTGAAAAAAAATTGCGGCAGCCACCGCAGCGCACTGCGGCGTGCAATGGTCCTTAGCAAATTCGCCAAGTCCCCCGCTGTCGCATGCTGCAGCTGGTCATTTTACAATTCTTCTATTCAATTACTTAACTTTTCATTTTTTAAAGTAAAAATATTTCCGCTGCAGACCGCTGCAGCGCGCGACCGCGCGCTGTAGCGACTCGTTTTGCAAAAAAAAAATACTGTTCAATTAATCGATTTTCCCATTTTATAAAGTCAGAAATATTTCCGCTGCAGACCACTGCAGCGCGCGACCGCGCTATAGCGGCTCATTTTGCAAAAAACACTGTTCAATTAGTTAAGCCTTACTATTTATATAGTTTAAATAATTTCAATGCAGCCCGCTGCGGCGCGCTGTAGCGCGCTGCAATGCGCTGTAGCGGATTTCTTTTAGTAAATTTTAAATGTTTCTAGAAATGCCTCAGAACTCCTTTAGATGCCATTTTCCTGAAAAAGTTAAAAAATATTGATTTAGGAGCAGCTTAAAAGATCATAAGTGAATGAAATATCCCTTTATTTTAGATATAATTTATGGATTTATCACACCCCCACACTTAAATTCTTGCTCATCCTCGAGTAAGCTCAAAATAGTATTTTTTCTATTTTGCAGGGATGAAAATCACAACAATGTAATTAGAATATGTATAAGTCAAGATGTGGGCATGATAAAAATGAAATTAACATTTTAGCAATAATATTATTTTTAATTGTGGCACTAAGGTGGTTTAATCAATGAATCTCTAAATATTTGAATTTTCAATACTTGATATTAGGTGATGGGTATAATTCATTGTGAACTCTAGACTATAGAAGTGATCAAAGATTCCAATAGTTGTGCCATATGTGCTCCTTCTTATAAGTCACAAAGATGAAAAGCTTAAAGGAGAGATATGTTTCTTCATCCTTTCACATTTTGTTCATTTGGGAGAGATATTTTTCATCATACGTCTGCTCTCATCATTTGGGAGAGATATTTTTCATCATTTGGGAGAGATATTAGCTTAAAGGAGAGATATACACGTCTGCGCTCACACGCAACTGTACGTGGTCTAAAGTAATAAGTGGAAAGTGTTAATTTCTGGGAATTTATCGAACCTCAGAGAATTGGTTGATTTGGCACTAAGGTATATCTATTCTCACTAATGTTTAAGCTACAATGTATTTGGATGAGTTGGTCTAAGAATTAGCACAATAATCACTAAGCAAAAAGAGCAATTTGAGAGATAGAGGAGAGTTGGGCCCATCCCACATGCCATGATATAACACGTATGTATAATAATATTCTTAAGCTTTATCATTCATTTTAATTAAAGTCAAGTGCACATTGTTTTCTTTGAGTTTAACTCAAGGTTGTACAAGTTCAAATCTCGTGCACAAAATGAACTCACATTCGGTTCTACTTCGGCACAAAGATCCTTGTAAGATTCCTTGGATTTAAATTTTAATCTTATTCTCTTGATCAAGGAGAGCTTGATTATTAAATCTTATGATCTTACAAGCATTGATTTCCACTACGAGCATCACTCGCATATCACATAGTTGAGATGAGGGATTCATATGTTGGGCTCAATGACTATGTCACTTAGTTCATGAGCACTCAATACTTCCTTCCTCTACCTCAATTATGTTGAGCTAAGGAGCTCATTTAGTGAGTCTTAGCATCACTTGCATCAACACTTTGGTTGAGCTTAAATTGAGGTGCATTGAGCTCAAGAACTTTGTCATATAGTTCCAAGTTTTCATGCACTCAAAACCTAGCATCCAACCTAAGGTGAGATAAGGAGCACAAGATGATTAGTTCTTGAATCCTTTTTTATTCTTTACTCTTATTCCACATTCAAGACTAAATTAGATAAAATATTTCTTAGCAAGACATTAAGATCACAAAATAAATTATGCTTGAGGAAAAACATTTATATATGAATATTACATCATGCACATGGGACTTTACCCCAACCCTCCCCAAGGGAGTTTAGCTACTCATTACAAAAGAAAAGAAGAAAAATACATACATGGATAAAGACCCTTTCATGATAACTAAAAATAAAATACAAGAATAGAGTTTAGAAGATACTAGGAATGCTCCTTTGGAAGTTCTCCGGAATCCTTCTTCTCCTTCTCAATGTTCCCTTCTTAGGTCACTAGTGCTGCCTTCTTCCTTCTCCTCTAAAGTAAGAGCTTGCTTTGCCACCCTTGGGGAGTTCTTCTTTTCCTCGGCACTCCTCCTTACTTAATGGATTTTTGGCTAAAATTGTGAACCCTTCTCAAGTCAAGAGGACGGGTATTTATAGGAGAGGGGCTGCCTTCTTCTTCTTCATTTCAAAACCAGCATTTCCATTAAAAATTTTGAACTCATGATGGAAAAATCCTCCATTGATGGTGAGGTGACAAATATCTTTATTTGTTTACCCAAAACATCACCTCAAGACCTTCTTTTTCAACTAAAATGTAGCAGTTGCAGGGAATGATGGCTGGGGACAAAGCGCAGGATTGAGGTCATATCTCCAAACACATTAAATGATGTCTGAAAAAAAATTGTTGTGGGTCGCTGTAGCGTGTTGCAGCGCGTTGTGCGTGCTGCGGCGTGCAATAGTCCTTAGCAAATTTGCCAAGTCCCCCGGTGCCGCATGCTACAACGGGTTATTTTACAAATCTACTGTTCAATTACTTCACTTTTCATTTTTAAAGTAAAAATATTTCCACTACGAACCGCTGCAGTGCGCGACCGCGCGCTATAGCGGCTCATTTTGCAAAAAATACTGTTCAATTAATCTATTTCCCGATTTTATAAAGTTAGAAATATTTCCGCTGCAGACCGCTGCAGCGCGTGACCACGCGCTGTAGCAGCTCATTTTGCAAAAGCACTGTTCAATTAGTTGAGCCCTACTGTTTATATAGTTTAAATAATTCTGCTGCAGCCCGCTGCGGCGCGCGGCAGCGTGCTACAGCGGTTTTTCTGTAGTAAATTTTAAATGTTTCCAGAAATGCCTCAGAACTCCTTTGGATGCCATTTTCCTAAAAAAGATAAAAAATATTGATTTATGAGCTGCTTAAAGGATCATAAGTGAATGAAATATCCCTTTATTTTAGATATAATTTATGGATTCATCACATTCATTACAACCACAAGCACATCCAAACAATACCGATTTTACATGAAAAACCAAAGAATGGAAAAATTACAGAGCCACGCCACACAGAAATTTCCACTGTGTAAATTGAAGAGTGCAGGATACAAAGAGCTTAACCTCCTCAAAGAACATTAGCTCTTACTTTAGGATGAATAAAAGAAGTAGCATCCACCACCTGAAGTGCCTTCTCCAATATGCAAGAGTTCCCTTACATAACAGCTCAGCCTTAGGGTTCTTCATTGGAATCTTCTCCAAAATAAGCAGCCAGATCCATAACCAATACTTGTCATAACACAAGAAATATCTCCAAGATGTTTTATTAAGAACTCAGCATTATTTTGAACCCAAAATGGTCCAAAATACCCCTAAAATAGCTTAGACCATGTCCTAGAATGGAGTTGAAATCTATTAGGCGCTACGACGTGCCATAGTGGCCAAGCCTTACGTAGCCAAATGATAGGGTGTGCATAGAGCCTTGCTCTCAAGTTGCCTAGCACTGGAGAGCACTACAGCACGTGCTCCACAATGGTGCATTATAGCGCTCTGCTTTCGGAAGATCTGTCACTAGGGCATACTGCAGCACCTTGGTCTCTGTCTGCTTCTGTTGGGGAGAGCTACAGTACGCTAAAGAACCTGACTCCATCTATCAAGGTGCGCTAAAGTGCCTTGGTCTTAGTCTGCTGCCGCCTTGGCGAGCAATGACAGCTTCCTCTCGGGTATTGGGAGTCATGGCGTACTACAGCGTGCCATAGTGCATTATGGCGCCTTTACTACAGCTAAGCTTCCAACCTTATTCCAAATCACCTCTAAACCTCTTGAATGTTCATTAGAGTTCCATTAGCATTTCCATGGTAATCTGAATGGTCTTCACAACCTAACACATCCAAGTGTGTAAGATTGGTTTGAGACCCAATAAGATAATTTGTCGTACAATAAGAGCATTAACCATACTTTGTGATAATGAACTTCTATAATCATCAAGTATATAACCACCTACACAAAATGTAGATTCAAAAGCAATAACTATAACTGAATATTAAGAATATCTTCAGCTATCTTTACTAATGAAGGCATTTTTAGGAAATCATTTTCAACCATTCTAAAACATCAAATGAAGATTTTTTTTTCTTTAGCTTAATGCAATCCTCATCCAGATAAAGCTCAGTCTTCAATTTAATTAGATGGTTGACACAAGTAGACTCTAACAAAGTCAAAATATCTTAAAATAAAATTTCTTTGTTCATAATAACTTGAATTAAAGCTACCTTAAGGCATTAGAAAATAGTGTAAAGAATCAAAAACTGCTCTAAATGTGTTTACTTAATATAGCCATATAGTTCAAGTAAATTTTATAAAACCCACTCAATTTTCTCATTAAGGGCAAGCCCGAATACATTGATTTAAGTGCAAATTTAATAAATGTCATTTTTCTCCTTGAATCAAGCACAATGGCAATACACATTAATAAGTTAGTATCAGCCCATTATTTGTCAAATTTTTCTTTCATTGAAATGCACATCAATCTCACAAAATCATCATTCTCACTTGCCCTACTCTCAAGAATACATTTAATCTGAATTATTTCAAGAAGGAAGATAATAGTAGTTGGGTATGTTGAACCTAAATATATCTTTGAAGCATTCTCAAACATTTTAAGAGTACATTTAGTTCTATCAAATATATCCCAATCATCACCAGTAAAACCCCAAATTAATCCTTATCATTTCTACAAAATTAATGCAACATGATTTTATAATGAAAGGCACAATCAAGCATATAGAATATGGAGTTCCATCTTAATTTTACATCACCTGAAAGACCTCTACGAGTTGCTGCTGATGAACCCAGGATTCATATCAAAATAAGTGAGCAAAAACATACAGAATAATATATGAACCTGCATACTTTGATTAGAATTCTTATATTTTCAAGAAAAATTGGAAAAAAGGCAAGCTGGAGCTAAATGAGGAAATTCTAGATGAAAATAGTTGTAGCGTGCTATACAGCGGGCAATGGCGGATGAGTGAAAGAAGAGACCTAGAACTGACCTGCAGAACATGGGAGAAAATTTGCTATAGCTCGCCCCAGCGCTCTACAGCGGGCCACGATGTCATTTCCCGGAAGTAATATTTCTGCGATCACAAGCTTTTAACCACCGCAGTGCGCTTCTAGCGCACCACAGCATGCCTAGGTACACTGAAAAAAATTGCAGTCCTAGAAAGAATTAGTTGTAGCGTGCCCTAGTGTTCTACAAAGATCCACGGCGACATTCAAAGTTATTATTGTGAACTATATGGGAAGTAATTGAACAGTAACTTACGAACTTTTAAGCTCTCCAATGCACCCCAGCGTGCTACAGCGGGCTGTAGCGTAATATCAGGTAAATTATATAAATCAAAGGGATAAAATTTAATTGAAGAGTGTTTGGATCAAAGCTGTAACAACGCGCTGCAGCAGAACAGTGTTTGGATCGAAGTGGCCACAGAGCACTACGACAAATCCCCACTAAACAGTGTTCCTGGAGCCAGACTCGGCAGAAATCAGATGCGATCGCTGCAGCACGCGACAGTCGACACAGATGTTTCCAGGTAAAAGCATTAATGACAGCACAGGGAAGGCCAAAAAATCAAACCTTTGGCCTTCCCTAGCCATTGGGAAAGTGAAATAATATTAAGACATGATGTATTCTAAGAGAATAAAGGAATAATATTAATTGGATTGCCATGAATTCATGGAAGATGAAAGGCCAACATAATTTATTCTCAATGGTTAAATGGCTATCTATTTAAACAACATTTTGAAACTAAACAAGGATTCCAATTTTTGACATTCTAATACCTAAAAGGAGGGATTGTTGCTGGGAGAGAAAGAGAACTATCCAAGAAAAGGTTCAAAGTACCTTTGCAAGATCTAGAGAAAAGAGAAGTACAAGGAGCTTGAAGGAAGGAAGAGAAAGGAGAAGAAGAAATTCAAAGAACCCCAAAATTCAAGGTTGTTCCTAGTATTTTCTCTCAACTTTATCTTGTTTTTCTTACTGTCAAACTGATGTCAAGATTCTTATCTTTGAATGCAACTTTCTGTATTGTGATTGCAATGGAAAGCTTGACCATCCTTGGAGAGGGTTGGGCCATAGTCATGTGATGAGTGTGGGACGTATAGTGTTGTATGTTGATGTTGCAATGAATCAGATTTGAATTTAAAGTTTACTTATTCTTAAGTTTCAATTTAAATGATTGAATTGTTTATCAAATATAAATCTTTACTAAAATACTTGTGCTCCAATGCTCACTAATTGGAATAGAGCAAGGAGTGAGGGCAATATAGCTGAGAGCTACATGATAAGTTCTCAAGCCTATTAGCACCACTTCTTAAGCTCATTTGAGAAGTTAAAGCTTGTGAGCCAAGCCCCCCTCCAATCATGCTCTATGGAGGGAGAGATCATCAAACACCCATGGATGATGTGACATAGTCCATTGGGTCCAATGAATCCTCTCCCTTAGCTAAGCAGCATGTGTAGCACATAATGCTGATTCACAGGAATAAATGCGTGTGAGATCACCCAACTAAA
Organism: Gastrodia elata; assembly: GCA_016760335.1. Lineage (NCBI taxonomy): Eukaryota > Viridiplantae > Streptophyta > Magnoliopsida > Asparagales > Orchidaceae > Gastrodia > Gastrodia elata. The sequence continues at coordinate 13,031,555 of CM028677.1, read as the reverse complement.
TATTATTTTCATAGCCTAGATGTAGGAATTCTAAAATAAATCTAATGTGATCTCATAAGAGTCTATGTGCTGAGGAAGAACCCTGGTGTGTTCACCTTGCACACTAGATTTGAACTAGTTGGAATTAGAGGACCAATCTAAGGAACATTATATTCACATGATTTGATTGGCATAATCTAAGTACTTTATAAAATGCAATGAATTAAATACAACACCAATCCCTTTCGAGTCACATGACAAAATCTTAACTCTATCTTCTTAATCAATAGTATCTTAATTTAAGCTCTTTGCATTATTGATCTAGGAACCAAAAAAAATACCAAAATGAATCTTCTAAACATTATTGAAAGAAGGTAAGACTTAGTAACAAAACCACCGTTCCCTGTGGATGATATAAATCTAGAACTCACCATTCCAAATTATTATTTCGAATTATGTACACTTGTGCACTAGCGTAGACATGTATTTACAGCCTATCAGCTACACCAACTAACCTTGTAATCTCACAGAATATTTTTAAATGGCTTGAAGATCTTTTAATATAAATAATGACCTCTCTAACAACTTCAATAACATTATTGCAGCTCTTAAGGCCTTCTTGAACAATAAAATTTAAAACATGTGCACCACAATGGACATGAAATATTTTCCCTTAAAAAAAGTTTATTAGTGTTCTCAAAAGCTCTTGAAAAATCTTTTCTACATTATCGTTGGCCCGTGCATTATCAAATGTAATCATCATAATTTTTTTGTGGATGCCCCACTGCATTATGCACTCACTAATGGCATCAGCAATGAGATAAAATTTATAATAGAATGTTGTAATGCCCAATCTTAATCAATGTACCGTGTTGTTAAACCCATATACACTATTGATTGATTTGAAGTTCAAAAATTAGCATTTAAGAAAATATGATTCATAGACTTAAGCAATTTATTCATCTTATTATTTGCTATTTCATAAACTTTCAAGTATTCTGCTCGTATAATCTTTCTAGAAGTTTTTATATAGTTAGTATTCAAATTATGTGAAAATAAATCAAAATATGACTGCTCTACAAACTTAAAAGGTAACTAAGCTGTGATAATAATCTTTGCCAATATATTTCTAATTTTGGTGTTATCGTATACAGATATAACATAAAAAGAACTAGTTTTAACATCTACTAATTTTCTCTTATCCAATATCTTTAGGTTAAAAACTTTCTATTTTTTGTTTGCTTAACTTAATATTGGACAAAGTTTGATATGCCTAAAACAATTTGAGGTAGATCCATATTTCTAAGACATATAATTCTTATGACAATGCTTATATGATAGTTTATCAACTGCATTGCCTTGTTATCTTTAGATTTTATTATTTTAAAATGATCCCAAATTATACTTTTTTTTTAATATCCTAACATTTGAAATAATTTGGCTTATTTTATTTGTTTGGAGTATAATAACAATAGGATCTGCACTTGCTTCCTCATTTTTTGACTCAAATACAATATTTTGTTCATCTCCTGATTTATCAGTTTCTATCTCAAAGTATTTACTTATATGTTCTATTTAGTTGAAATATTAAGTAAAAGTAGAGAATGTAAACAAAATCACAGCATCAGCTTGCACTTGCAGCTTGAACCCTAAAATATGAAAACCTAAAAACTTTTCAAAAATAATATGATAAAATATTAAATAAATTATTAAACTATAAGTCTGTAAGACTGTAACTATAAAAACATAATTCCATCTCACAGCTTAACCCTAAACATAGAATTACATACTTATAAAATATTGCACCTCTAAGAACTCTAAAATTAAATAGAAGTATATAATGTAAATAAAATTACTGCATAAAGTTGCACTTGCACCTAAAATCCTAAAATATGCAAATAACTTACAGCAAGACTAAAAATCCTAAAATCTTACAAAAATATTAAACAAAATATTAAACAAATTGTTAGACTATAAGTCTGTACAACTATAACAAAAATATTAAAAATAGGCTTGGGCTGTTACTACTTGGGTTGTTGTCGCCTGTGACCATCGTTGCTTGTATTACAAAATATTAAACAAATTGTTAGACTGTAAGTCTGTACAATTATAATAAGAATATTAAATATATATATAACCATCGTTGCAAGTGCAAGCTTGGGCTGTTGCTGCTTGGGCTGCTGCTGCCTGTGTTGCTGATTCTTTGGTTTACTGTATGCCTAAAAACCCTTAAATAAAATAGAAGTACATAATGTAAATAGAATCAAAGCATCAGCTTGCATTTATAGCTTAAACCCTAAAATATGTAAATAACTTACTACAAGACTAAGAATACTAAGACCCTACAAAAATAATATGACAAAATATTAAATAAATTACTTGATTATAAGTTTATAAGACTGTAACTCTAAGAATATAATTTCATTACAAAACATAACCCTAAGAATAGAGTTACAAGCTCATAAAATATTGTATGTCTAAGAATCCTAAAATAAAATAGAAGTATAGAATGTAAATAGATTCAACTTATAATTACAACTTGAATAATAAACATGTAAACAAATTACTACAAGATTGAAAACCCTAAAATAGCACAAAAATAATATGCTAAAATATTAAATAAATAATAATATGGTAAGTTTGTAAGACTTTAACTGTAAAAATATAATTTCAACTCATAGATTAACCCTAAAAATAGATTTATAGGCTCATAAAATATTCTATGTATAAAAATCCTAAAATAAAAAATAAAAATAGAATGTATACAAATTCATAGCATTAGCTTGCACTTGTAGTTTGAACCATAAAATTTGCAAACAACTTATTGAAAAATTGAAAACCTTAAAAAAATAAAGAAAATAATATGACAAAATATTAAACAAATTATTATAATGTAAGTCTATAAAATTGTAACTATATAAACATAATTCCAACTCACAGATTAACCCTAAAAATAGAGTTATAGGCTCATAAAATATTGCATATTTAAAACCCTAAAATAAAAAGAAGGATAGAATGTAAATAGATTCATAACATTAGCTTGTAGTTGCAACTTGAACCATAAAACATGCAAATAATTTACTAAAAAATTGAAAACAATAAAAAAAAAATATAAAATATTAAATAAATTGATATAATGTAAAATTTGTAAGATTGCAATCATAAAAATCCAATTCAAACTAACATCTTAACCTAAAAATAGAGTTACAGGCTCATAAAATATAGTATATCTAAAAACTCTAAAATAAAAAAGAAAGACAAAATGTAAACATATTCACATCATCTGCTTGAACTTGCAACTTAAACATTAAAACATGCATCAACTTACTGAAAGACTGAAAACTCTAAAAATAAATATGTTAAATTATTAAACAAATTGTTATATTATAAGACTATAAGACTGTAACTATAAAAATATAATTCCAACTCACAGCTTAACCCTAAAAATATAGTTACAGGCTCATATAATAATGCATATTTAAAAATTTTAAAATTAAACATAAGTACATAATATAAATAGATTCACATCATTAGCTTGCACTTGCAGCTTGAACACTAAAATAAGAAAACAACTTACTACAAGACTAAAATCCAAAAAAAAAAAACAATTTACAAACCTTTGCAAATTTTTGTAGCACATGAAAAAGCAAAGAATAAAAAACCAAAAATATCATATTCAAAAATTGGGACGAAAATATCTGACAACAAGGAGAAGGCGAGAAGCGAGCTAAAGGTGAAAAGCCAGAAGAGAAGAATATGAGACTCGAGAGAGAAGCCAAAGCCCAGAAGCAAAGAATATAAAAAAAAAGGAATTGACCCCTCTATGGCTTTGTGTGCAAATGTTATCCGCGATAATCCTTTCGATTTCAAATTCGCTGCAATTCAAAAAATCAGAAAAAAAAAAGATCCAAAAGGTTTTGAACTGTGGCTAGTTGAGTGATGGGTGACTGTCGCATCTGACTGTGCTGCAGTTATTTTTATTAACTAAATGTTGTTTATATATTTATACATTACCGGTCTGTATATTTTGATTTGACTCGAACTCAATTTGAATCAAGTTAAGCCTAACTCAAACTCGACTCAAATCAGGGTCGACTCCAGATATTCAAATTGAGAATCGACTCAAAAATTTTGAGTCAAGTTTGATTCGACTCGAATACCAAGCGATTTTCAAGCGAGTTTCAAGCTTCAGGTAAATTTGCCAGCCCTATAGTTAGATATTCTAAAATTCCTAACAACAATAGGAATACCAAGTAAAAGGTTATGATGATTATATAAGATCAATGATGTCATCAATAGTGTAGTCATTCTAAATACTTAAGAAAAATAAATACTTGATTTTTCTATGTTAATCTCAAGACCATATTTATCTTTAAATTTGTAAAGAAGGCAACCAAAATTCTAGATATAATTTTTTGTTGCTTTGCAAAAATATACAAATCATCAGTAAAGGGTAAATATGAGCAAGTATCTCAATAAAGTATTAAACTATTACTAAAATAATATCATTGAATAAAGCCAAAAGCCCATCTATAAGAAAAGCAAAGAGGCAAATGGATAAATGACACCACAATCTCAACATATTAGAATTAAAAAAACCTTAAATGGACCCATTGATAATAATCGAGTTATTAACATTACATATGCAAGCCTTAGGCCACTTAATAAAGTGATTCACAAAACTTTTTTCTAGAGTGTATCATGTAAGTAATTGTTGTACGTAAATCAAAAGCCTTATGGGTATCTAATTTAGCACAAAATTCCCTTTCTGAGGTTTTTGAGTAAAAAACCAAGATTTCCAAAGCAATCAATATGTTCTTCATAATATTCTTACCTACAATAAAATTAGTTTGGGTTACATCAATGGTGTTATGAAGAAGATGATTGATTCTAATATATATATACATATATATATATATATATATATATATATATATATATATATATATATATATATATATATATATATATATATTGTAATAGCCATCTTAATTGCCATAAAAAATAAAGATATACATCTGATATCAATCTGTAGCGACTAAAGTCTCAAATAATCAAATTCATCATAAGTAAGCAAACCTTAAATTTTATTTAATCAAGCAAATAATTACATTTATATTCAATTCACAAAGTCTCAAATAATCAAATTCATCATAAATAACATTACAAATTGAATTTTCACATATAAAAAAAACTTAAATGAAAAATCATTTAACTAATTATTTTCAATTATTCTTAAATGCTCAACAAGCAATACAAATCCATGTGTAGCCACTAACCCATCAATTTTTTAAGTCATGATATACCTACAAAAATTGTTACCAGTCAGGCAATAGTACGTAAGAATTTAGTAAGAAATATATTCTAACATCTTATATGATATATAAAATAAAAAATAATGTTAATCAAAGGAAGCATGCATAAAAAAAAAGCAATTATATGATTTTGCATTGATTCAATAAGTACCATAGTATGCTGCAATTATTCAATTTTGAAAAGAAGCAATAGCAATAACAATTACAATAGCAATAATAATACATTATATACGATAAAAATCTCATTTTTATCTACGATAAAAATCTCATTTTTATCTACGATAAAAATCTCACTAAGATTACCTAAGTCACAGGTCATTTTGAAAAGATTCAATAAGTACCATAGTCTACTAATTAGTAATTATTCTCATTTATTATTTCAATTTGGTGAGTCTTTCATCTAGATTTTCTACTCCTCTTAATAGGCTAAATATTTTTTTATTTTATTGTAGATTGCTAGCAAACTCTACATGCACTATTCACTTTTTTTTTTCTCTTCAAAGACTTTCATTATAAACATATATCACAAGTTCTTAAGATATAGTTTCATAATTCAAAATTAATACCATTAATTTATCATAACATTTTATGGCATAGATCTTATTCGAGTTGATTTCACCGATGCGATATATCATAATTTCTCATATGACAAAGTCATTCAATTTGTTCAGCAGTTAAAGTATATTAATACTATAAATCAAATTATTATATCAAAAATTTTATGACCAAATGTATGTGTTTGATGTAATAGTTTACTTGAAAATATGGAATACACAAATTTATCCCTTCTTTAATTAGCTTATAGGTAAATTTCACAAAAGTAAAAAATTAGTATTTGTTATTTTTTTGTTCCTTATATAATAATTTATGTATAATTATTTACTAATGTAGTGAATTTTGAAGTTTAAGGATATGAATGGTGTGAGTAGGATCTAAATTAGGAATCGATTTCTTCTTAAGTTTAGAATTAGTGATAAAAGTGCTTTAATATTGTATTTATTTTGATTGATATAACTCTAAAAAATGTATGAAATAATATTTTACTAATTTTGCGCCAAATATTAAGCTTAGAAAGTAAAAGAGAATGAAGCCTGTTTCCAGACAAGCTAATATATTTTCCAAATGCAACAAAGTCTTCAAATTATATTTTATCATTCTCTTATTGATATTTAGAATTATAAATCATCATACATATATTCATAAAGTAATTTTAACAATAATTTCAATGGTGCTAAAACACAGATGTTAAGATCCCAAGTTGACCATGAAGGCTTCTACTTAGACTATCCTTGTAACAATCCAAGGTTGTTACCCATCTTAATTTTAGCATAATCAGATCATAATTATCATTCCATTAAGTTCATCGATTCATTAGAGCCAAACCTTGAAGGTTTGGAGCAATTCAGAGTCTAATCCAATATTTTGGATTATTTTAATAATTAATTAATTAAAAAATTGAGGTATTTATTTTGACCTCGAAATTAAAATCTGACTTCATCGTTGCGATCGTCACCCCCAAATTAGCTAGGGGTGATGTTTTGGACACATTTGGAAGTCGTCGGATTTTCACAAATATTTTAATATAATTAAATGCCCCAAAAATTAGCATAATTAAATAATCGTCGGAATCAAAATCCGACCTCGCTGTTGAATTCCGCTCCCCCAAATTAGCTAGAGGTGAATTTTTGAGATTATTCGAAGAACGTTCCAAAAATCTGAATTTTAAATAATTAAGGAAAATAATTAAATAATTATTTATTCCTTAATTTGCATTTAATCCCTCTCTTTTTCCCTTAATGTTGGCTGGCCACTTTTCCCACATTTGCAAGTCAATTGAGGCCATCCCTCCCCTCTCCTCCTAGCCATGCCTTCCTAGGCAAGTGGGATCACTTTTCATATCCTAGTCTCCCTAGCCATTGTGGCCCCTACTCTTACTCTCCTCCTTTAAAATGAGAACTCAGCCCCCCTTCTATTGCTTACTAAAAAATTCCTCATCCTTTCCTCCATTGCTATACCTTGGGCTATAGAAGAAGAAGGAGAAGCTCCTCAACCAAGCCTTCCAAGTCTTCTTCCTCCCTCTCTTGCAAGACATAAAGGTACCCTCTTGCTCCTCTCCTTCTCTTTCTTATGCGATTATAATGTTAGAATATAGACGTTGGAAGTTCATATGCATGTATGAAAGCCATTAAGGCTCTTAAAAGATTCAAAGGAATATGCTTTATTTTTGTCTATTTCATATACCCTGTCATTCATTCGTATTTTTAGTATAACTAGGATGCTCCATTTGTGCCGATTTTGTTGTCGATGGAAAGTTATCGGAAATACCTTTCCATTGATGTATGGCACCACTCCTGGAACTCTCTGGATTGAGAGTAATTAGGCACAAAAAACGGCCCTCACGGGTTTCGCACCCGGCGAAATCGCCGTCTGCCGCTGCAGCGGGTTGCCGCAGGCTGCAGCGGACATGAAAACTTAGGGAAAATGTCAATAGAACTAATTGATTAGTAGATTGCGAAATGGACTGCTACAACGTGCTGTAGCGCGCTGCAGCGGTCTGCAACGGCATTTCACGAAACTCAGGAAAACAGTCAATAAAATTAATTGAACAGTGGATTTGCGAATTTGACCGCTACAGTGTATGGTCGCGTGCTGCAGCGGTCTGCAGCGGTAATATCGCGGGAATCATAGAAATCATTTAATGAAAGTAATTAAACATTGATTTTTGCATCGGACCGCTACAGCGCATCATAGCGCGCTGCAGCGGACTGCAGTGGATTGCAGCGGATTGTAGCGGATTGCAGCGAGCCGCAGTGAAATGGCGCTACCGCGCAGAAAGCGCTATAGCGCGCTACCGCACGAAAAGCGCCCCAGCGCGCTGCAGCGCCCAAAAAATTGCAAAATTTCCAGAAAATTCCAGAATTTCCCAGATTTTGTAAAACTGCCCAGTTTTGGTTGAAATGGCCAAAACTCAACTGTTTTGGTATTTTAAGACCCCTATGACCCTAGTGAGGCTAAGTTATATTAAATTTGAACCTTGCATAAAATTCTATATGAAACTTGAATTTGAAATTTTTCCATTTTCATTAAGTTCTCAAACATAGGTATCTTAAATGTATGTTATGCCATATGTTGTATTAGAATCTAAATTGCTTATATTAATTAGGTATATTTTAACAACAAATTGGCATGAAACTTAGATCTCTTGGAATTGTGATTAAGTGCTAATCTCCTTGGTTGATTTGTAATTTGATTAGCATTAATCACCCCTTCTTAATCTATGTCATTTATATGTCTTATGATTTTATGATGTATTTTAGAAAACTCTAAGCCTTTATAAGTACACTTAATTGATATTAAACTACACTTGAACATAAGAATCCTGATAACTTGATTAAGTAGATGATACTTAATCCAAACCTAAGATTGACATCAATAATATACTAATAATACATTGATTGGACATTGACCTCTAAATTAATCATTGGTCTTAATAATAGATAAGGTTAGGGGTTAAACCCTAACTTGTCTTGATTAAGATCCAAATTATCAAGGCCAGCGGCCCCAGGGCAAACAACCTATAGCTCCTGCGAGGGTATACATGCTAACACCCACATCTATACCTGAAGACAAAGATGTCGTTTCGGGTATGTCTTAAATTAAACTTTTTTTCAGTTCTTACTATTTTAGTATTCGGTCCTTGTTGTTCTAGTATTTTCTAATGATTGAGTATCAATTCTTATTCTGTTATTATAATCATAGGCACCTTATCAATAAATGATAAACTTTGTAATATCCTTTTCGATACTTGAGCGAGTCATTCCTTCGTATCGAAAAGCTGAGTGAAGACCCTCAAACTACCAACATATCGATTAGCAAACTCGTTGAGCATCGGGTTACCTTCCAGAGCCCGTATGCAATCCCAGCAATTCTGTAACATAAATATTCCTATTGGTGAATAAAAGTATGGAGCTAAATTAATTATATTGCCAATCGCAAACTTTGATATAATCCTAGGCATGAATTGGTTAAGTGAACATGGTACTTCCATAAATTGCTAAAAGAAGAAAATCACTTTGGGTAGTCGAAGCCAATCAAAAACTTTTGTTGGAACATTTAGCACTTAAGCATCGTTGATCAATGCCATTAAAGCAGAGAAGCTAGTCAGGAAAGGGTGCGATGCGTATCTCGTAACAATGTTGGGAGAAAAGAAAGAAGGCGTACCTATTTCTGAGAACCGAATAGTTTGTGAATTTCTTGATATTCTTCCTGAAGACCTACCTGGTCTTCCTCCCGTTAGAGAAGTAGAATTTGCTATAGAATTAATTCGGGGAACCCAACCATTATCAAAAGTTCTGTATCGTATGACGCCTAAGGAGTTGTAAGAATTAAACAAGCAACTGGAAGAGCTGCTAGAAAAAGGTCTTATTCGGCCGAGTTCATCTCCTTGGGGAGCGCCAGTTTTATTCGTTAAGAAGAAAGATGGATCGATGAGAATGTTCATCGATTATAGAGAATTGAACAAAGTAACTATCAAGAACAAATACCCATTGTCGCGAATCAATGATCTATTTAATCATTGGTTTTAATGATATAATGGTTAGGGGTTAAACCCTAATTTGTCTTGATTAAGATCCAAATCTTAATCACTTAATTAATTAATTTGATTGTAAGATAAGTCAACCATCATTATTCTAATAATGCATTTGATTGAGTATTGATCTTAAATCATTAAATTAGAAGTGCTAAGATTAACATTAAATCTGTGTGATTGAACCATCTGAACCTAAACTTTAGATCATTGATTTTCTCTTATAGAAGACTACTAGCATAAGATGAATAATAAAATGTTAATGATTGACGGAATGATCTAATATTAATAATATCTTTGATTCCATCCCATGATTTTAGAATATAGATGGGTTAGATGAATGGTTAGCCATCTAATCTGATCACTTTAGTCCAAAACTAATAAGTAAGCCTTATATGTTAACTTAAGAAGTAGAAGAGTGAGATCTTAAGAGTCTTACTTTAAGATCATTTTGAAAATATTTAAAGACCTTAATTATTAATACATTGAGGTAGGAATAACTTTTGTAATCTATTGAGGTAAGAACCTTAGATGATCCTTCATAGCCTTAGAAGTTGAACTTGATACCTTATGGTAGAAATCACCTGAATTATTTAGAATATGACTTATTCCTTGTGGTAGCAACCTACATTGAGTGATCTTTTGATCACATCCTTGGAGCCTTGTGTAAGATTCACCTACTTAGAGTAGGGATTAATAAATTTGATAAATCTTTGTTGATTAAATAGAATCTGCTGAACTCAGATTATTAGTTGGGTATAGTAGGGTATACCCATATTACTGGATTAATTCAGTAGTATTCAAGATTAGTTGATTCACTCCAATGTGAACTTATGACTAGGTGCTATCCTGTAGGATTAGCTGAATACAGTCCCATTAGAATAAATCTTCCAAGACTGAGAGTGTTACAATTAGTGAATAGGATCCTTAGTTTGAGATGTAAACTGCGATCGGGTTCTGCCTCCTATCGTAGTGCGCTTCGATAAGTGCAGTTTAAGCAAACTAAGTATCTTAAGTCACTTTGTGTAGACCACTAAGTATGCTTATAATTAGGGCATTTAACAGCTTAGCTTGAGATGTAAACTGTGACCGGGTTCTGTCTCCTATCGTAGTGCGCTTCGATAAGTGTAGTTTAAACAAGCTAATGGTTTAATCTACCTTTCTTGCAAATATGCTAAATATGTGTATACAGTCTCCCCAGCTAATGATTTTAAGTAAACTCTCAACCTTAACTAATTATCGAGATTAGAATTCAGGAGTCAGAATCCTTTTAGCAGGATTCTGCACAATGAAGACCTTAGATTCGTTATCAGTTTTCCAAGCATTTTTAAGATTTTCAGATTTATCTCATGTAGTTTTGAAGCATGGGCATGAGCATAAGCATAATGTGTGAGTATCATAATGATGTATGAGAGTTAGAATGATGTATAAGTATCAGTGATGATCTATGAGTTACGGAATGTTACATATATTGACGGGGGAATTTCTGGATGCATCAGTGTTATTAATAAACAGTATTCCTGATAGGGTGTATGTAGACATTGGACTGTACTTCTCATAACAGTTCAGTGATATTTTGGTAGCATATCAATAGCATACTGTGTTGAGGCATATTCAGTTGCACAGTTTCAGTGACATACATCATAGTTTACAGATGATTACTCAGTTTTAGATTCAATGCTATTTTTAGTTTACTTTTAGTATTCAGTTATAGTTCAGTTTTACTTTATTTTACTTCAGTTTTATACAGTTTTATACAATTTTATATTTTCATATATGTTATAATTTTCTTGCAGTTTTATACATGCTATGTAAAGGTTAAGTAAATAATTAAAATTGTTTAGAATAGTTTCGATGTGTTAGACTTATTGTCTAACACGAGGTACTTTTGGGATCCGGCAATTTGCTAGATTCTGAGCAGTATACTGAGCCAAGTCAAGAGGACATCCAGGAGAACCAGTAGGAGCCCGTGGAGCATTAGTGGACTCTTCTTCAGCTGCTTAGTTTACTTTCAGTTCAGTATTTAGTTTTATGTCTGTTATTCAGTAAATATTTGTAATAATTCTGGATATACTTTTTTTTCTTTCCTGAGATGAATATTTTCATACTGTTTCTGTGATGAATGTATCTGGATGTATGTTTAAGCTTCCACACTCTGTACTATACTACTTATGCTTAGTATTGTGATGTGATCAGTATACTGAAAATGCTGATATCTTATATATATATATATATATATATATATATATATATATATATATATTAGATTGCTATTGTATTCTAAATCTAATGTATTTAATTATCTAATACTTAGGATAAGGATACTACTCTTATCTTAAGTATTAGCTCTCAACCCTCCTTGAGGTTGAGTCAGCAGTCCTTCAGATGGGCTTAGTTTTCAGCCATTTCGGGGAGACGGGGTATTCCTCCCCGAGTGGCGCACCGCTCTGCCGCCGATATGATTGTACTTAATTCTTTTGCGCACAGTGACTGGGCGGGGCGCTACAATCCTACTCAAGTAAGTCTCTAATTCATATAAATTTTATTTTATTAGCTTAGTATGACATGACATAAATAATTAGCACTAGATCCTTTATATTACTCAAGAAATATAAATTATAAATAAATTTGTATGGTGGTTTAGCTAATCTATTAAGTGTTATTCTTTCATTTACTTATCTCTTAATGTGTTTAAGGATATTTATATATGAGCTTGGATATAACAGCTTATTTAAGAAAATAACAGCTTATTTTAATGTTCTCTTTGCCATCAATTAAGGTATCAAATTTGATGAAGATCTTCTGTGACGTCCCCCGCCTTAGTTCCCGACCCAACCTAGGCCTTGGATCCTTGATATATTCTAGTTAAGGTGTCGGGACTAGGTGGCATTACCATTTTATGCTGAAGATTATAATCAGAAGCTTAGAATAATAATATAAAGATCACCGACATTTGCTCAAATAAATAGAGAACAGGAAAGTAGCAATTTTTATTCCAGAAAAAGTATGATTATAAGTGCATGTCTCTTTTTTATTTATAAATACTAAAAGAGAATAAATAGTGCAGTGGCAGATTGATCAGGCTATTTCCAGATACTTAGCAGCGACATGACCTAGCATTTACAATGAAAATGTCTGAGTTGAACACCCAATAGAGTTAAACTCTAGTACTTTGAATATCTTTAATTACATTGTATATATAAAAGCAAAAGCATAAAATTTAATATAGGAAAAATGTAGGGAAGCATAATAATAAGAATTTGAAAGAAAGAATTTCTACCTTTGAGGAATATCACTATTTGTCTTACAAATCAAAATTTAGCAATAATTTTGAAATAACAATAAAAGTAACATATCACAAGTAAGTTATACTTATCAAAAATTGATATCTTTATCTCAAAAGTGAATAATATATATATATATATATATATATATATATATATATATATATATATATATATATATATATATATATATATAATATTTTCATTCGAGCGGATGATTTCTACAATCTTGAGGAAATTAAGCACGTCTACTATGATTATCACTATTTGAATTCAAATATTACCATTCAGGCATTATTCCACCTATGTTAACTCCCTCGTAGGCATAGTCATTGTCTCCTTATATCTTTATGAAATAGTATGATAGCGAACTAGCACTTTTCTTATTACATTTTGTATAAACTGTAAATATTTCTCATGAAACCGTATTTAATTTAATCAATTAAGATTCTTTGTCTATCTTTGAAAGTATCTCATATAGTGAAAGTAAACTTTAATTATAACTTATAAATAATATAATAAAAACAAACATTTTTCGATTTGAAATGTAAACTTTGAGATGCTTTCACTGGTTTTCAAGAAAAAAGAAAAGCTAAACTAGATTTGTGCTAATACAAGGAATTCTGAAAGAGAACTACTGCGATGCACCCCAACAAGCTCAAGCGAACCAAAATCGAGAGCTCAACGCTATGGCGCACCGCATCAAACTTAAACCCGAGAGCTCGACGCTACCGCGCGCTGCATCTAGCTCAACCCGAGAGCTCGGCACTGCACACCACAGTGGAACTTATTGGACCTAGACTCAGCAGAATTCTTAAAGGCCCTCGCTACAACGGGCTTAACCCGAGAGCTCAGCGTTACAGCGCGCTGCAGTGGACAAAAATTAAGAGCTCCGCGCTACCGCGTGCCGTAGCGAATAGACAGGGCCAGGTATTCATAAAAGAAATTCAAGGCTTCCTACGCCACAGCATGCCCAAGCGCGTCACAGCGCGCTTAAATGTGCTTAAACCGAGAGCTCGACACTATAGCGCGATGTCGTGCCACAATAATTCAAATTGAACTGCTACAATGTGCCGCAGTGGCCCTAACCCGAGATGTGGGTGCTACAGCACGCCGAAGCGGGCATTCACTTAACAACTATTCTGAAGCAAAATCGCAGCGTGCAGCGCCCGTCGTAAATCCAGCCAAAATGAGCATTAAATTCAACATAGGGAAGACCAAATATTCAATTCTTTTATTTTCCTACAGCTGCTATTAAACTCAAAATGCATTAAACCTTATCATTTTCAAGAGGAATAATGGGAAGATTCATTGACAACCATTAAAGCAAAAGGAGATGAAAGGCTTGGAAATTTTAATTCAAAGGGCTGGAGGATGTAGTTATAAAAGGAAGAGAAAAAAACTTAGAGAGGGTTCCCCTCTTTGACATTCTCAGCTTTAAAAATTATGAAGCTACACCAAGAGAGAAAGGAGAAACCTTACCGAATGAAGGAGAAGGTTGGAGAACAAGAAGGAAATTGGTGAACGCAATGGTTGTGCCTAGCATTTTGCTTAATCTCCGCTTTATTTTCTTGTTGTAAGAACCATGCAGTGGTTCGCCTTTTTGCATTGTATTTCCTGCATTTCATTTGTGATGAAAGGCGAAACCCTCCTTGGGGAGGGTTGGGGCTATGTCATGTAATTTTTATAGGATGAAATAGTGTTTGTACTCATTTTCTTCAATGAATAAAGTTCTCAAATTAATTTTTGGTTTAGCTATGAACTTGTTTGAAAGCATGCTGTGTGATGAGTATTTTTATTAAATTAAATGGTTATTAATAAAAATACCATCAAGCTAACTAGTCATATTAAAATTAGGGACATGCACATAAAAGTCCTCAACATAAATATATGTGACAATATTCATTGTGCAAGGATTTTCGGTGTAAGCACCTTAGGATTAACGTAATGAGTTGAACTTGGTAACTTAACTCTCTTAGAGCTCCATGACTCACCAATTGGCATAAAGCTAGGAATATGTGCATTAGTACTTAGAGCCCAGTGATAAGCTCTTGAGCCTAATAGCATTGTTCTTTGAGCTCAATCGAGAAGTTGATGCATGTGAGCCAAGAGCCACAAATTACGCTCCATAACTCATCATAAGTTAAAGAAGAAAGAGGAATAATTGTGTGCTTGTAGATGAATGTGACATAATCCTCTCAGCCTAATAATTTATTTCCTTAGCTAAATTGTGATGGAAGCACGTGATGCTAATTGAGTGGAATCAAGTTTGTGTGATCGTTGAAATTAAAATTATAATTTTGATAACTTAGACGTAAGAAATCGGATTTGACTCATATTGATCAGATAAGGGCCTATGAGCCGAGATTGAACCTTCTTGAGTTCATCTCGTGCTCTAGGCGTGAAATAGTTGGAATTAGAGGACTAGTCTAAGAAATGCTATTATCACATGATTATAATTCGTATGTGAACAATTATCATTTTAAATTGATGATAAAAGTACCTACACCAATCCCTTAATATATTGCTTGATAAAACTCAACTCTTCCTTCTTCTCAAACTATATTTTCGAATTAAGATCTTTGCATTGTTAAATCGGAGCCAATCAAACCACAACACATCATTAGTCTAAATATTGTTGAAAGTAAATATACCTTAGTAACAAAACACTCCGCTCCCTGTGGACGATAAATCTCAGAACTCATCTTCTATTATTACTTCATATCGCGTACACTTGCGTGCGAGCACAAACTTGTATTTACAGTCTATCAATAGCAGAACAAGAAATTAGTTTGGTTAAATTTACAGAGCAAAGTGTATAATTAAATCAACATATATAAATGTACTTCATGATATTCGGGGTACTTAATTTCTTTGACTAGGTTAATTTTTTGTGAATTTGTGCAAATTTTATTTATTTGAAAATCATTGAAGAAAAAATAAAGATATTTTTATTATCTTATATCTAATTCTCTCTCTCTCTCACTGTTTCAATATTAGTGAAAATAGGATGATGATTTTGATGGAGCTGGAGCTATTAATGATAATGATAGTAGTTGATTGTAGTTTTGATGATAGTGATAATGATAATAATAATAATAATAATAATAGTAATAATAATAATCGATATTATTATTATTATTATTATTTAAATTTATAAGATAAAAAAATAGAAGTCCTTATGAATTTATAAAAGTACGAATGATAATAACAATAATAATATTTTATTATTATTATTATTATTATCATCATTATTTATAAGAGAATTTACACCTAAAAAGTATTATTTTTAGTACTCTATATGAGAGGGTATAATAAATAAAAAAAAAAATGAAATTATTATTTCATATGTTAATTATATGCACATGAATTTATTTTAGAGAAAAAATATTATGATAATATTAATAGGATAATAATAATAGTATGACTATCATTATTATTATTATATGGAGATAATAATGATAATAAGTATACCCTTATTATCATTATTATTTTTTTAAGAAGAGAGATAATATTATAATAATAATATTTAGTATTTATAATAATAATAATAGTAATAATAAGATAGTATATTTAGTGAATAAGAGTAGATAAGGAATATTATTATGATATTAGTGAGATGTATTATAATAATATTATTTAAGTAATAATTATTATTATGAATAGTTATAATAATTAAGATAACAATGAGAATAATAACATCAATAGTTATTATTATTAGTATTATTAAAATAGCATAATTATAATATGACATATTATCATATTATAACACACACACATAATACTTATAATATTAGTATATATATATATATATATATATGTGTGTGTGTATGAAAAGAGCAAGAATTAAATTGCATAAAATAAATGCATGTATTAAATTGCAAAAATGAAAGTTAGTGGTTAGGGAAAAAAATAAATATATATAAAAATTAGTGATTAGTAAATTAGCATAGTAAGAAGTCAAATTATTATTTAATTATTGTTTTCTTTCATTTAAAATTTTATTTAGATAATTTATCAAAATAAATTTCTTCACTCTTTTTTTTTGTGTTTTTGCGGCTCCTTCCCGTTCAAAGGGAATTCAATATGAGGAAGCAGCAACTTGATGAGGAGTTAGGGAATAGTCCTTAAAAGTGTCAGTCGTCGTTCTGACAGAGTTTCGGCAAGGTCTAGCGACGGTGTGAGGGGTGGTTGTTCGCCGAGGAAGAAAAAAAGAGGAGAAATGGCAGTTTGGCGAGAGGCGGCGACGGCTCAGCGAGGCGTCGTGTGGAGGTTTAGGAGAGTCGAGCGAGGTGCCGACGAGGTGTTGGGAGGTTGAGGCAGCGAGGCGGGAGGCGATGGTTGGCCGTGGAGGAGGCGAGGAGGGGAGATGGAAAGAGGCTAGTGGATAGCTTTCAAATTGATAAATTTAAAAGTAGCAAGGATCTCAATAATGCCAAAGATTTCTTAAAAGGATGTATGTACTTTGCCTAGGCCCCTAGAGTTGTAATGACCTTATTAATTAGTATCAAACAGAACTCTTAAACATTGATACTATAACAACCTTAATTTTGTTACCAATTATTAGGTAGTCTAAATAACTTAAATTTTACTACTAATGCACTTATAATAGCTTTAAAAACGACACCTAAATTTTGGTGTGATTTAGAGATCGTTCATTTTAGACGAATATCTTAAATATTTTAAGAAATGTGAAAATTACTTAATTTAATTTGACCTCCAAATCAAAATTAGAGTTTGCCATTACACTCCTTAGTTCCAAATTAGTAAGTGGTGATATTTTGAGAATTTTTGGAAGTCGTAAGATTTTTCCCAAATATTTTAATGCATTTTAATGCTCATAAAATAAAGATAATTAAATTTATCTCTAATTTAAAATCCGACTTCATTTTTGAGATCCCACCTTCCATTTAGCTAAGGATGAATTTTTTTATTTTTAGGAGCTGATATGAATATTTAATTAAGAGGATATAATTAATATTAATTAATATAATTTAAATAATTATTAACTAATAAATCATAACAACTAATGACTCCTTTAACGTCTGAATCAGACGGTGCGTAATATGAGTCGTTTGAGCCAAAACCCTCAGTTGATCTGACATCATCCATTCGAATATGGCAAGGATCGATCTGATCCATCCATCGTTCGATTAGTTAACGATCTTGCTCGAGAGCTACAGTGACCCACTGTATGTCGCCCTGGCCTACGATTGTCGCTTGCTCCTCGTAGAAAGTCATGCTACAGCGTGCTAGTAGAGCCACCAGCCCCCTTTTTGCCCCAATTAGGACTCCATTTGCTCCTGTTATGTAACAATCCTAGGTTGTTACTTAATTTAATTTTAGTTAAATTTCTTCCTAATTATCATTGCATTGAGCCCATCTAGTTATTAGAACCAAACCATGAAGATTTATAGCGATTCGGAGCCCAATCAAATAATTTGAATATTTTAATAATATTTAATTAATTAGAAAATTGAGATATTTAATTTGACATCGAAATCAAAATCTGTCTTTGCCAATGCGATCGTCACCCTCAAATTAGCTAGGGGCGATATTTTGGACGTATTTGGAAGTCGTCGGATTTTCTCAAATATTTTAATGTATTTAAACACCCTACAAATTAGCATAATTAAATAATCATCGGTCGAAATCCGACTTCGCCGTTGAGTTCCTCACCCTCTAATTAGCTAGAGGTGAATTTTCGGGATTTTTCGAAATCCATTTATTTGTCCAAATTTTAATTAGAAGATTGGGTTATTTGAAAATTAGAAAATAAATAAATAAATATTTATTTAAAATTCCATTCTTTATCTTTTTCCTTCTCTCCTGGCTGGCACCTTACTTAGTTCGATGCCTCCCCTCCCTGGCATACGCAAGAGCCACCTCTTCTTCTCATTTTGCCCATGTTCTCGTTCATGCCTTGGATGGGATAACTTCTTCCCAACCCATCTAAAGCATGCTCTTCTCCCCCTATAAATGGAAGCACAACTGTGGTGTCCCGCCCCCTGGTCCGTAGGATTATACCCAAGGAGTGGTGTGCCACTCTGGCAAATCCCTATCTTAACATTGGATTAGGTAAGATCCACAATCCACTAATAAGGGAAGGACGTGCACATAATGAATATAAGGTCAATCACTAAATCGAACATACATATAGAGTGCAGAAGCAAAATGAAATAAACATTACATACATTCACCATACATCAAGTAAGAATTAGTAATATAGCTCAACAAATAATAATGAGCAGAAAGTAAACACAATCACGAGTACCTGAATTATTACATCATTTAATTAAAGTTTAAAAGATTAAAAATGATAATATCACTCGTCCTCACAATAAAGAAAAAGGCAATTAGAGGTCTTCTGCACCAGGCTGCTGCACCTCCTCTAAATAAGGCTCCTCCACAGGCATTGGCTCTTCAAATTGTACAAGATCTGACATTGTCAGTTTCACAATGCCAGGGCCCCAGCCAATAAAAAAAAATCTTATTAGATAAATTGCCTAAGTATATTTTAGGTAGAATATTCATTAAACATTTATTAATATCACCATTTTACTCTAACAACATGAAACATCTATCTATCATGGGACAAGTAAGCATATAAGGGAAGCATGATAAGTTGTAAATGTAATATTTATAATTAAGTAAGGATTGAGGAAAAAGCACACCTCAAGTAAGCTAAACAAGGCAGGGCATACATATGTAACACAATAAGTAAAAGTACCGAAAATAAAGTCTAAACCTAAACATGTTGATGATCATATGACATATGCTGATTTAAAATAGTAATCTGAAAGTGGTACATATAGTAAGCAGTAAAGTTTAGCATCCTATATATGCATCTACTCAAGTAAGCAGGTAAAGCAGGAAACACAGCTAACTGAAATAACATGCATCATTAACATATTAAACAATAAGCTGAAAACTAAAAAGAATGTATAACTGCCATATCAGAAAGAATTGGCTGATCCGGCCCTAATAATATTCCCATAGCCTTTATTGGCTAGGGCAGACATAATATAACAATATAGTATTGTATGGATGAATAGGCAAAATAATACTATGCAAATATCTTTTTAGTTATTTTACTTTTGTTTCGGTGGACAATTTCAAAAATAGCTGAGGAGTCAAGGATATCTACAATACTGAGTGGGTTCCAAGCTTAACACACACTCCTCAATGAGTAATATTAAGCATCCTGATCTCTCCTTACCCCTACCCATTGAAGTAATATGCACCATAATCCATCATGTACTGAACCCAAATGGAAATGTTTTCCTAATATTATAAGTTTTTGTTTTTTCATGCAACAATATTTTTCTTATATAACATGATCAAGAAAAAATAAGCACAAAGTTCATGGAATGCGTAGCACAAAATCAAGTAGTAAGCAAAGAACTTTACTAAACATGGTAATATCATTTGTTATCTAATCAAACCATTCTAACTATTCCAAGTTACACAAGTTCAGGATCTCCAATTCCTACTATCGAGTGTAACTTAAAAGTACGTCCTTATAGGTTACAAAATATTAGGACTAACTAGGTCCTAATATAATTAATTAATGTCGACTATATAAATCATCATGACCTAATTTATGAGTTTAGACATTCTAAACTAAAAGCTCTCCGAAATCTACCAAGCTAGAGATTATGGATTAAACACTACGAGATTGGGCTTAATCACATAACCCCAAAGGTAAGACTTAAGATTTAGGTTAAATCTAAATGTGAACTAATGATTGAGATAAATCTTATTAAGTAAATCAGACTTAATAGGACGAATCCCCTATCCTAAATCTAATGTTGAAAGACAAAATAATCCAAATAAGTTGTAAAATCTAGAAACTAATAAAACCACAGATTCATTTATTGAATAACCTCATTATTTAATGAATAAAATCTAACCTAATATTTAATCTTACTCTTAATGAACGAATCCTAAGGTAAAGAGAGAATTCCTAATGATAAGACTTAGAAAATTTCTAAAAATTGATTGAATTTCTTCATACTTGTTGATTTTATTTAATTAGAGAAGTTAGAGATGAATTCTAGCTAAGTTAGGCATATTAACCTTACTTAGGGATTTTTAAACCTAAAATTGAGATGTTTCACAAATTAATCTGCTTGATGGATTTATGATTTAAATTGATCCTAAATCAGTTCTATTACTGATTTTAATAATTTTAAAGGATATTTTAAGGGTTAAGGATACTTAACCTAAAATTTGGGGAAAATGACCATTTTACCCTTACTTAAGGGTCTAAAAAGCTACTTTATGATTTAAAGCTACAAATTAGGATTTTTTCTTGTCAAATGATTCCTTACTGCTAACATAAAGTTAGATAGTAAGTACACCAAATTTGGATAAGAAATGGGTCCTATAAGTCCAAACTAAAGTTTTTAACCTAAGGGGCATTTTAGTAAATTACACCTAATGAAATCTAAATTATTATGTAGTTTACTATTAGTTGCTATTAAAGGATTGTATAAAGTCCAAGAACACTAAATTCTAAGGTATAATGAATTAGTTATAGCCATTTCAATTTTCAGGGCAATTTGGTAATTTTCTAAACTAAAGGGGGTCAAAAGCTAACTTTTCTATTTGGTGTCCAAATTTAGCAAACTTAGTGGCTATAGCTTTCTTATATCACACTAAGTACTTTAACGGGGAGTAGACCCAAATTGGACTTCAATTGGTCAAGTTATGATCTAATTAAGGTTAGGGGTATTTGGTCATTTTTTGATTTTTTTAGAGTTCAGAATCTAAATATTATCTTAGATTATTATTGGCACTAAAATTCTAAGCTATCTAGCACTTTAAGTTTTTGGATTTGGAGTCCAAATGACCAAGTTATGGTCATTTCAATATTTCTGGGCGCTCAGCGCGCTATAGCGGATTTTGGCGCTGTAGCGCGCTGTAGTGGACCCAAATTTGAAACTAAGGCTCTATGGTGTGCTATAGCCTGCTCTAATATGAAACTCAGGTGCTATAGTACGCTGCAATGCCAGACAGTGATTTCATCTGTGCAAAAACCGCGATAGGTTAAATTTTGGGCTCAATTACTCTCAACCTAGAGCATTTTGCATGTGGCGCCATATACCGTTGGAAAGCTCTTTCCAAGACCTTTCCATTGATACCCAAATCAGCACTAAATAATTAAGTTATCAATGCAAACCATGGGGTTAAACGACTGGGTATGCAGAAAGGAAGAAAAATATGATAGCTTTAACTTCCTAAAATCACAACCTTAATGAGCTCTAATGAACTCCATATCTTAAATACAGATTTCTTAGAAGGCAAACTAAACATAAGAGTGAAATGAAGAATCCATTGAATACATTCAATGGGGAAAATGAAGTACCTTGGCCTTGATAATGGCAGATTTCCTAAGAGAGACTTGAGAGCTTGAGAGGTCCTTTCTCCTTTTTCTTCAACTATTAGCAAAAAGACGAAGGGGCTGAGGTTTATTCCAGTAGCAGGTACACCAATGAAGGGAAGAGGGGAAGCAAGGTATGAGTTCAGCTAGGCAAAATGCCAAAGGAAGGGGCTGAAGTTTTCTTTAAGGGGGAGGAGGAGACAAGGCTCCATTAAGAGCCTTCCCATCAGCATGTATGGGAAGAAGATGGTAGCAGCCCACTTGAGTGAAGAGAATGGGGATGAAGTTGCTAGGAAGGATGGGGGAGACAACAACTTTGAAAGAAAGGGAATTGAAATATTTTGATTAATTTAAGTAATTTAACTTTAAAAATAAATAAAAATTTGGATTTTATAAATGTGATCCGAAAAATCTCAAAATTTCACCCTTAGCTAATTAGAGGGTGAGGAACGCAACGGTGAAGTCAAATTTTAATTCTGACAAGTATTTAATTTTCCTATTTTTCAGAGTATTTAAATATTATTAAAATATTCATCGAAATTTTAATGACTTCCGATTGACTCGAAAACATCACCCCTAGCTAATTTGGGGGCACTGAGTGCAATGGAAAAGTCTAACTTTTGATTTGAGGTCAATTTAGATAGGTCATATTTTAGGGTTTCTGAATTTTCCAAGAATCAGGATTTGATCTATTTGACTCCTGATTTGAACTAGGTCTTAGTGGATGACTCCTAATGACTTGATTAATACTTAGGATCAACATTAGGACAGAGATTAGTCTTAATTGACAAGGGTAACAAGGGTAACATCTCAAGTTCTTGATCTTATAAATCTCATGAAGATTTAATTTGAATTAGTTAGCTACATATTATACTTAAGTTTGTTCCTACTTAAGTTATGTTACTTATGAATGCATTTTTTATTCTATACTCTTATTATTTTGAGCTCATAATTATGGTGCTCTGGATGTAACTCTAGTATTCAGTTAGTGACTGATTGGCAGAAGAACAATCTATTAGCTAGAGTGGAATGCAAATTCTAATCTGACACCTTATGAAATTCTTTGATACCAACAGTGGTGTCCCGCCCCCTGGTCCGCAGGATACTTATGAATGCAAATCCATCTCTTATCATTAGATTAGGTAAAATCCACAATTCACTAATAAAGAAAGGATGTACACATAATGAATATAAAGATCTGTCACTAAATCTAACATACATATAGAGTGCTGAAGCAAAATGAAATAAACATTACATCTTTTCACCATATATCAAGTAAGAATTAGTAATATAGCTCAATAAATAATAATGTGCAGAAAGTAAATATACTCATGAGTACCTGAATTATTACATCCTTTAATTAAAGTTTGAAAGACTAAAAATGATAATATCACTCATCCTGAGAATGAAGAAAAAGACAACTAGAGGTCTTCTACACTAGGCCACTGCACCTCCTCTAAATAAGGCTCCTCCTTAGGCACTGGCTCCTCAAACTGAACAAGATCTAACATTGTTAATTTCACAATGCTAGGGCCCTAGCCAATAAAAGAAAAATCTTATTAGACAAATTGTCTAAGTACATTTTAGATAGAATATTCATTAAGCATTTATTAATATCACCATTTTACTCTAACAACATGAAACATCTATCTATCATGAGAGCAAGTAAGCATACAAGGGAAGCATGATAAGTTATAAATATAATATTTATAACTAAGCAAGGATTGAGGCAAAAGCACACCTCAAGTAAGCTAAACAAAGTAGGGCATACATATATAACATAATAAGTAAAAGTACCAAAAGAAAAGTCTAAACCTAAATATGCTGATCATCATATGACATGCTGATTTAAAATAGTAATCTAACAGTGGTACATATAGTAAGCAGTAAAGTTTAGCATCCTAAATATGCATCTATTCAAGTAAGTAGGTAAAGTATGAAATACAGCTGACTGAAATAACATGCATCATTAACATAATAAATAGTAAGCTAAAAATTGAAAAGAATGTATAACTGTCATATTAGAAAGAATTGTCCAATCCAGCCCTAATAATATTCTCATAGCCTTTATGGGCTAGGGCAGACATAATATAACAATATAGTACTGTATGGCTGAAGAGGCAAATAATACTATCCAAATATCTCTTAATTATTTTACTTTTATTTCTGTGGATAATTTCAAAAATAACTGAGGAGTCAAGCACGTCTGCAAGACTGAGTGTGTTCCAAGCTTATCACACACTCTTCAATGAGTAATGTTAAGCATCCTGATCTCTCCTTACCCCTATTTGTTGGAGTAATGTGCACTATAATTCACCATGTACTGGGTTTTTTCTGAATATTCTAAGTTTTCATTTTTTCGTGCAACAATATTTTTCTTATATGACATGTTCAAGGAAAAATAAGCACAAAGTTCAAGGAATGCGTAGCACAAAATCAAGTAGTAAGCAAGGGACTCTACTAAACATGATGATATCATTGGTTATCTAATCAAATCTTTCTAACTATTCCAAGTTACACAAGTTCAGGATCTCTAATTTTTACTATTGAGTATAACTTAAAAGTACATCCATATATGTTACAAAATATTAAGACTAACTAGGTCCTAATATGATTAATCAATATCAACTATATAAATCATCATGGCCTAATTTATGAGTTTAGACGTTCTAAACTAAAATCTGTCCAAAATCTACCAAGCTAGAGATTATGGATTAAATATCACGAGATTGGGCTTAATCACATAACCCCAAAGGTAAGACTTAAGATCTAGGTTAAATCTAAATGTGAACTAATGATTGAGGTAAATCCTATTAAGTAAATCAAACATAATAGGATGAATCTTCTATCCTAAATTAAATGTTGAAAGATAAAATAATCCAAATAAGTTGAAAAATCTAGAAACTAATAAAACCACAGATTCATTCATTGAATAAACTCATTATTTAATGAATAAAATCTAACCTAATATTTAATCTTATTCTTAAGGAACAAATCCCAAGGTAAAGTGGGAATTCCTAATGATAAGACTTAGAAAATTTTTAAGAATTGATTAAATTTCTTCACACTTGCTAATTTTGTTTAATTAGGGTGGTTAGAGACGGATTCTAGCTAAGAAAGTCATACTAACTTTAGGGATTTTCAAACTTAAAATTGAGATGTTTCACAAATTAATTCAATTGATACATTTATGACTTAAATTGATCCTAAATCAGTTTTATTACTAATTTTAATGATTTAAAGGGTGTTTTAAGGGTTAAGGATATTTAACCTAAAATTTGGGCAAAATGACCATTTTGCCCTTATTTAATGGTCCAAAAAGCTATTTTTTGATTTAAATCCCTAAATTAGGATTTCTTATTGCCAAATGATTCCTTACTGTATAACACGAAGATAGACAGTAAGTATACCAAATTTAGATAAGAAATGGATCCTATAGGTCCAAATTAAGTTTTTGACCTAAGGGGAATTTTAGTAAATTACACCTAATGAAATCTAAATTTTTATGTAGTTTACTATTGGTTGATGTTCAAGGATTCTATAAAGTTCAAGAACACTAAATTCTGAGGTCTAATGAATTAGTTATAGCTATTTCAATTTCCAAGGGCAATTTGGTAAATTTCTAAGCTAAGGGTCAAAAAGCTAACTTTTCCATTTGGTGTCCAAATTTAGCAAATGTAATGGTTATAGCTTTCCTATATTGCACTAAGTACTTTAACTGGGAGTAGACCCAAATTGGACTTTAATTGGTCAAGTTATGACCTAATTAAGGTTAGGGGTACTTTGGTCCTTTTCTGATTTTGCTAGTTATTAAAACCTAAGCATTATTTTAGATTATTATTGGTACTAAAATTCTAAGCTATCTAGCACTTTAAATTTTTGGATTTGGAGTCCAAATGACCAAGTTATGGTCATTTCAATATTTCTGAGCACTACGGCGCGCTGTAGCGAATTTGGGCACTGTAGCGCGCTGTAGCTAACCCAAATTTGAAACTTGAATACTATGGTGCACTCTATAGTAGACTCTAATACAAAACTTGGGCACTGTAGTGCGATATAGCACGCTGGAGCGCTAGACGGTGATTTCGTCAGTGCAAAAATTGCCATGAGTTAACTTTTGGGCTCAATTACTCTCAAGCTAGAGCACTTCACGAGCGATGTCATATGCCATTTGGAAAGCTCCTTCCAAGACCTTTCCATTGATACCCAAATCAGCACCAAAAAATTTAGTTATTAGTGCAAACTGTGGGGTTAAATGACTGGGTATATAGAAAGGAAGAAAAATATGATAGCTTATCTTCCTAAAATCACAACCTTAATGAGCTCTAATGAACTACATACCTAAATACTGATTTCTACGGATGCAAACTAAACATAAGAGTGAAACAAAGTATCCATTGAATACATTCAATGGGGAATGGAAGTACCTTGGCCTTGATAATGACAAATTTTCTAGGAGAGGCTTGAGAGCATGAGTGGTCCTTTCTCCTTCTTCTTCAACTGTTAGCAAGAAGAGGAAGGGGCTATGGTTTCTTCCAGCAATGGGTACACCAATGAAGGGAAGAGGGGAAGAGAGGAATGAGTTCAGCTAGGAAAAATGCTAAAGGAAGGTTCTGAAGTTTCCTTTAAGGGTGGAGGAGGAGACAAGGCTCCATTAAGAGCCTTCCCATCATCATGGATGGGAAGAAGATGACAGCATGCCACTTGAGTGAAGAGAATGGGGAGGAAGCTGCTATGATGGGAGGGGGAGTCAGCAGCTTTGAAGAAAAGAAAGGGAAATGAAATATTTTGATTAATTTAAGTAATTTAATTCTAAAAATAAAGAAAAATTCAGATTTTATAAATGTGCTCTGAAAAATCTTAAAATTTCACCCTTAGCTAATTAGAGGGTGAGGAACGCAACGGTGAAGTCAGATTTTTATTCCAACGAGTATTAAATTTTTCTATTCTTCAGAGTATTTAAATATTATTAAAATATTCGTTGAAATTTCGACGACTTCCGATTGACTCAAAAACATTACCCCTAGCTAATTTGGGAGCAATGAGCATAATGGAGAAGTCTGATTTTTGATTTGAGGTCAATTTAGAAAGGTCAAATTTTAGGGTTTTTGGATTTTCTAACAATTAGGATTTGATCTATTTGACTCTTGATTTGGACTCGGTCTTAGTGAATGACTCCTAATAACTTGATTAATACTTAGGATCGGATGGAGATTAGTCTTAATTGACAAGGGTAATAACTTGGGTTGTTACAACAGCACTCTCCTTCCTCTTCATTTGCTCAAGCTGAAGCTTCCTCCTCCTTAGAAACCTCAGCCTCTTCCTAATTTTGTTGGTAGCTAAAGAAGATACAAGTTCTTGTAGAGATCCAAGTTCACCTCCCAAGCTCTTGCAGAGATCCAAGTTCTCTTCTTTCATTTCTAAGGCTAAAGTACCCATTTGTTATGCTCTTCCTTGTGATATTCTCTACATATGATTTAGCAAAATGTGGTGTATGATATTTCATTAGATATGGATTCTATGTATGATTATCGAGCCTCAATCAGACTTAAATGAGTTCGATTGAAGCTCATTTCTCCATTAAAAAAGCTGTCAAGAATTGTATGATTTTTGTATACCAGTAGTTAGGGCATCACTCTTTACTCGTTAAATTAATCCATTCATGCTAATTTTCATATAAATAGAAATGTCTCGGAAATACCTTTCCATCGATATAAGGCACTACAAGTGAGGTGCCCAAAATTGGGAGTATTTGAGTGCAAAATGAGATCCATTATGGTTTTTGCATAGGAGAAATCACCGTCGGGTGCTACAGCGCATCGTAGCGTGCTAAGGGGTGCCATAGAGTCTGGATCTCGACCAGGGAGTGCTACAGAATGCCGTAGCATCCAACTCTTAGGAACTCTGATGCCGTAGCGCCTGAAAGCAGGCGCTACGGCGCGCCACAGCGCTGAAATCCGTCGCAGCGCCTGAAAGCGCTGCGGTGCGTCACAGTGTTTAAATCAGCCACAGCACTTGAAAGGGTTGTTGCTCGCCATAGTGCCTGGCTTTCGGCTAGAAGGCGCAATGGTGCGCTGTAGCGCCCAAAATTGTCTGAAAGTGCCCATAACTAGCTGGAATTACCCAAATTTGTGATTTTTACATTCTGATGACTCTAGGACCCTAATGGGGCCAAAATATATCAAAATCAAACTTTAAATTTAGTAAAACTAAGCATTATATGAATATGTATGTGAATTCCAATGGTAAATCCACCATTTTACCATGAATAACATGTTTTAAATCTCTTAAGGTATTTCTAGAATATTTTGTGCCAAATGTAAATGTTAAAATCTTTGATTGCTTGTGCGACCAAGTAGAGCCTAATAGCCATATTATATGTAATTTAATTAATTTACATTAATAATCAAGTGCTAATCCCTTTCAGGTTTAATTTAAGATTTGATTAGCCTTAATTACTCATTGTTTTAATCAATGTGATGTTTATATATGTTAGTGAACTTTCATATTTTTCCTAGAACCCTAGATTTGATTAATTTGATACTAACCTAATAATTGAACTTAAGAACCATAAGAATTGATTAAGTGATTAATGCTTAATCCAAATCTTGGAATGGACATCAATAATACACCAATAATACATTAATTTGTCATCAATCCATAATCAAACCATTGATCTTGATTGGATTGAGTTAGGAGTTCAACCCTAGCTTGTCTAATTAAGGTCTAAACTCTTAATCACCTAAATTAAGCTATTCTGATTGAAAGATGAATCACTTGCATAAGTCTAATAATACATATTGATTTGACATGGATCTTAAATTAATTAACTAGGTGTGTTAAGTCCTATAAAAAAGTCATGTGATTGAAGATCTGAATACTTACCTTTAACTCTTTGATTTTCTCTTAAGTAAGACTCTTAGCATAGGACAACTCATAAATCTAGAAAGATTTGCAAAATGATCAATTCTTAATAATGCATATGATTAAATTCCATAATTATAGAATAGGAGATGATCAGATGGGTTACTCATCTAGGTTGATTAGATTAATCTAAAAAAGTAAGAATTGTGGGATTTATAATTAATCCTAGATCTTAAAGTAATAGTTTAGTGCAAGATCAATATGATCTTACCTTAGTGTTAATAGTTCATTAACTACTAAGCCTTGATAATTAATAATATATTGAGGTAGGAAGAACTTATTGTGATATATTGAGGTAGGAACTTAGATGATCCTCCTTAACCCTAGAAGTTTGATCTTAGACCCTTGTGGTAGAATCATCCAAAGTACTTAGAATAAGAATTCTCCTATGTGGTAGAAACCTATGTTGAGTGATCTTTTGGCACACCCTTGGAACCTTGTGTAGGATTCACCCCAATGGATTCTAAATTCAAAGCTTTGGTGATCTTTGTTGATTAAATATAATTGACTAAACTCAAATTATTAGTTGAGTATAGTAGTGTATATCCATATTACTGAATCACTTCAATAGTATTCAAGGTTGGTTGATTCACTTTAATGTAAGACTATATATGTGTTCTATCCTAAGAGTTTAATCGAATATAATCCCACTTTGAATAAATAATTGAATCTTAAGAGTGTTATAATTAGAAACTTAAACCCTATGTTTGATTGAACATAAATCACCATCGGGTGATGCCACCCATCAAAGATCGCTTCCATAGGTGTGGTTTTAAACAAAATAAGTAATTCAAGTATGCTTGTAATTATTGTATTTAACAATTTAGTTTGAAATATAAATTATCATCGAGTGATGCCTCCTATTGAATATCACTTCAATAGGTGCAGCCTTAACAAACTGAGTATTAAATTCACCTTTCTTGGGAACATACTAAATATATGTACACAACCTTTCCAATTAATGATTGTAAGTAAAATTCTAATAAAAATAGATTATTGGAATTAGGACTAGGAGTCAGAATTCATTTAAATGGATTCTGCACAATGGAGACATCTGATTTATTATTTAATTTTAAAGCATTTTTTGAATTTCTTAATTTTAAAACATGTAGTGTAAATATATGAGCATGAACATAAGCATGATGTATGAGTATCAGTGATGATTTATAGTTTACAAAATATTACATACATCAATAGGGGAAATTCAGAATATAACGGCATCACAGTAAACTGAAATTCCTAACTGGATGTATGTAGACATTGGGCCATACGACTCATAGCAGTTCAGTGATATTTCAATTGCATATCAGTGTTATACAATTTCATGGCATATACGATGCTTGACTTCAGTGGCATACATCATAATTTTACATGTTATTTACTCAATTTCAGATCATATACTATTTTTATTCTTTTTCAGTACTCAGTATACTGTCAGCTTTACTTTACTTCAATTTTATGCAGTTTAAGATATTCAGTTACTTTTACAGTTTTTTTATAGCTCTGTTTTAAGTTATTTAAATGTTAAGTAAATAATTAGAACTATTTAGATTAATTTCAATATGTTAGACTTATTATCTAACACGTGGTACTTTTGGGATCTGACAATTTGTTAGACTCTTAGCAACTTATTAAGCTAGGTCAGGAGGACGTTCAGGAGGTTCTGGAGGAGTTCTTAGAGTCTTAGTGAAATTTTCCTTTAACTTTACTATTTTTGATTAGTTATTTTAGTTTAGTACTTAGACTTTATTTCAATATTATTTAAGTAAGCCATTTGCAATGATTCCTGGATGTATTTACTTTCGGTTCTGAGATGAATGTTTTCATTCAGTTTCTATGATGAATATTTATGGATGTATGCTTAGCTTCCGCACTCTGTTTAGATATTACTTATACTTAATATTATGATGTGATCAGCATATTGGAAATGCCGATATTTTATACATATATTGGATTCTTCATATTTTATTTTAAATCTAATATGCATATTTGTTTAATACTTTGGGATAAAGATAATATTCTTATCTTAAGTATTAGCTCTTGACCCTTCTTTGGGGATGAGTTGGTAGCCTTCAGTATTAGTGTGAGCTATTCGGGGAGATGGGAAATTCCTTCCCGAGTGTGCACCACTCTGCTGCTAATTGATTACTCCTTTTTGCGTACGGTGACGGGGCGGGGCGCTACATATTATCCATCAGTTACCTGATGGGTGCTCAAGGAGACATTGGGGATCACCTGTAATTGACAGGAACTCCAATTAAGCGAACTCTACTTCAATCAAAGATGAAGAAAAAGGTATGCCCAATTCTTCCTTAATAGCTTCAATGTCCCTCTAAATAATTTTTGTTTACTTATTTCATCATGTGAGGAGCATTATCGAGGGGTCACTCGAGTTTGATAGAGCTCGACTAACCCCCTTTTTTTTATCAGCATCCATTGTAGAGCACAGTAAGCCCTATGGCATCATTTTTGAATTCAGTCGCAGGCTAGCCACGAGTTTAGTTATGGCATGTCGATCGTGAAGTGAGCTTCACGTTGACGTGCGAGTTGCACCGTCGGATGCCTAGGGTTGTTGGGAAAGTGGAACCTTGGTTTTAGCTCCATCATCCCTATCGAGGAAGAACCCTTGATTTCGGGCTGAGCTGGGTCAGACCTGTCCCATGCTATCTTCCTGCGGGTAGTGGCTTACATGAGAGAAGTAGCGAACCGCATGCGCAAGTCAAACTGCGTATGGCCCGCAAAGGAGACAAGCCTTCTGCCGCCACACTTGCACAGTAACAAACCCTAATTATAATTAAATTAATTATTTAATTGTTGTTTGATTAATAACTTTAATTATACAACTCCAATAATAATAAAATTATATACCATTTTGATATAAAAAAGAGAGAAGAATAATAATATGAAATCTAATTTAGAATTGGATGGCTAATTATTAATCACTTTTTAATTGTAATTAGGAGTCATAAAAATTGTAATTTGGCCAATAATGTTCAAATTGAACCTATTCAGTGTCATTTAACTTCTTGTGATGTGAGAATTCCATATTTACTAATTTTATTTCAATTGGACATATTTAGAGAATTTGAATTTTTGGCATTTCTAATTTTTATTAAATGCACTTTTCAAGAATTATAGGTTGCATGCTTTAAGTCATTTACCCTAGGACAACAAACATACATATTAATTTGTACTTTTAGGGTATCTTAGGATGTGATATTTAGCCATAAGAATTATAGGTAGACACTTTAAGAGTAATTTAGTAAACTTGAATTCAAGCCTTAAACATAGGAAAGGTAGTGAATATGGAAACCCTAGGAATGGTTTGAGCACCTAATTTTATGTAGTTAACCTAACCTTAGATGTTATTGCCTAAGTAATTTTCCATGCTAAGTAGGAAATAGCATAATTAGAACCATTAGGTGTTTATTTGAATTAGGTTTAGAGATTCACCCTCTTCAAGTGTAAACCTGACCTTATCCCTTCTACCTTCCTTAGCACTAATTAGCTCTCTAAGAGTGATCTAGCCTCTTAGTAAGCCATAGAATCCCTAATGACCTTAAGCAAATATAGAATCTATTATATTGTAGACCCTCCTTTAACTCTACATTTAAGACCTCCCAAGTGAATAGTTAGCCCAATTAGTAAACCTATAAGCTAGTACCTCTTCAAATCCTTAAATACCTTGGTGAACTTCATAATTAGGAAACTTATAATCTACCTCCTAATTATATAACCTTATCCTTAATCAAAGTCAAATAATTAATGAGGAATGATAGGCTTAGGAACAAGATAAGATTAGAATCATCTTGCAATTATGTACTTACAAACTATTTTGTCCATAAGTAAATCCTAATCAAAATACTATTTTCAAACTCAACTACTTATAGTATTATCTTTCAATTGACTTAGAGATAGTTAATGTCTAAGTCATTTGAGAGCTTTATTAGCTCCAATCATTAGGGTAGATAACTAAATTAGACTACAATAAATATCATATGATTTATAATTAACTTGAATTTCTTGAATGCTGCTTTGCTTTGAGACTACAACCTTGAACATACATAAAGACATTATGCATGAATAAAATGTAAAAACATTAAACTTAGGGGTTTTATATGGTGAACTTTATGTTAGGGCAAGCTACAAAGTAAGAAGAAGATCGCACATATCCAAGAGGGGGAATGCTTGTGTTATGGGAAACTCTATTTTACTTGGTTAGGCTGATGTGCTTGACTCCTCATTTATTCTGTGACTTTGCTCGCATAACAAAACCTTTCATAAGATAAATAGCTTGACATTACTTTTATCACAATCTTATTGATTGTGAATTATTTCATAGTCTTTTGATTATGCTTACTTATTATAATATTTGCCTATGTTTGCTCAGTCTTTGTCACTGAACTTCACTTTACTTTTTGTATAATACTACTTCTTATTGTTGTTTTCCTTACATTACATTCTTTGCTTACTTGTAGTGTATGTTATTTTTCACTTACATTTATGCTTACACAACTCTCTCTTTTTTTATATTTTACTTAGCATAATTCCAATGTACTTATTCATGTATCCCTTCATATTTACATATGCACTTTAGTAATTTTTAGCCCTTATAGATTGCATACTTTCCTTACTTGTTTGATCAGGAAAAAGCAAACTACTTGTGATTACTTACTTAATTTACTTTGCTATTTTTGCATACTCTTATATCCTTTCATTTGATTCTTAGTGCTCTGCTTAGTCAAATAATTTTGTAAATGGCTAATGTGATATCCATTTAAGATTCTAAGTAAAACTTGGTGTAACCTTCAAATATTCTTAGATTTTTTAAGTCTAATAACTTATTTTTACTTTATTAGTTGTGTTCTACCGTATTAAATATCAAATATGGTAGATCAGGAGCATCTTGTGGATCTTGGAGCTGGGACTAGCACTGGCCACCATTAGCTCAAATATTTTGCATTCTTTTACTACTTTTAGTGAAGATGAGTGCATTTTTGATAATATTTAAATTTGTTTGTAATAACTTAATTCTGGATGTTTTACTTTCTTTTTATGATAGATGCATTTTTATTCTTATAGACATGCTTGGTTTGGATGATGGATATGGATGCTCCTACATTTATATTATGTACTTGTTTATATTTACTATAAGTTCTTTGCCTCAAAAAGATTCTTGGACACATAGTACTTAATAATGAGTAAGATTCTTACTAATTTAGTATTAAGTACTATAGTAATGCTCTAGTATTAGATTGGGTTCCTAATTTAATAATGAGGTCATTATAGCTGGTATCAGAGCTAAAGTTAAGGAAAAGATATCAAGTGAACATCCACCTATCCAAATCAAACAGCACAGAAAAGTAGAATAAAAAAATTAATAATCTTACCATAGAATAGTAAATGTAATGTCATATCAATAATGAACCTAGCTCAGCTTAATCAATAATAACTCCCAGATGGCGAGTTATGAATCAAACTTGAGCTATTACACTATGATGTTTTTCTGGCAATGGAATGAAGATCATCAGAACAGACTTAAATACGAGAGACTCTACGTTAGAGTATCTTAAGATGAAGATATGCTAAATAAGATCCTCAAGTTGCTAGTATTCAAAGGAAAGTGTATACTAAAGTTGGCTAGAGAATGGATCTTTAGAGTGTGTGAAGCCTTCTACATGATATATTATATCGATTCAATTTACTTTAGAGTCTTGGATCAACTCTTGGACAACTATGCTGAAGAGTGGTGGATTTGTGCATACTTGAGGATAGTTCATGAGAGCCTGAGTTATTATTGTGTTCCTATTTATCAGAATTTTAATATTATTTTTATGCAACTTTTTGCAAGTGGTTGTATTAGTTTATTATTAGTAGTTTCCATTTATCATTTTCTTTTAGTATATTCCAAGCTTGTACTCCAACGCATTTCTATTTCCTAGTTCCTGAATTATCTCTCTTTCTCTCCTCTAGAATGAATTCTGAACCAGATACTCCAATTTCTTCTATTGCTTAGGAAGTTGTTTGAGTTCTTCATCTGCTATAGATGAGGTCAAGACTCTAATGCAAATAATGAAGGTAATGGTTGAAGCTCAAATTAGAGTTGCCAATAGGGTGGCAGTACCTCTTGCTCCACAAATTATCCATGTAAGTCCCCAACAGGCATCTAGACCAGTTCTGGATGGATTCCCTTACACTTTCTTAAGACTAAATCCCCTTGCCTTTAATGGATCTGCATCCCCAATCAAAGTCACTAATAGACTTTTTGTTCACATCTGTACTAGCACGAAAGTGTACGTGATCCAAAGTAATAATAGAATGTAAGTTTCGATATTTATTGTCCACGAGGAACAGAGTGTTTTGTTATTAAGGTATATTTACTTTTTAAAATATTTAGACGAATGATATTTTGTGGTTTTGTTGGCTACTAATTAACAATTCAAAGTTCTTATTTAGAAAATATTAGTTTAAAAAGAAGGGAGAGTTGGGTATTATCATGTAATTTGTTATGGGATTGGTGTAAATACTTGTATTTATCAACTTTTAATGAGACTGTTCACTTGCAAATTATAATCAAGTGCCAATAACATTCCTTAGAGTGCCCTCTAATTCTGACTATGTCATGCCTAGTGCTCAAGATGAACTTAAGACAGTTCAATCTTGGCACATAGACCTTTATGTGATAGATATTAGTTAAATCTAATTTCTTACATCTAATTTATCGAATTCATAATTTTAATTACATCAAACACATAAACTTAATTCCACTCAATTAGCATCAAGTTCTTTGATAGACTGTAAATACACGTATGCGCTCGTGCGCAAGTGTACGTGATCCGAAGTAATAATTTGGAATGGTAAGTTTCAGATTTATATCGTCCATAGGGAATGATGGTTCTGATACTAAGTTTTATCTACGTTTAATAATATTTAAAAAATTAGTATTTTGATTTTGGTTTGGTCCCTAATTTAACAAACAAAGATTTATATGAAGATACTATTTAATTTAAGATGAGAGAGTTGGGGTTTCATTATGTGACTCATAAGGTCTCAGTGTTGTAATCATGTCATTACAATTTACGATGTAATTATCCTATGCCTTATCGATCAAGTGAACATTGCCTTCCTTAGATTGGTCCTCTAATTCTAACAAGTTCATATCAAGTGCATAAGGAGAATACCCTAGGGGTTCTACCTCTGCACATAAATTTCTATATGATTATTAAGTTAATTTCGATTTATTACATTTAGGTTATCAAAACATTCTTTTAGTTATAGGATCTCACAAGCCTTGATTCCCACCAGTCAGCGTCATGCACTACACATGCAGTTTAGCTAAGGGAGAGGATTTATCGGACCCAATGAACTATGTCACATCATCCATGGGTGATCGATGATCTCTCCCTCCTTCAATTTTGCTGATCCACAGAGCATGATTGGAGGTGGCTTGGCTCACAAGCTTCAACTTCTCAGATGAGCTTAAGGAATGGTGCTAATGGGTGTGAGAACTTGTCACGTAGCTCTCAGCTTTATTGCACTCACTCCCTGCTCTAATACAATTAGTGAGCATTGGAGCACACATATTTTAGTGTCCCATATTAAGATTTGTATTTTAGATTTGGTATAATAAAGGTTTTCATTTGATAATTATTTCAGGCATTCAATAAAATAAATAAAACATTCAGCTCAAATTTATCAATTGCAAATTAAACATACAACACCTTACACCTTACTCTTCATATAATTACATCCTATCCCTCTCTAAGGAGGGTTTAGCCTTCCATCACAGTTTCAATACAGCAAGAGATGTAAGAGAAAATGAACCTTGACATTGGTTCATAAATAAAGAAAACAAGATTGGGTTTAGAAATGGTACTAGGAATAGCCCTAAATTTTGGGGGTTCTCTTGGTTCCTTCTCCTTCCTTCTCTCCTTTTCTCTAAGTTCCTCAGCTTCTTTTTCCTCTTGAACTAGTAAGGTTGTTCTGAGCTTTCTTCCTTGGAGAGTTCTCCTTCTCTTTCTCATAGCAACTTAAAATTTGGATCAATGAATGTCAAAATTGGGAAACCTTGAATAGCCTAAAAATATCCCATAAATAGGGAAGCTCTCAGCCTTTTTACCCTTATCCTAAGTGGCCTTTCATCTTCCCTTCCTTCAATGCAAGCCATTATGTTTTATTCTAATGATTATTTGGAATTCTATAGTCTTAAATATTAATTCTATTTTAAGAAGGAAGAGCAAGCCCAATGGTCAAAAAATTTTGCCCTTCCCTATGCTGTTATAAATACAATTTTTGAAAGTTTCTGCGTCGACCGATGTGGCACACTACAGTGATCACATCAGGTTCAGTTTAAAATTGGTTCTAGGTTGTTGTTCTACTGAAGAATCATCAAAGCGTGCTATCACAGCTCTGATCCAAACACTGTTCCGCTGTAGCGCGCTGTGGCAGTCTCGATCCAAACACTATTTACAAATTCAATCTCCTTGATTTACATTGTTTACTCGAAATGTCACTGCACTCCACTGTAGCGGACTGCAAGCGCATTGCGGCGGATAAACTTTCATGAACCCAGATTTCTACTATGCAATTACTTCCCCTATAGTTTTCATTAATATTTTTTTGAATGTCGCTGTGACCCGCCATGGCACGCTACGGCGCGCTGCAGCTAATTCCTTCCAGGTCTGTAGCTTTTCTTCATTATCCTAGGCGCGCTGTGGCAGTTAATCTTTCGTAAAAGCAGAGAGTCACTGTTTAATTAGTTGCCCCAAGGTTTTAATATTACTCCCCAGAAATGACGCTGTGGCCTGCTGGTGCATGATGGGGCGCACCACAACGGTTCTCCTTCCAGGCTTGCAGATATGTTCCAGGTGAGCCTAATCAGTAGACTGTCATGGCCCACTATGGCATGCTGCGGTGCGCCACAGGGTTTTCTTTCATAATTCATCTTCTTGCTTCAGATTTCTTTTCTCCCACTTTCTTCTAAAATTCATTAAATTCACTACAAAGTATGCTTGTTCAAGTGATATTTTGTATGTTTTTGTTTCTTTATTTTGCCATAAATCTTGGATTTATTACACCCCCACACTTAAATTCTCGCTTGTCCTCGAGTAAGCTCAAAGTTGATTTCTGATTCATTATCTTAGCAATGGATTCAATTTAGGATGTGAATGTGAAGCTCTTATATTATTGAATATTGCCTTAACCTTGAGTAATTTTTAGAATTCCAACCATTACATTCTTCCTAATTGAAGTTCCAAGTTCTTGTTCATTTTGAGTTTCCAATCTCAATGGTTTATGCTTGTTCCTTTTTAGGGGATGGGTAATTACTATAGGATTTCCAACTCTAGCTGGGCATTGGTGAGTGACAAGGGTTTTGTGTCATATGTGCTCCTTCTTATGAATCACAAAGAATATTAATATTTTCACTTTAGGAGAGATATTTTTCTTCATCCCTATTTTTATTTTTAGTTTCTCTTTAGTTCAAGGGAGAGATATTTTTCTTTATCCTTATTTTTGGTCTTTGTGATCATTAAGTCCTACTGGAGCCTAGCACACTCATACATTCACTCAACTTTGCCACTTGCTGGATTTGGTTCCAACCCCCACACTTAGAACACAGTATATGCTCATTTAAAATCCTTGGAACTAAAATTCACTCAAACTTTTTCCTTATTTTGGAAGTTGTCATGCCAATTGATCACCTTGGGTTCAGCACCATTAATGACTTAAGATTTCACCTTTGAGTTTAATTATTAAATCCATGTAGAAAAGGTTTCATGAAATTCACTTGTAATAAAAATCACAATAGCAATGAGGGTGCATGCAATCCAAGATTTATTTATTGAGAAACAAAACAAAGAAAACAGAAACAAAACAAAAATGAAAAACTAAAATAGAAAAAAAAAATAGTACAGCCTTATCAATCAGCTTCCTCGTTATCTTCTTCTTCCTCATCCACATCATGAAAAATGTAAGCTGCTGGCCAGTCATTAGCTGGGATGGGTTCACCAACATGGGGTCGCGGCAGCCTAGATCCATCAGGTCCTCCTCGCAAGCTCCACTCTTGGAACATTGTTCCAAAAGCATTGTGGAATTTTATTTGGAATTCATGCTATCGAGCGACTTCACCTTGATGAAGCTCATGTCGCATGCCATGGAGATTCCTAAGTCCCACTGATGCACATACATACACATCATCATTTTATCCTCCATGGTCTTGCCAGCTAAGGTTGAAGTTTCTCCTTCTGCCCCCTCCTCTTCTTGGTTCGCACCCCCTCGTGGGTCCGGGCGCTCAAGTTGGTCCATTCTAGAGGAGCACGGGATGGGATTGCGATGTCGGGGGAGAGGATCTTAACCCCTTGATCCTAACATATACCTGCGATAAGTGACCCAAATTCAAGAGCAGCACAAGTCCTGGTCAAGACGTTCTAGAGCTGTTCCATTACAATGCTAGAGATATGAATATATCTAGGCCATTAAAGAGCGCATAGGAGCAACGCCCTTGACCAGGTCACCTCACTAAGATGACCAGAAGGCATTACGATGCTAGAGATTCACACATACCAAGCATTAGCTGACTCCGATAGGAGTGCTCGAGGAATGTTTGCCAAGTTTCTTCTCCACCCAGCATCAGTGTGGGTGATCTTGCTTGCAATAGCAGCCGAATCATACTGGGAGCTTATGAGTTAGAGGTAAGAACAGTTATCTATATCTCTTAACAAATAGAACTGTGTGATTTTCCAGCTCCCAAATTCCACTCCCTTACCCCCTCACATTAACTTTATGCCCTACTGCATCGAGGGCATTAGCATAATCCTCCTAAACGATGGAGAAATAAGTCATGTGTGCGGGATTTACAAAGTGCTCCCATCCCTTATTCAATATTTGGTCAGGGTTCACAAGGTATGGAAGCCAAAGCCCCGCTCCGGGATCAACTTCTGCTTTGATATCACTTGGTTGAAGCGTTGCTCGACTTCAACCGAAGTGAATTTCTTTTTGTTATACACCCCACCAACTGTGGCGGCAGCGGCTCCCTTGCTTGTAGTTGATTTATTTCCGGAAGACATTTTGGCAAGGAGAATTGAAGGGCTTTGAAAATAGAGATCTTAATTTTAGTTTTAGACAATGGGTGAAATTCTCTTCTCCTCCACCAGAATATTCATAGCCAAAAATTTCTAGAAGTTTTCACAAAAATAATCACAATCAAAGCATGATTAAGGATATTCACAAGTTATTTTAATATCGTGCAATGAATGTGACTAGAATTCAGCTTTAAATTGTAATAAATAATCAGCTTTTGCAGTATTATGGCCAGGTTTTAAGTTCTAAGGCGCACTATAGCGCCTTTGACTGCTTGGAGAATCCCAACCAGTTAAAACTATTTAAAGCAGGGAGCCAGTCACTGCAGCGTGCTATTGTGCTTTGTGGTACACTACGGTGCCATAGAACTTGGAAATATTTAAGTGTGCATAAGATACGCTATAGCGCATTGTGGTAGCGAAAACCACTACGGTGCGCTCTAGCGGCTGAATCTGCTGTGGCGCGCTGTGGCAGAAATTTTTGCTGCAATGCCTTCAAAAGCAAAAACTTTTCCAAACCTTCAAATTACATCCAGAAATCATTTAATTCAAAAAAAAACATGAGGCTGTTTATTTCTAATGACTACTCCTAAGATCTCAAAACAAATAAAATAAAAATTGGATTGCCTCCCAGAAGCGCTTGGTTTAATGTTGTCAGCCCGACACATTTAGGATCAAATATGATTTAAATTCAGGGGTGGTTTCTTCTTCCATATTTTTGATTTATTTGAGTGAGCACCGACCAAAGTGCTCGAACTCATGATTTCATCATTGGCTTTCTTTTCTACCCCATTTTCTATAACTAGAGGGGGAGCTCTTTTTTTCTTCTGCTTTCCTCTCCTGATTTTCCTTTTCTTTTTCTCCCCTTTCTTGTCACTTCCGCTAGATGAGGTGTCCAAGGGACTAGTAGAATTAGCTTTGCTCACAATCTCCCCCTTAGCTTCCAGCTTCACATTAGCTCTTTTCCAATTAGCCTTTGTAATTTTTTCCTTAAATATAGAAGGCATCAGATTTATAATTTCTTCCAAGCCATTCACTCTCACAGTCATCAACCCTTTTTCTACATCAATTATTGCTCTATTGCTGGCAAAGCAGTCTCCCAAAAATTACAGTGGAGATTTCACTCCAGCTGTCCCATTCAGACTCAACAAAATCTGTAGGAATTACAAAACTTCCTATTCCATCTTGAACATTCCTCAGAATTCAAAGGGGAGTTTGATACGCTAGATTAACAAATTCAAGAATTATGGGCGTTTCTTCCATTCCCATTACTCCTAGTTGAGTGTATATGTGTAATGGCATAATATTAACAGAAGCTCCTAGATCACATAAGGGATCTAAAAGGACTTCACCCTCAATGATACAAGGAATGTTCAGTCTTCTATGGTCTGCTCTCTTAATTGATGTTCTATCTCCTTTAATATTCCCAGCATAAATTTCCCTTATTTTTTCTCCTTCACTTTCTTCAATGGAGTTATGCTCCATGCAGTTTATTTTTAACATGCCAAGTTGATCACACTCATCGTCTCTCTCGGGTTTATTACAGTCAAGCTTGGGTGCATTCCTTGCTGTCGAGTAGACAGCTGTTTGGAAATTTGTCCCAATTGGACTTCAATATTCCTAAGAGACACCTCAATTCCTTTAATTGATGTTTCATGCCGGTTCATGGTCAACTCGGTCCTTTTCATAAATTGTATATTTTCAGTTTTAAGAGCCCAAAAAGATTCTTCTAGGCTAGGTTCCTGCTTGCTATTTTGAGTAGACTTATAGGAATTATTAAAATTTTGGTTTGGCCTATTTTGTTGTTGAGAGTTGTAATTACCTTGAGAATATCCCTCATTCTAGAAGAAGCTTGGATGGTTTCTCCACCCCAGACTGTATGTGTTTGAGTAGGGGCTGTTGTGGGTGTTATTATTATTATTATTATTTCTTATGAAGCTTACTTGTTCAATTTGTGAAGGAGCAAAGGGGTTGTTCAAATTACAGCACTCGCTATTGTGGTTCCCTCCACCCAGCTCACAGTTCACTTCATGGATGGTGCTCACATTCAAACTCTCAATTTTATTTGTTAATAATTCAACTTCCCTTTGCAACCAATTGTTTTGAATCATTCAAGTTATTTACCTCCTTTCTGTTGGAATTAAGCTACTCAGTCCGCCATTGATATACATTATTTGTCATTTCCTCAAAGCGATCAAAGGCCTCCTCTAGGGTCTTACTACTCAAGGAGCCACCCGCTACTGCATCAATAAGTGTCCTCGTAGGTGCATTCAATCCGTTATAGAAAATCTGTACTTGCATCCACAAGGGGAACCCATGATGCGGGCAATGCCTTAAGTAGTCCTTAAAGCGCT
Source organism: Gastrodia elata (assembly GCA_016760335.1). Taxonomy (NCBI): domain Eukaryota; kingdom Viridiplantae; phylum Streptophyta; class Magnoliopsida; order Asparagales; family Orchidaceae; genus Gastrodia; species Gastrodia elata. The sequence continues at coordinate 12,988,648 of CM028677.1, read as the reverse complement.
CCCAACCGTCATACAAGTTTTCACCATTTTGCTGAGATAAATTTGAGATCTCATTTCTCAGCCTAGCAGTCTTAGCAGGTGGGAAATACTTAGCTAGGAATTTTCTAGCCAAGTCGTTCTAAGTCCTAATGGACTTTCTAAGTCGAGAGCTGAGCTAAACTTTAGCTCTATCTATCACTGAAAATGGGGACAATCTTAACCAAAGGGCATCATCGGATACTCCATTGAATCTAAAAGTGTCGCATATATCCAGAAAATTTAAAATATGTGCATTAGGATCATCCAATGCTAGGCCACTGAATTGATTATTTTGGATCATATTTAGAGTTGATGGCTTAATCTCAAAATTGTTCGCTTGAATTGGAGGTCTAACAATAGAAATTGGGACCCCTTCTATGGTTGGAAGTGCATATTCTATAAGGAGTCTCCTCCTAACATTTATTGCTGGCTCTAAATGATTGACTTCTAAATCTTCCATTTGTGCTTGTTGTTGGTTTAGAATAAATTGTCTCTCCTAGCTCTAAGAGATATTATATCTATTACAGGATCAAAAAGATTATAGAAAGGTTTCTCCTACTCATGCAGTTTAAAGATTATAACTAGAAATAATAATTCACAGTAATCATGTTCAACAATATAATTCAGCACACAAAATGATCAGCAGATTAAAATTTAGGAAACAATAATTTGCAATAATAATTCACAGCAATCAGGTTCAATAATATAATTCAGCACACAAAATGATCAGCGGATTAAAATTCAGGAACAATGATTTGCAATATAGCTCAACACAAATTTTAGGAATTTTCAATTTTTTTAGCAGTAATTAAAACTAAAGTAAAATCTATATTTACACTAAAGTTAGCACAGATATAATTACATTAACTAAAGATTTTATGCAAATTTAAGTAAGATCTAAAGCACTACTGATGTACGACAAAATAAATGCGTATGTGGAGAGTATGATGATTTTTACACCAATAAAAATAACAAATTACTCATGATCGAGTATAGATAAAATAAGGCGAATTTTGCATACAAATGCGAAATTAAAAAAAATGAGATTGAGATAATTTGAGCCACAGTTATGCTAACACACAAAATTCCTTACCATTTAAAGTATAGAGATAAATAAGAGCTATGGTTGATCTAACATGTGTCAAAGTTAAGGCAACCGGTGGCGAAGCAGGGATAATTGAAGTCGACCTCTACAAATAATCCTTCGTCGCAGGATCTTCTACCTTCCTTAGATGTCCTTCTCTAAGGCTTGGAATACTCACACTCAAGATTTCCTTCTCTTAAGAATGAAAGTACTAATGAATATAATAAGTAGAGAAATATATTTTCATTCAATCTTCAATGCCATGATACATAAGACATTGGCTTATTTATAGCCATATAATATATGTCAATTGACCATGAAAACCATAAACTTACCCTTTCATGAAGGGTTAAAGTGTCTTTTCCTACAAATGACTAATAAAATCACCAACCAACCCACTCATGAAGGACTAAAGTGTTCTTTCATATAAAATACCAAAAAAAACCTTAAACCAACTCTCCCAAAAAGGACTAAAGTGTCATTTCACTCAAATAACACTCATGACAAAAAAACATGCTAAATGGGCTAATCTAAAGGCCCATTTAAATGAGTTCCACAAATAATCCCATGTAACTAAAATGAAAAATACAATATATAATCATGAAAATTTTAAGCTTAATTTATGATTTGGTGCGTCGACGATGATTACGTGGGTACTTTGCATCAGCACTCCCTAGCTTTGAAGGATTCTCCTCTGGAGAATGATGATCAATCTACTCATGTAGAAGTTGTGGATTGATATGGTCTAACTATTCAAATGTAAGCCAAGAGTCTTCAAGTGGCGACAGTCCTATCCAACGGATAAGAAACCTCTGAATTCCTCCATCTTATGTGCTAATGATCTGGTCATCTAAAATCTGATCAGGATGATGTGATCGTAATCAACAAGATGGCAAAGGAGCCTCCGAGTAAGTATCAACCTGCGTGTTAGTGCTATTTGCAGAGGGAAAAATATCCGGGGCTTGCCCATGGTACAACATTAAATCAGACACATTAAACACAGGTGAAATACCATCATTTATAGGAAGATCAATCTCATATGCATTATCATTTATCTTCTTTGCAATTTTATAAGGGCCAGAATTTTTGAGTGTTAATTTTCTTAAAGTTCCTTTTGGGAACCTCTCTAGCCTAACCTTGACCATAACGAAATCTCCTTCATTAAATTTTATAAATTACCTATGTGCATCAGCATCAGCTTTATATTTATCATAACTTAAAATAAGCTTTTGTTGAATTTCTTGGTGTAAATCATGCATGCTTTTTTCCAGTTGATTGATTTATAGAACTATTATAAGCAAACTCAGCAATGGGTAGAATAAGATCCCAACTAGAGGTATGGTCTATCACTAGGCATCTAAGAAGGTCTCCTAAACTTCTATTTATTACCTCCGTTTGTCCGTCAGTTTGAGGATGATAAGCAGTAGAAGATAAGAGTTTTGTTCCAAGCTTCTTCCATAAAGTTTTCCAAAAATAACTCATAAATCTAACATCACGATCAGAAACTATTTGTTTTGGGTAATTAGTGCAAACAAACTATCTCACGAAAGAAAGTTGAAGCAACATGAGAAGCATCAGATGTCTTATAACATGGAATAAAATGAGCCATTTTTGAAAATCGATCAACAATAACAAGAATCGAGTCAAAACGTTGGATGGTGCGAGGTAATCTGAATATAAAGTCCATAACAAGGTCTTCCCATGGCTTGTGAGGAATTGGAAGAGGTGTATACAGTCCATGACTATGTTTTCCATTTTTTTCTAATTGACAAGTGCGACCTTGGGAAACAACATGAGCAATATATCCCTTGATACTTGGCCAAAAGAATCGATCTTCCACCATGGATATAGTTTTATCACGACCAAAATGACCTGAAATGCCTCTTGAATGCATTTCATCAATTAGAAAATCTCGAAGTGAAGAATCAAGAAAACAAAGACGGGTTCCTCGAAAAAGATATCCATCTCGAAGTTGATAATTGGAGTCAACAATAGAGGTCTCAACAGTTAGAGATTCATATGGTTGACCAAAATGCTTACAAGTTTTGTACTCATTTTTATTTTATCAAATCCAGGAACTTTGATGCTCATACTATGTAAAATAGTACACATTCTGCTTAAAGCATCAGCAACTTTATTCTCAGTACCAGACTTATGTTTAAGAATGAAGGTGTACTCTTGAAGGAATTGAACCTACTTTGCATGATGAAAACTGAGCTTCTTTTTAGTGTTGAGATATTTTAATGCTTCATGGTTAGAGTATAGTACAAAATCACGATAAAGAAGGTAGTGTCTCCAATATCGAAGGGCTTGGACTATTGTATAGAATTCACGATCATATGTAGAGTAACGTTGTCGAGCATCATTTAGCTTTTCACTGAAGAAAGCAATTGGGTGACCCTCCTTCTTAAGAACACCTCCTATACCAACACCAGAGGCATCACAAGATAGTTCAAATACTTTGTTAAAATCTGGCAATTTTAATATTGGTGGGCTAGTTAAAAGATTTTTTATTTGTTTAAAAGCATCAGATGCTGCCTTTGTCCATTTAAATTCTCCACCTCTTAAACATTGCGTGATTGGAGCCATTACTGTACTAAACCAATGTATAAACCTTCGATAAAATGTGGCTAACCCATAAAAACTATGAACATCATGTATATTTAATGGAATTGGCCAATTTTGAATCGCATTGATTTTCTCAAGATCAGCAGAAATACCATCACAAGATATAATGAATCCTAAGAAAATTAGTGATTATGCCATAAAAGAACACTTCTTCAAATGGATATAAAGTTTTTCTTATTGAATAACCTCAAAAACTTGCCTTAAATGTGTTACATGATCACTCTTAATCTGACTAAAAATTAAAATGTCAACAAAATAAACTACTAAAAATCTTCCAATAAAGGGGCGTAAGATGTGATTCATTACTCGCATAAAGGTACTAGGGGCATTGGTCAAGCCAAAGGGCATTACCAACCACTCATATAACCCATCTTTTGTCTTAAAGGCAATCTTCTATTCATGTCCTTCTTTCATGCGAATCTGGTGATATCCACTCCTTAGATCAATCTGAGAGAAAATTTGTGCACCAACCATCATGTCTAGCATATCATTAAGTCGTGGGATGAGAAAGTGATATTTAACAGTAATTTTATTAATTGCACGACTATCTATACACATACGCCATGTACCATCTTTTTTGGGGGTCAGGAGAGCAGGCACAGCACAAGGTGATAAACTTTCTCAAATAAAACCTTTAGATAATAACTCATCAACTTATCGTTTGAGTTCAACATGTTCATTTGGGTTCATTCGATAATGAGAAAGATTAGGAAGCGAAGATCTAGGAACCAAATCAATAACATGTTGAATGCTTCTTAGTGGGGGAAGTTCATTTGGAAGTTCATCAGGGAAAACATCAATGAATTTAGAGAGAAGATCACTTATCTCAACCGGTAAGGCTTCATCACAGGGTTGTTGAGAAATTTTTGTTACAATTAGAGCAAAAACAATATTTCCATGAGATTCTCTTTTAAACTCGTGCTTATTAATAATGTGCAAGGATTTCTTTACTACTAGGGTAGATGAATCTCTAGGCTCATGAGAGCTTGCCTCTTTAAGCTTAGCAGGATTTAGAATAACTCTTTTGCCCTTAAATATGAATGAGAATTTGTATGTCCATCATGAATGGCATGCATATCATAAAGCCATGGTCTTCCTAACAGTATGTGGGAAACATCCATAGGAAGATCATCATACCATATCTTATCAGAGGATGCTCCTAATTGTATTGGGACAAGATAATGTTGAGATATAGAGATGGAAGTTTTGTTGACCCATGCAACCTTGTAGGGTCATGGATGAGGCTCAGGTGTAAGCTTCATTCTAACTAAGGCTGATGTGGCAATAACATTCATACAGCTTCCACTATCAATGATAAGTTTACAAGATTTATCACCACTTTTAAAATATGTATGAAAAATTAGTGTACGTTTCCAATCAGTGTCCTTTTGAGGGGTAGTTAATACCCATCGCATAATAGTAATGTGTGGTTCACTTAATGCTTCATATGCATCACTTGCTTCTTCATAAGGGTCAACTACAACTAGATCATCATCACAATCATTATTATGTTCGATAATTTTAGAATCTATAAGTAAATTTCTATGCGGACAAGTAGTTGCAAAATGCCCATTTTTGCCACATGTGAAATAAGTTATGCTCGAAGCTTTAGAATTTGACACAATGGGTGTCTTTCCTTTATGATCATTTGATGGTTTGAAAGATTGGGGAATTGGGGCAATGGAGTGATGCGGGAATTGATTCCTAATGAGGTTGTTTGTTTTCTATGGGTGTGAGACTTGAGGTATTGTTCAAATTGAGTAGCAAGTTGAAATGCATTCTCAAGAGTGTAAACCTCTCAAGTTAACATTTCTTGTCGAATATCTGCTCTTAAACCAGATCAAAATCAAGAAATTGTTGTTCGATAATCTTCAATAACGTCACAATGGGTCATCAATTCATCAAAACGAGTCATATAATTAGCAACACTCATAGCTCCTTGCCCAAGTGTAGTCATCTCATCCATGAGCTGATCATGAATGGTTAAGGGCACATATTTTTGTTTTAAGATTCCTTTCATCTCATCCCAAGAAGAAATAGATGGTTGCCCAGCTCGTTGATTCTTACGCTCAAGATTAATCCAATATGTTTTAGCATGGCCTATAAACTTCATACTAGCAAAACGTACTCGCCTCTCGTGGAACATTTGCATCCAATCAAAATATTGATCGATATCAACAAGACAATCAAGAAAAACTTTTGCGTCGAGTCGTCCATCAAAAGTGGGCGGGTCTATCTTCACCCTACGAACAATATGATCATCTAAGTCTTGGTGGTTTGTTCATGATGCAATAATATGTTGACCCATATTATGTAAAGGCTCATATGTGCGAGGAGGAAAATGATCTTGATGATACCTTTGCGCATAGCCATTATGTCTCCGAAAATTTCGCTCTATCCTAGGATAGTTTTGGGGTGTATACTATCTAGATCTTGATAATCATCAATATGACTTAAGAGGTGATTGCGTTGTGGTCTAGTTGGTGATTGTGGAAGAAGATGAGATCATATATAATCATAGGGATGACCTTCTTGGCTAGGAAAATGGTCATTTTTTTCATTTGGCGCAAGGGGAGTTGGTGACGTTTCATTGGCTTTCAACTATAGCGCTTCAATTATAGTTCGAAAATCATGCATTGAGAGAGTGAGATTTTCCATTTTCTCAAGTAAGAGTTTGAGGAGGTCATCGGTTCTTTGTTCAGAAGTTTGGCCTTGGTATTATTGTCCACTACGAGTCGACATAATTTTTTTTTCTTTTTTTTTTTATATATAGATAGGAGCTCTCGGTTCTTAAAGGTTTTCGATGTCAAAATAGCCGAATCAAGTAAAATGCTCTTCCACAAAGTTGTAGATCTTGACGTTCTGCCCAAAATCGAGTGCTCATACATAAAATTCGGATATAAACTAAATAAGTTATGATCAAAATACGACAGGGTATAAATCAAATCGAAAAGTGACGTGAATGAAATTTATGCTTTATTGTATGCAATGATTTTGCCTCAATTGGCATAAAAAATTGAGGATATATTTTCTCTGATACCAATATGATGTAGGACAAAATAAATGTGTATGCGAAGGGTATGATGATTTTTACACCAATAAAAATAACAAATTACTCATGATTGAGTATAGATAAAATAAGGCCAATTTTGCGTACAAATGCGAAATTAAAAAAAAATGAGATTGAGATGATTCGAGCCACAGTTATGCTAACACACAAAATTCCTTACCATATAAAGTATAGAGATAAATAAGAGCTATGGTTGATCTAACATGTGTCAAAGTTAAGGCAACCGGTGGCGAAGCAGGGATAATTGAAGTCGTCCTCTACAAACAATCCTTCGTCGCAGGATCTTCTACCTTACTTAGATGTCCTTCTCTAAGACTTGCAATACTCACACTCAAGATTTTCTTCTCTTAAGAATATATATATATATATATATATATATATATATATATATATATATATATATATAATTATTCGAAAATTAGGTTTATTATGTATATATACTTATATATATGTTTATATTATATTTATTGTTTACTATTAAATATTAATTATTATTAATTTAATGCTTTAGTCTATTTGATAAGCACTAATCTTAATTAAGATAATTAGCTAACCTAATTAACCCTTAATATTAATTTAATTAACTAAACTTTCTGTTTTACTATATATATATATATATATATATATATATATATATATATATATATATATATATATATATATATATATATAACTATATATGTATGTATAACTATAACTATATTTTATTTTAATAACTCTGCAGGTTTACTGGCGGCGGGACCACCACTGCCACGTGGCGAGCTCCGGATGGCCACGAAACTGCAGCTGGGGCCCGCAATCAAGAATGAGGGGACGGCTGACGCGGCCCCGGGCCCACCACGACTATGTGGCGTCTTAGGCGCGTGACATGAGCGAAGGCAGGCCCCACGTACGGGGAACTTGGAACAAAGCGCAGACCCGGGCGTATTCGGGTCGAGCCCGGGTCGACCCGACTCCCCTCCTTCTCCGCGCAGAAACCCGGGGCACCGGGCTAGGGCAATGCATTTGCCGCCCGTTCCGGCTGCGCCGGCTCTCGGCCCGCACGGCCAAGGGTAGGTCTCAGCGAGACCTACCCGATGGAACCTAAGCTGGCCTCGGAGGAGGTCAGAGGCACTGACTAGACCTAACCCTAGGACCTACCCTTTGGCGGATGAAATGGGTAACGGTAACGACTGTATCGATCGAACATAATTCGATCGATCGATCAAACGATCGATCCATCGGGCTTCATAACAATGCAATCCAATTCACGGAATAAACATGTGTGGGTTCAAGAGCTGAAATCGCAGTAGGTTTAAGGTAGTGTGACGTCCCTGGAACGGACAGCTGCGAGACCAGGGTTCGTAACTCGGCTCAGGACCGATCCAATTCTTGCGCAGACCCGCTCCAGACGCACGGTTGGAACCTTAAGGTAGCTTGGGCGGACCTGCCGAGGACGGGAGGGCGCTGGATGGGCGGCGGCAGCGGCGGCCTGCCGTGTGGAGGCCTGCGTGCGGGCCACGGGGACGAAGAGCCCCAAGTCATTCGATCGACCCTGATCGAACGGCTCGGAACCGTCTGATCTGATCAGACAAAGAGGTCGACGGCGTCGCTCGAAAGCGGACGACGTGCGCTGTTAAGCGAACGACGCCGTCAGTTATTATTATTAAATTAATTATTTAATATTTAATTATTAATTCCCAATTTAATTTAAATAATTAAATTGATGCCATAAAAATTCTAATTATTCACCCCTAACTAATTAAGGGGTGAGGAATGCAACGGTAAGGTCGGATTTTTGATCCGACAAGTATTTTATTTGCTTGATTTGCAGGTTATTTAAATATTATTAAAATATTCGTCGAAATTTTGATGACTTCTGATTGACACGAAAACATCACCCCTAGCTAATTTTGAAGCAATGAACGCAATGACAAAGTCTTTTTTTCGATCAGAGATCGCTTTAATTAGGTTAAATTTTAGGGTTTTCTGGATTTTCTAGAAATCAGAATTCGATCAATTTGACTCCTGATTTGGATTAGGTCTTTGAGATTGACTCCTAATGACTTAATTAGCACTTAGGATTATATTTAAAATTAATGTTAGTCCTAATTGACTAAGGTAATAATTTGGGTTGTTACAAATAATCTTAGAGCTCCACTGATCACCATTAGCTTAAGCTAAGAACATGTGCACAATTGGAGAGAGTCGTGTGACAAGATCTTGAGCATTGTTGCACTAATCCCTTAGCCAAATTGAGAAGTTGATTCATGTGAGCCAAGAGCCACTAAGTGCACTACATAGCTCAAACTAAGTTTATGCGAGGATGATGAAGCCTTAATGTGCTTATGGGTGATGTGACATAAACCACTTAGCCCAATGACTCTCTTCTTTAGCTAAACTTAGAACCGATGCATGTGATGCTATTTGGTGGAATCAAGCTTATGTTATTGCACAACTAAAATAATATTAATTAGAACTTAGATGTAAGTATCAGATTTAAATAATATCGATCACATGAGGGTCTATGTGCCGGGATTGAACCTCCGTGTGTTCATCTCTAAGCATTAGGCATAACTTAGTCCAATTTAGGGGAAACCCTAATGAAGATTATATTGCTTGATTATAATTTAATCACCTAAGTAATTTGACATTTAAATTTGACAAGGAAGGGTACTGACATGAAACCCTTAAATTAATTGCATATTAAACCCAACTCTCCCTATTTTCTCAACTAATAGTTTCTAATCAACGAAACTCTAATTGTTAAATTGGAACCAACATACAAAAAAAATCATTATACAAACATTAGTGAAAACAAATAAACTTTAGTAACGAAACACTCCATTCTCAGTGGACGATAAATTTCGGGACTTCCATTCCCTTATTACTTCAGACCACGTGCACTTGTGTGTGATCGCAGATTCGTATTAAAAAATCTGTCAAGTTATTGGCGTCATTATCAGGGAATGGTAATTTGTTTCGTATTAAAGACAATTTGCTAGTAATTAGTGATTTGAATCTTTACTTATTGCACATATTTTTTCTATTTTTGTAATTAAACTTATTATTACTTTTAGCTTATTTCTTGTTAAACTAGTCTTTCCTTATTTTAATTGCTATTGCTTTATTGATTAGAAACTAAGATTGTATGAATAGAAGAGAATGTTCTAGCATACTGTTTGATCCAGAATTAGAAATAACTTATTTACGAGTTAGGAGTGAACAATTAATTTTAAATCAAGCTCAATTAGATATGGATAATGTATATGACAATACGGTTAGGGGAGTAGGAGAGCAAAGGAGGTGATAATTGAGAGACTATGCTTTACCAACTGTGAGGGAAATCCCTTATACAATTTTTAGGCCAAACATAGTTGCAAATAACTTTGAAATAAAGCCATCAACCCTAATTATAGTTCTAAATAGTCAGTTTTGGGGGTTAACCACTGAGGATCCAAACTCACACATCTCCAAGTTCTTGGAGATATGTGATACATTTAGGTATAATGGTGTCACAGATGATGCCATTAGACTTAAACTATTCCCATTCTCTCTAAGGGACTGAGCAAAAAGCTGGCTTAGCTCTTTAGCTAGTAACTCAATTCGCACCTGGGATGATTTGGCTAGGAAGTTCCTAGTCAAATATTTTCTACCTGCGAAGACAGCTAGGTTGAGGATTGAAATAACCAACTTCTTCCAATATAAGGGGGAGACACTTTATGATAGATGGAAACATTTTAAGGAATGCCTGAGGCACTATCCTCATCATGGGTTTCCGCAGTGGATGCAAGTTTAAACATTCTATAATGGACTGAACGCACCCACTCGAACCTTAATTGATGCAGCTGCTGGAGGGTCCCTGAGTAGCAAAACCTAGGAAGAGGCTTATAACTTATTAAAAGAGATGGCCAATAATGCTTATCAATGGCCTACTGATTGGCCTAACACTAATAAGAAAGAAGTTAATAATGTTGATGAGGCAAACAAAATCTTAGCCCTCCATAATGAGATAAATGCTTTAAATCAAAGAATTGGTAACATGAACATGAATAATGTGCAAGAATTTTATTGTGATTTTGTGCAGGGGTAAACATAGTAGTGACAACTGTAACTTAAATAACCCTTCCACACCTTCAAACACTGAGCACGTAAATTACTTAAGGAATAATAATGCGTATTCCAATACTTATAATCCTGGATGGAGAAATCATCTAAATTTCTCTTGAAGTGGGAACAACACAAATGGAATTTTAACAGAAATAACTCACAAATTATACAAGAGCAAAATTATAGCAATAATCAGCAACCCCAAAATATAGTCTTTGAAGGAGCATTCAACACTTTCAAGGCAGCAACCACTCTATTTATGAAGGACCGAAATGACTATTAACCATCATGATGCCTCAATCAAATGGATTGAGGCATCTCTTAGGAACATTGAAGTCCTACTATGACAAATTTTCCAACAGCTGTCCATTCGTCATTAGGGGACTTTACTCAGTTTGACTAAAGTGAATCATAGGGAAACAGTTAGGGTCATTAATTCCAATAAGATAGAGAAGGACTGCTTGAAAAATAGCTATAAATGGGGAACTGAAGATTTGGGAGCTTGGGCAATCAATGCAAATATTTTAGAAGAGAGCTTAATTACAAAAAAATGTGACACCCTGATCAGATGAATATTCACTGCTTCATAAAAGGTGATGTTCTTTTAAATTTCTTATGTGATCTAGGAGCCTCAGTCAATGTGATACTATATTACATGTATAAAAGATTGGGAATTAAGGGAATGGAGAGCACCCCTACCATTTTAGAGTTTGTCAACTTAGATTCATTAACTTCTTTAGGTGTGGTCAAGAATATTGTTGTTGGTTTGGGAAGCTTTATAGTTCCCACTACTTTTAAAATATGTGAATGGGATAGATTAAATGAAAATTCTACTATCATCTTTGGAAGACTTTTTCTTGCAACCACCAAGGCAATCATAGACATAGCAGGGAGCATAATGATAATTAAAATAAAAGGAAAAACTGAAGATATAGACCTTAAGTCCATATTTTACAAACAAAGGAATATGGAATTGCATTGGAAAAGAAAACTCATGATTGAATCACCTCAAAGAGGTATTGAACTAGAGAATCTTAGGTTAACTGCTCAGAATTTTGTGAGTAACAAAAGCACCTCATCTGGAGGTAATACTAAAGAGCAGATAAAAGTAAGAAAAAAGCTAGGAGGGGTAAGAGGAAAAACAAGGGGGTTTCTAGACCCAACTCTGGGGAAAAGGAAGAGAAAAAAGAGCACTGTAAAATGATGGGTTTGAGAACAACTTCTGTTAGTGCTCACCCACACACTCCTAAAATTTGGAAAGAAAAGCCCCCAGATAAATAGACACTTAAGTGCTTAAATTGGTCAGGTTGATGACATTAAACCAAGCGCTAATGGGAGGAAACCCACATTTAACTTGAGTTCTTAATTTTAGATTGCGTGTAGATAATAATAAAAAAAAAACAAGCGCTATAGCGCGCCTCAACGGACTTTGATGCTGCAGCTCGCCGCAGCAGAATTCGACGTTGTAGCGTGTCGTAGCAGAATTAAACAAAAACCTGGGCGCGATCGTGCGCCACAGCACGCTGCAGCGCATGACGCGCAGATGGTGCCTTTATTGACTCCTTGGGAATTCCCAAGCAGTCAAAGTTGCTATAGTGCACCTTAGATGTTGTATCCTGTTGAAAAATTTTGAAAAGACTCCTTTTTCTCTTTCCAAGAACTGATTTCAATCCACACTTTTGTATGCCTTAAGGACCACTTTGACTAGCAATTAGAAAGTTTGAATGCTATTATGCTATAATCTTGGGATATATAAATAGGGGATGGGAAGTGTGCTTCACTCTATGCCTTAAGAATTTTCCCTGCTCTTACTTCACTTAAATCCAAACCCTTTTAATATATTCTATGGCCTCCCAAAAGAAAAGTGTGGCAAGCAAGGGAGCTGCAGCCTCAACATCTGGAGGCTCATTCAATAATAAAAGGTTCTCCTCAGTTGAGGAAAAACAACGCTTCATCCAAATCACATCACAAAGGAAGCTCAAACTGGAGATGGGGTTTAAACTCCCCTATCCTTTGTACCACAGCAATGTGTCTCTCTAGGGGTGGTAAAACTTGGTCGGTCTGCAGACTGACTCTTACCCATCTCTCATGCAGGAAATTTATGCTAATGTAGTAAATGCGAATGGACATAAAATTTTTGTACGAGGGAATGTTGTAAGTTTTTGGCTAGACCAGATCAAGCAATTTTATGAACTTAAGATGGTAGAGGAATGTGCCTACCAAGCCCTGCTGAACTCTGAGCTTGATCATGCAGCTATAGCTGGTGACCTCACCTATAATGATGCTGACTGGAGAGGGAACCTTGCCAACATTCCATGAGCCCTCTTTAGGGACTCGTATAATGCATGGCATGTCCTTATCTCAAGCAAAATAATGTCATATGGACATTTAAGGTAACCTGGTCAAGAGCAATATTAATCTGCGCAATCGAACAACCTGGAGATATCCATATCTCCAGGATTATTCTTGAACAACTGTGGAATGCCTTGACTGGATCGTGCACCACTTTAGCTTTTGGATCATTAATTTAAGGATTTTCCTTGACCAAGGGGTCAAGATTTTAGCTAATAATGCAGTAATTCCTCCCCATGTTACTCTTACCCAACACAAGTTAAAACTTCCATTTCAAGAGGGTAAGAAGTGTAAGAAAAGATAAAGGGAGGCAGGAGAGGCTTCTACTTCTTCGGGCAAAATGTCAACATTAAAAAATATACAAAAAGGAATGACTAAGATGAGGGCTTATCAATTGCAATTAGGGAAGTGTCTTGAAGAAGGCAGGCGGTATAACCAAACCACCTTGTCTAAGCAGCTCAAATTCCTGCATGATTTCCACTCAGCTCTTGGAACAATGTTTTTGAATTGGATCTGCATGGTGGATTGGGAGATGCTGTCCTTCCACAACCCCCAGCTTATAAACCCCCTCTGAACACTGGATGTCCCATAGAAGATGAGGATGAAGAATATGAAGAAGAAGAAGAAGAAGAGGAGGAAAATAATGAATAAGTTGCATTTTTCTTTTCTTTTGTTTTTGTATTTTGTTTTGTTTTGATAAATCTTAGTGAATTTGCATTCTCCCCCTATATTGAAACTTGCGCTGACTGAAATTTTCAATCTTGTCTCCTAATATTTTTCTAAATATTTAATGCGCACATTTTAATTGTTATGGAACATGTGAAAAATTTCAGCAATTTTGAAGTACTTAAGAGAAGGTGAACATTTGAAATGAAATAGTTCTGAAATTTTTCATGCTGAGTAGGTTTACTCTCCAATCACTCTAGTTTTTTTGTTTTGATAAATCTTAGTGAATTTGCATTCTCCCCCTATATTGAAACTTTTGTTGACTGAAATTTTCAACCTTGTCTCCTAATATTTTTTTAAATATTTAATGCGCACATTTTAATTGTTATGGAACATGTGAAAAATTTTAGCATTTTTGAAGTACTTAAGAGAAGGTGAACATTTGACATGAAATGGTTCTGAAATGTTTCATGCTGAGTAGGTTTACTCTCCAATCACTAGTTTTTTTTTTCAATTAAAATATGAATGATGCTCAAATCTAAGTGTGGGGCTAAGGAATTAAGAAACTTGATTAGGGGAACAAGAAATGGTGAAATAAAGAATGTGCTAGGCTTCTGTAGAACTTACTAAACGTAATAATTAAATTAACGGGGATGAAGCAAAATATCTCTCCCTTGAACTAAATGTAAAAATCGAAGCCACGGATGAAGAAATATTTCTTTCCTAAATGAATTGAGAAAACTTAGAAAAATAGGATGAAGAAAAGTATCTCTCATGAATAAAATATTCATTATTGTTTGTAAGAAGAAACACATATGACATAAGTAAATTCAAAAGCACATGTTCTTAGCTTTTCCAAATTAAGGAAATCTATAACCACCCCTGGAAGATATGAGTAAAGCATCATCCATTTATAAAGAAGGAAAATTTAGTAGTGACAAGAGAAGAAGCAACTGGTATAGGACCTTTGGAATTTATATTTCTCTAATCATCTTCTTAAGTCAAATCATAAATGACAAAAAATTTCACACTTATACTTTTGAATTGTTCAAGTTAAGAAAATCAGAATTGTGCTTGCTCGAGGACGAGCAAGAATTAAGTGTGGGGGTGTGATAAATCTGGGATTTATAGTAAATTAGATTAATAAAAATAATACTTTTCTATAAGAAATATATGCTTTGATATGCCTTTGCTGTGTTCAGGACAAAATATAAGCTGAATTGAAACTTGGGCTGAATTCTGAAATTCTGGAAAAAACTGCTGCAGCGTGCATGGGCATGCCATAGCATGCTACAGCAGATCAAGACAAAGAGCTCGGAGATGTCGTGTGCTGCAGCAGATCAAGATGGAGAGCTCGACGCTACCGTGCATTGCATTGGATCAAGACAGATAGCTCATCACTACCATGCATAGCAGCAGGTCAAGATAGATAGTTAGGTGCTACCGCACGCTGCAGTGGATCAAGACAGAGAGCTCTGTGCTATCGCACACTGCAGTGGATCAAGACATAGAGCTTGATGCTACCATGCACTGAAGTGGACCAAGACAGCGAGCTCCGCACTATCGCGTGCCATTGTGATCTCAGGATGGAGACTCTGGTACTATCGCATGCCATAGAGGAACCAAATAGAGGCTTAGGCAATATCACATGCCATAGCAGAAGCAATTGCTACCCAGACTTAATAAGACTTCGAAAGCATTCCACTGCTGCGCACCGCAGCAGTCTCAAGACAAAGACTCTGGCGCTACTGCGCACCACAACTCTACAAAAGTTAAAAAACACACACTACAGCGCGCTGTAGCGGTCTCAAACAGAGACTTTAGCGCTACCGCGTGCCGTGGTAGTCTCAAACAGAGACTCTGGCGCTACCGCGCACCATAGCGGTCTCAAACAGAGACTCTAGCGCTACCACGCATTGTAGCGGTTTGAAGACAGAGACTCTGGCGCTTCAACATGCCATAGCTCCCATCGCAGTTTCAGTTAGGCAAGAGAATTAAGGGCAGCATAAGGAAGATCACAATTCTCAAAATTCTCTTTCTTCCAATAATAGCTATTAAACCAAAATGCATTTAATTCTCCTCCTTCTCATGAGAACAAAATAATATTCAATTAGTGTCATTTAATTCCAGAGGAGATAGAGGGTGGTTGCACTAATGTAAAGGGCATTATTCATAATCTATAAAAGCTAAGAAGAAAGACTAAGAAAGGGTTCCCCATTTTGATATTTAAGGTTTCAAAGTTTTCAAAGCTACAGCAGCTAAAGAAAAGGGAGAAGCCCTACCCAAGGAAGGAATAGGCTCCACCAAAGGGAAGAGGAATCAAGCTCAGAATATAGAGAGGATAAGGAGGTCTGTGATTGAGTGAAGATTCAGTGAATGCGATAGCAATTTCTAGTATTTTATCTCGATCTCTGTCTTAATTTCTTTTCTGTAAGAACCATGCAAGGATTCAAAGTCCTAATTTTCTTTCCTTGTATCTCTTTTGTAATGGCAATCTAAACCCTCCTTGGGGAGAGTTGGGCATATGCATGTAATGATTTTAGGAATTTAAAAGTGTTTGTACTCAACATTGTCAATGAATAAAGTCTTTAATCATTTGTTTGATTATTTATATGAAGAATGCTTGGGTGAATGATGTATCATGAATGTATTTTATTTATGTTAATGCTTTTAAACTAGGAAAATTATCAAGCTAGTTTAGCTTTTTAAAACTAAGGATATGCACGTAAAGCATCATCGCTATGAATATCTGTGACAATATTCTCTATGCGAGGATGATCAATGCAATTCTTTATGGTTTGAAAAGATCAACAGAGCGATGAAAAAATTAAATGATCTTAGATCTCCACTGGTCACATTAGCTTAAGCTAGGAACATGTGCACAATTGCAAAGAGCCCAGTAACAAGCTCTTGAGCATTGTTGCATTGCTCCTTTAGCTAAGCTGAGAAGTTGATGCGTGTGAGCCAAGAGCCACTAAGTGCGCTCCATAGCTCATACTAAGTTTATGCAAGGATGATGAAGCATGGATGTGCCTGTGGGTGATTTGACACAACCCACTTAGCCCAATGACTCTTTTATTTAGCTAAACTCAGAACTAATGCATGTGATACTATTTGGTGGAATCAAGCTTATGTGATTTCACAACTAAAACCATAGATTAGAAAACTTAGATGTAAGTATCAAATTTAACTAATATCGATCACATGATGGTCTATGTGTTGGATTTGTTCATCTCTAAGCGTTAGTCATAACTTAGTCTGATTTAGAGGACACCCTAAGGAAAATTTTGTTGCTTGATTACAATTAAAATGCCTAAGTAATTTAACATTTAAAATTGACAAAGGAGAGTAAATGAATTGCATGTTAAACCCAACTCTCCTTACTTTATCAACTAGTAGTTTCTAATCAACAAAACTCTAATTGTTAAATTGGAATCAACATCCCAAATTAAATCTTTGTTCAAACATCAATGAAAATAAATAAACTTTAGTAATGAAATACTCCATTCTTAGTGGACAATAAATCTCATAACTTACATTCCCTTATTACTTCAGGCCACGTGCACTTGTGTGGAGTGCAAATGCATATTAAAAAGTTTGTCAGTAATGATAAATCATCCTAAAACAATTCTCAACCCCATTCCTATTAATGCGCAATTGTCAGCACTTGCAATTATGCCACCTCCAGCAGGTGGAAATGCTCAAAATCAATGAGGAGAATCTCCAGCTATCCAAAAGCTAGCTCAAGCCAAGAGTAACACCAAAGGCAAGGCTATTGCTCAATCCCCCACTTTTCCTCAATTGTATGCTTTGACGCCCATTGTCGCTCAATAAGACAACGATGTTGTTACTGGTACACTCTAAGTTTATTTTTATATTATGTTCTTCCTTCTTGCATATTTACTTTCTTGCTTTTACTTTTCATGTATTAGTTATTTAAATAAAGTTTTATTTTTGTCATAGGATCACTGCTTATAAATAATCAATCTTGTGACACACTCTTTGATACGGGTGCTAGTCACTCATTCATATCTAAGGAATGTGCCATCTCTCTCAACCTTCAACATTTCAGCTTAGGTAACACCTTACGTGTTCAAATGCCATTAAGATCTAAAATTTGTGCCAATATATTTTGTATGCTAAATATCCCTATTAGCAGTCAACTCTTTCAAGTGAAACTAATTCTTATGCCGATCACCAACTTCAACATAATTCTAGGTACTAATTGGTTGAGTAAATTCAATGCCATTATAGATTGCCAAAAGAAAAAGGTTATGTTATATAACAACCCTAGGTTGTTAAACATTGTTTAACAAGTACAATTAACCTCAAACCTCTTCTATTTGTCTTAATTAATCATTAAAGAAAGCCTTGAAGTGTAAATCAGTTTGGAGATCAATTAAGCAAAACCCTAATTTTGAATAATTATTTAAATAAGGAAAATGAGAAAATTATTTTGACCTCAGATCAAACAACGGACTTCATCATTGAGCTCCTCACCCCAAAATTAGCTAGGAGTATGAATTTGGTGAGTTTTGGAGATCGTCAAAATTTCCCGATTATTTTATTGCATTTTTGATATCCTGGAAATGAAATAATTAAAACAACTTCCGATTAAAATTTCGACTATATTTTTTAGTTCGTCACCCCCGATTTAGTTAAAGAGTAAATTTTTAAAATATTTCTAGAAGCATATAATTGCTTAATTCTAATTTAGTAAAATGAGTAATAATTTATTAATTAATTAATTATTAATTTTAGTTTAAATAGTTTATTATCTTTTAAACTGCTGTACCTTTGCCCTAATTCCATTCACTCCTACCCTAATGCCCTTCCGTCAAATGGCACCATTCGATCAAACGAATCGGTTGATCCATCGAGAGAAGGATTCCATTCTCCTCTGAGATCTCAGGAGCGACGCGTGGATCGCACCGCAAGTGCACGCCAATGAGAAGCCTCAAGAGGATCAGAGCACTGCTGATCTTACCAATTTAAGTCCATACCTTTTCACATCTTAAAAGAAAGAGTTTTGAGTCCATTAGGATATTTTCAGGCATTAGAATTGATATCGTTGCAAGCTTGCACAGGAACCCTAGCGGCAACCTCACGGCACGCAACCAGGTACTCCACCTGATTGTCCTTCTCAGTGTAGCTTACATATAATCAATGTTAATTAATGTCTTTAAGATATAAAATAAGGGACTCATTAGGATTTAATGACATCTGCTTTCGGTGCTAAAGAATAAGAGATTTGATTGCATATAGTTTCTTATTTATAAGGAGATTATTTGAATAAGGAGTTGTGTTATTAAAGGTTTCGTTACATATTATAACAATCCTATGTTATTAGCCTGCTTAATTTCAATTTAATCAGGCATTAATTATAGTTCCATTTCATTTAGAATACCAATTTAAGCTAATCCTAAAAGATTGAGGCCAATTGGACTTCTTTAAGTTAATCTAGCCATTTGATGAGTCTAGATGCCCTAATTTCGACCTAAAATATTTTGATCTCATAATTAAAATCTAATTTTATTTTTGAATTCCTCACCTCAAATTAGCTAGGGGTGAAAGTTTGGTAAAAATTAGAGGCCATTTGGACCATAATTCAATTTAAGTTAAACTAGGATAATTGCACATAAGGGATCCCAATAATTCATATTTGCAAATCCATCATAAACCAATTTACCCATAGCGATTCATTGTGCGGACCGCGAGCAATCCGCTGTGGAGCCCGGGTCGCACGACAGCAAAGCCCCGCGCTATCTAGTCGTCTATCTCGCTAATACTACGGTTAAGATTTAAATCCGTAGAGTTGCGAATCTGCCATTAGATCTGCTCGATTGATCTTACGGCCCGGATCGCTCCCGCGATTTGCCATTAGGATCCGAGCGATCCGATCCATTCCACCATCTGATCGATCGATCAGACAACATGGGATGCACCCCGCATTATGGATCTTCGTCTCTACTCCATTGCGTGCTAGACTGAGAATATCCCCTGTACTGTCAACCGCAGGGCTTGTCCCCCACTTCTGCATCCACCTTAGTAGGTTATTAGGCTCCTTCCATTCTCAGCCTAGCATCCCAATCGGGCCCCATGGACGAGTTAGCTCAATTATATGGAATTGGAGCTCGACTATGGCCTAAGCTCCCGGGTCAATTCCAGGCCCAGCCATGCCTCTGGAAGCTTCCCAATTCCTCCCTGAGGCAATAAATAACCTCAAAATCCCTCTGGGTATGTTTTGTTAATCATTTGAAGTTAATCCCCTCTCTGCCATTCCCAGTCTATTCAAGTTTTGCCAGGCATCCTAGGCGTGTGTACCATGGACAGTAGGTGTCTTCTGGAGTTCAACAACCCTAAGAGCTTTCTGGAAGCTTAACTAGTACCAATCTTGCCCACTATCGATCAGCCCAAGCTCAATCATCAAACTAAGTACCCCAGTTGCTGTGAAGAGATAATTAGGATTGACACTTACTTTATTTTGATTCATAATTGTTCACCAATGCTAGTCTAACTCATCTTGAATGAATCCAAGGCTCGAGCTAGCCCCGATCGATCATATCAATTGATCGGGCTAGTCCACTTCGCATGGCATGGATCTGAGTAAGGACCCATTGGTTGAGCTTTGCCCATGCCCAATGGATGGAGGGTTTTGCTCCTCCCTCACTTGGTGAAGGTGTAGGGATTGATAGGGGCCTAAATGGTGGTCTGTGGAGGGAGAATTTTGGGATTTTATAAGTTATTCTAAGTGAGACTATAGAATCTCAGTCTTATCCTATGTGATTGGATAAATATAGTCTAGCTTAAAATAAATGTTCCAAACCTAGGTGTTTCATAATTGGATAAAACTTGGATGCTTAGTTTGAGAAATAAACTCTGACTGGGTCATGACTTCTAACATCATGCACTTCGATAAGTACAGTTTCAAACAAACTAAATATCTCAAGCTATCTTTTTTGAGTACACTGTATGATCATAATTAAGATATTTAACATCTTAGTTTGAGAGAATAAACTGTAATCGGGTCATGCCTCTTATCATCGTGCGCTTCGATAAGTGTAGTTAAAAAAACTAAGTGTTAAATCCTCTTTCTTGGAAATATACCAACTATATGTATCCAATCCATTCAACTGATATTTATATTGAACATAATCTAAATAACATAATAAATTAGACTCAGGAGTTGGAATTCACTTAGGTGAATTATGCACAATGGAGATAATGGAATCATTACTAGATATTACATTTGATTTCAGGATTTGTCGATGATTTAAAGCATACTAGCATTGAAACCTTGGAATATCATAATGCATATCATGTCAGCATTAGCGAAGCAATTTGGCTCATTTAAGGACTCTCTTAGTGGAGTATTTGCTCACCTAAGAAATTAGTGGTGTGTTCACGAGATACCTAGTTAGCATATCAGTGGCATACAGTTTCATGGCATATTCAGATGCATACTTATAAACTCAGTGATATACTTCATAATTTTACAGTATCATTTACTCAAATTTAGATTTCATACTATTCTGTACATATTTTAGTAGATATTTACGATTTCATATTCATTTACTGTTTTCAGTTTACAGTTTCAGTTTACAATTTTAGTCTACAGTTTTAGTTTTCAATTTCAGTTACTTTATTTTAGATTTATACTATTTTGGGATTTTGGCTGTTTTACTATCTTTGCTTCAGCTTTGTTAAACCATTTAAATGATAAATAGTAGAAATTTGTAAGCTATTAGAATAGTTTCATTGTGTAGACTTCTTGTCTAACACGGAGTACTTTTGGGATCTGGCAATTTGCTAAATCCTGAGTAGTTCATTGAGCCTTATCCGGAGGATACTCAACAGATTCAGGGACAGTTCGAGGAGTAGTAGTGGATTCTTCTTCAACATTTTCTTCTTTTTATTTTCTTTTTGTTTAGTAATTAGACTTTGTTTCTATTTTCATTTAATAGTGCTGTAATAACTCTGGATGTTTTCTTTTTTCGAGTTTTGAGATGAATGTTATTTCAGTTTTTGTGATGAATGCTTCTGGGTGAATGCTTAGCTTCCGCACTCTGTTATCCTTACTACTTATACTTAGTATTGTGATGGATCTGGATGCATAAAATTCTATTATTCATGCAACTTGGATCGTACTTGCATTCTTAAAAAAATATGCACGAGTAACTCACCTAATACTTAAGGTAAGGATATTACTCTTATCTTAAGGATTAATGCTCAACCCTCTTCTCTTGGGGTTTAGTTGTTGTTTGTTTCAGCAGCAATTTATTTGAGGAGGTTGTGTTTGGATCCTTCATGAGTAACACACCGTCTCACCGTCAATTGTTATCTCTTAAATAAATTGCACATGTCGACAGGATGGAGCGTTACAGCTGGTATTAGAGAAGTATCATAAAGTGTCAGATAAGGAAAGTATTCATATCTACCTTATGATCCATTCTCTCGTACTGTTATGATTACAATCATTAAGTGTGAGTAAAAGCAGCATCCATAACTTCATCAAGTTGAAATCTCAGAAATGGAAAACTAAGAACGTCTAGAAAGGACACCTTAGGAACTGAATGAACATTAAAAGATATGTAAAAGTAAAATGAAAATAAATGACATCCTAGGAATCTGAATGAACTTAAAAGAAGCAAAATATGCAAGTAAATTATTCATCAACAAAACAAATGTGAAATACGAACTAATAATTGAATGAACTTTAGGAAATGGATTACCAAGATTCAGAGTATTACTTTTACCTTATACAATTCAGTGAGTATTGGAAGGACGACTTCCAAGATGGCAAGATCTATGGAAGAGTCGTGGGAGGAGTATCTTCTCATGGCTTAAAAGTGCTAGATAAGATATTAGTTCACCCCACTTTCTGAGAAACTAGTCTTCTTGATCTTGCAAAGGAGTGGTTAGATCGAGTGGCTACTGTGTTTAGAGAGACTGCATGTTAGGATGACTGTCTCATTAAGATTTTGGGTACTCTACTTGGAGGCTCAGTTGACAGATGGTGGTATTGGGCCTATAGAAGACTCTCAAGGAGGCATCATGTAGTTTCATTTGATGATTTTTGTGTTGCCTTTAGGGAAGAGTATTGTAGTTGATATTTTTGAGTCAATCTCTATATCTTCCGTCTGCATTAGCTATCTATCTATTTATCACTGTAACTTCTCTTTGTGGGAAAGTAATTAAAAGAAATAGTAAACTTTCCTTCTTTTTTTTTTGCTAAATTTGTATTCAGGGTATTGCAGTCATGAATCCTAGATCCCCAATAGCTCCTACTCCCACTAAGAACATGGTCTCGTCCTCTAGTGATTCTAATGAACTGAACTCTCTCTCTAGTCTGATGAAGGCATTTATTGAAAGCAATGCCTGTAGTCAAAAGAAACCCGTGCCTTAATTTTGAACACCTGATAATAGTCCTTTCCTCAAGGAGGAACATTTTCTACACCCCACCATATTGGAGATGGAATTCTCTATAGCTTTCTATGTCTAAGGACACTCACTTTCAACGGGGCATTGAACCCCATGGATACCATTAGCTAGCTAAAAGCAGCTGAAAAAAATTTGGCAAGCATCAAGTGCCCAAACTCCAAAGTGATTCGTTTGGCTACGCATCTATTCCAAGATGAAGCAGAATATTGGTGGTAAAATGAGCATAATACCAAGTTTGCATATTACAAAATAGAAGACATATCTTGGGACCAATTTGTAGAGGCTTTTAATGAATCCTTCATTCCAGTGTCTGCACAAGCAACTCTAGAAGATGAGTTGCTCCATCTGATGTAAGGTGGACGATCTATTACCATCTACGAAATGAAATTTCATTGCTTATCGTGCTTCACCTCTGAGTTAGTGAAGACAGAAGCCTCGTGTTGCCACCATTTCCTTAAGGGGCTAAGAGATTCTATCAAAGCCCGCTTGATCTCCCAGCAGATTAGAAATTTCTCTGAGTTAGTGGAAGCTACCAGTCTGCAGGAAGCTTTCAAGGACAAATGGATAGGAAAAGGAAGGCCAGCTTTGTGCAACCTCGAAGAGAGAACTTTGGTTAGTGAAAGGTGGCTAAAGTTGATAATATGGGTACCGAGCTAGCCATAGCGGCAGATACAGAATGCAAGTGCTACCACCCATATGGCAAGTGTTACCACAAGGGTAACATATGCTACACTTGTAGCCAGGAGGGTCACTACTTTTATTATTTCAATTTTAAAGTCACTATCGATGGAGTGAAGATCACTTGTACAAATTGTGATCAAACCTTCCGTTTGCAACCTCTGAATAGCCGAGCTCCTGCCTTGGCTGTAGTGCCAGCGTCCACTTCATCTGTGAACCCAAAAGCAGTAGCTCTTTCTCCCAGGTTGGCCTATAATCGTCAAGGCCAGTGGCCCCAAAATAAGCAGCCAACAGCTCCTGCCCGAGTATATATGTTAACACCTGCATCAGCGCCAAAAGATAACGATGTTGTCTCAGCTATGTTTTAGTTTATTTTAATTCCAGTCAATTTTAGTTTAGCTTTTCTAAATATTGCATATAGTGATATCTTATTATTGTGGTAATCTTAAGCACCTTAATGATAAACAGCAAACCCTATAATATTCTATTTGATACCGGGGCAAGTCATTCTTTTATATCTGAAAATTGGGCTAAGTCTCTTGATATCCCATTGTATCGATTAGCAAGTTCATTAAGCATCAGGTTACCATCTGGAGCTTGTATGGAATCACATCAATTTTGTAACCTAGAAATCCCTATTGGAAACCAGAAGTTCGAAGCCAAATTAATAATGCTTCCAATTGCAAATTTTGATGTAATTTTGGGCATGAATTAGTTAAGCAAACATGGTGCTTCCATAAATTGCCAGAAAAAGAAAATCACTCTTGGCAGTGAAAGTCAATCAAAAACATTTATAGGAAAATTTAGTACTCAAGCTTCATTGATCAACGCAATAAAAGCTGAAAGGCTAGTTAAAAAAGGATGTGATACGTATCTAGTGACAGTGCTAAGAGAAAAGAAAGAAGGTATTCCAATCTCAAAAAACAATGTAGTATGCAAATTCCCTAATGTATTCCTAAAATATTTGCCTGGTCTTCCTCCTTTTTGAGAGGTTGAATTGGCTATAGAGTCAATTCTAAGAATGTAGTCATTGTCAAAAGTTCCTTATCGAATGGCACCTAAGGAACTTCAAGAATTGAACAAGCAGCTTCAAGAGTTGCTCGAGGAAGGTCTCATTCAGCCAAGTTTGTCTTCTTGGGGAGCACCAGTGTTGTTTGTGAAAAAGAAAGTTGGATCGATGCAAATGTGCATCGGTTATTGTGAACTAAATAAGGTAACTAATAAGAATAAATATCCCCTACTGAGAATTGATGATCTATACGATCAGTTGTCTGGAGCTAAATTATTTTCCAAGATTGATCTACGATCTGGCTACCATCAATTAAGAGTTAAAGATGTGGATGTAAAGAAGACAATTTTCAGAACACATTATGGACATTACGAATTCCTAGTAAATATATTTTGGTCTAACTAATGCATCATCCATCTTTATGGATTTAATGCAGCGTGTGCTAAAAATATATTTGGATAAATTTGCCATCATGTTCATCGATGATATTCTGATTTATTCCAAAATCCAAGTAGAACACGAGAAACACTTAAGGTTGGTGCTTGAAGAACTTAAAACTCATGAACTTTATGCCAAGTATTCCAAGTGTGAATTCTAGCTTGACTCAGTTGCTTTTTTGGGTCATGTTGTAGATGCATAAGGAATTAGAGTATATCAGAATAAGGTTAGCACCATTTAGGATTGGTCACAGCCAATGTTTGTGACTGATATCAGAAGCTTTATGGGTCTAGCAAGATATTATAGAAAATTCATCAAAGGCATTTCTCAGATAACGTCTCCCTTAACAAGGTTGACTCAGAAGGCAATGCCTTTTATCCCTGAAAATGAGAATATATTCTAGTCGCTAAAAGATGCTCTCTCTTCTGCCCCATTTCTTGCCTTGCTTAAAGAAAGTCTACACTACCAAGTATATATTAATTCTTCAAGAATAGGCTTTGTATGTGTTCTGATGTAGGAAGTGAAAGTCATTGCCTATGCATCCCATCAGTTAAAACCACATGAGAAGAATTATGCTTTCATGACTTAGAATTAGCAGCTGTAGTTTTTGCTTTAAAGATTTGGCATAATCTTTTTTTTTTGTTTCCAATATTCCATATTTTAGATCATCGGAGTCTAAAGTATATTTTCACTCAATGCAAACTCAATTGTCATCAACGAAGATGGCTTGAGTTGATCAACGATTATGATTTGAGCATCCAACATCATCCCGGTAAAGCAAATGTTGTAGCTGATGCACCTAGTCGCCATGCTGCACTATTTGCTTTAATAGCTTACAGTTCTTTAGAAGAAGAATTTCATAAGCTCGATATCAGGCCAGTCCAAGGTGCTATGATCAGTGAGTTAATATCTATGAGTTCTATAGAACCCACATTTCATTGCAATGTCTCCATCTCCTAAACAAAGGATGAAGACTATCTGAAGTTTAAAATAGAAATCAAAAGCGGTCATCAATTCGATCTATTCATGCGAGGAAATGTTATATATCAAAGTGATCGCTTATGGATTCCTAAATCAATGCATCAGGAAATTTTGGTTGAAAGCCATATTTCTGTATACCAAGTTCATCCTGGTTGTACCAAAATATATCAGGATTTGAAGAAGTCATTCTAGTGGCCGGGAATGAAAAAGAGCATGGCAGAATTCATTGCAAAGTCCCATGCTTGTAATCTGGTGAAGGCAGAAAATTAAAGGCTCGGAGGACTTCTCCATCCTCTAACAATTCCCAAATGGAAATGGTTCGACATTTCCATGGACTTTGTAATGGGTTTACCCAAATAAAGGTCTGGTGCTGATTCAATATGGGTCATTGTCAATCGATTGACCAAATCGACACATTTTTTCCTATGCGTCAGACTGATTATGTAGAAAAATTGGCAAAGCTGTATATCAAGGAAATTATAAGGCTCCATGAAATTCTAAGGTCTATTGTATCTGATCGTGATAGCAGATTCACTTCTAAATTCTGGAAAGCTATGCATCAAGACTTGGGGACTACCCTAGCTATGAGCACGGCTTTTCACCCATAAGCAAATGGTTAGATTGAAAGAGTCAACCAAGTTCTGGAGAATCTTCTGCATCTCTATATCCTAGATTTTGGAGGTTTTTGAGAAGATCATATCCTGTTAGTAGAATTTACATTTAATAACTGTTTTAAATAGAGTACTGGCATTGCTCCATATGAAGCTTTATATGGGAGAAAGTGTTGTACTACTTTGGCTTGATCTAAAACTAGTAGCATGTAGTTATAAGGTTCAGACTTAATAGAATAAATGAATAAGAAGGTGCATGTGATCCAACAGAGAATCAAAGAAGCCCATGATCATCAGAGCAAATATAATGATGCCCATCATCATTCTCTGGAATAATGATGCCTTATAAATGGAGTCTATTTTTTCAGTGTAGCCAAAAAACTCAGTACTCGCTATGTCGGACCCGTTGAAATATTAGAGAAGATAGGCTTTGTAGCCTATATATTAAAGCTCCCCAAGGATTTCTCTGCAGTCCATAATGTATTTCATATTTCTTCACTGTGGAGATGTATTCAAAATCCATCTCATCTAATTAAACTCTCAGCAGTATCTCTCTAGCCTGATCTTCCTTATGCAAAGGAACCCATTAAAATCTTAGCTCGTGATCAAAAGCTGCTGAGAAATCGCTCTATCCCTATGGTGAAGGTTCAGTGGAGGAATTGCTCTCTTGAAGAATCTACTTGGGAGAAATAGGTTGATATGCAAAGAAAGTATCCAAGTTTTCTTTCAAATCCAGGTACCCTTAAATTTTAAGAATCATGTTCTTAAATTCTACAATTTCTTTTCCCTCTTAGGATTATGTCCACGACAACATCGTTCTTAAGTGGGGGAATCTGTAGCAACCATAGGTTATTACCCTATTTAATTTCAATTTAATCATGCATTATTTATAATTTCATTTCATTTAGAATACCAATTTAAGATAATCCTGAAAGTTTGGGTCAATTAGACCTCTCTAAGTCAATCTAATCATTTGATCAGTCTAGATGCCCTAATTTAGACCTAAAATATTTTGAACTCAGAATTAAAATCTGATTTTAATTTTGAATTCCTTACCCCCAAATTATCTAGGGGTGAAAGTTTGGTAAAAATTGGAGGTCATTTGGACTATAATTCAATTTAAATTGAATTGAGATAATTGCACATAAGAGGTCCCAATAATTCATATTTGCAAATATCCTAAGCCAATTTACCCGATGAGATTCACTGTGCGGACCGCGGATGATCTGCTGTGGAGCCCGGGTGGCACGATAGCGAAGACTCGCACTATCTAGCCATCTATCCCACTAATTTAATGGTTAATATTTAAATCCACGGAGTCGTGGATCTATCATTGAATCTGCCCAATTGATCATACAACTCGGATTGCTCCCACGATTGGCCATTAGGATTCGAGCAATCTGAGCCATTTTGCCATCTGATCGATTGATCATATGGCATTGGAGGCACCCCGCACTATGGATCTTCATCTCCACTCCCTCACACGCTTGACCGAGAATGTCCTGCATACTGCCGACCGCAGGGCTTGTCCCCCACTCCCGCGTCCACCTCAGTAGGTCTTTAGGCACCTTCCATTCTTAGCCTAGTGTCCCAATCAGGCCCCATGGCCCAGTTAGCTCCATTAGAGGGAATTGGAGCTCAGTTATGGCCCAAGCTCCTGGGTTAATTCTAGGCTAGACCAAGCCTCTAGAAGTTTTGTAATTCCTCCCTAATACTATAAATAGCCTCAGTATCCCTCTGGATATTGCTTGCTGATCAATTAAAGTTGATCCCCTATCTGCCATTCCTAGTCTATTCCAGTTTTTCCAGGCATCCCAGGTATGCATACCGTTGATAGTAGGTGTCTTCTAGAGCTCAGGAACCCTAAGAGCTCTCTGGAAGCTTAGCTAGTGCCGGTCTTGACCCCTGTCAATTAACAGAGCTGAATTGTCAAACCAAGCACCCCAATTACTGTAAAGAGCTAATTAAGCTCGACACTTACCTTATTTTGATTTGTAATTGTTGCTGAGGCTAGTCGAACTTATCTTGATCGAATGCAAGGCTCGAGCTAGCCCCAAATGATCGTATTGATCGATCGGGCTAGTCTCTTGCACATGGCATGGGTCTAAGTAAGGACCCATTGCTTGAGCCCTGCCCAGGCCCATTGAATGGAGGGCTTTGCTCCTCCCTCACTTAGTAAAGGTGTAGGGATTGAGAGGGGCCTGAATGGTGGTCTATGGAGGGAGAATTGCCCCTCCATAGAGTATCAAGAGGCCGAAAATTGTGAGTAGGGTCATTGGGCTAGGGTCAAGCCTTGATGGGGAAGTTAGTCCCCATGGGTGCGTCTTGGCATGGGATGGTGCTCCGATAAGTCTAAGGTCACGGCATAGCCCATTGGCCAAGAATTTGGCAGATTAGGGTTACCCTAATCGACCAAGTATCAGGGAAGGCGACGCAAGGATGATGCCACGATGCCCCGACCCGTGACCCGCGCAATGCAACAGTGGCGGGTCACCGGGTCGAGCTGACCCGTGCTTTCTTAAAATGGGCTGAGGCCTATTTAATAAAATTAATAATAATTAGAATTATTTTTTTAAGGAAAATAATCTGATTATTAAAACAATAGGGAAATATAATTAGAAAAATGTAGAATATATTAATTGAATAAGTTTTGATCCACTAGTCTAAACCCTATGATCTTATTTGTCAAATTAATCAGAAAATCATATGGAATAAGAATATAAAATAATATTGAACTTTTAATGATTGGATTTTCTGATTTAGCCTAATTATTATAGAACTTAATTAGGGTTAATTAGCATAAATACTTAGCTAAATTGTATGATTTAGGTTCCATTGGGATCTTTATACATTGTAGTATGCATGTGCTTGGTAAATTAATTTTTTGATTTCTATATTCTTAATTATACTCTAATATTATAAATGCATGACTAGTGAGAATTAGTGTTTCTGATTATCCAAATTTATTAAACTAACTCTCTAATTGTCCATGTGAATAAGTAGAATACTAATGCCAAGTTTCATGAATTTTTAAAGGTTAGATTGTAATAAGTGATAATCCTTTTTGCTTGATTTAGGATTTGATTATCATCAATTACCTTCTAGTTTATGCAAGTTTCTATCATTATGTTTTCATAATAGTAGTATGAATGTAGTGAACCTTTCACATGTGTCTTGGATACTTGAATTGATTAAATTGGCATTAATATCTAATTAAACTTAAGAATCTTAATAAGCTTGATCAAGTAGCTAATACTTGATCCAAATCTAAAAATTATCATCATTAATGTACCAATAATGCATTGATTTGTCAATGATCTATAAATAAAACTATTGATCTTGATTGGGTGTAGTTAGGGATTAAATAATAACTTATCTGATTAAGATCTAAACCCTTTGTAGAGCCCCGCCCTTTTGCCGCGCGCACAAAATGATAAGATACCACATTCAGCGGTGGAGTGACGTGCTACTCGAGAAGGCAAATCCTATCTCCCTGAATAGGCGGGCTAAAGAAACTAGCCACCCTGAAGGCTGCTGACTCAACCCAAGAGAAGGGTCGAGAGCTAATACTTAAGATAAAAGTAAGATACTTATCCTAAGTATTAGACTAATGCATATATTAGATTATAAAGGCAAGTAAGGATTCCAAGAAATGTTCTCAAATATCAGCATTTCCAGTATGCTGTTCACAACACAATACTAAGTATAGGCAGTAAAAGAACAAACTGTGAAAGCTAATGATCCAAAATACATTCATCATAGAACTGTAGTAAATATTCATCTCAAAAAAGAAAAGTAAAAGTGCATTTAAAATTATTACAAACTATTTACTAAATAATATAGAAGTAAAGTCTAATTAATTTATTGAAAATAAAAGCAGAAAAAGGACAAGGTTGAATGAAGGTCTACTAAGGCTCTACAAACTCCTCCTAAATCTCCTGCAAGTCCTCCTAGCCTCGCTCAACAAGCTGCTTAAAATCTAGCAAATTTCCAGATCCAAAAAGTACCCCGTGTTAGTCAAGAAGTCTAACACATCGAATTAAACTAAACAATTCTAAAATAGGTGCATTGAAATAGTAAAGTAAATAAACTGCAGAAAAATTGTAAAGATAGCTGAATAGTTAAAACTTCATAAAATTGAATAACACAAGCTGATTGTACACTAAAAGCTGAAAATGAATTAAAATAGCATATGCTTTGAAACTGATGTAAAAACATTTAAATTGTGCTATATTCCACTAGAATCAAGCAGGTGAATATGCCACAACACGGTATATCACTGATATTAATTGAACAATTGCTAAACTATTATGAGCTGTACAGTCCAATGTCTACATACATCATATTGGGAAATTTTACCCATAAATTTCCCTCGCTGATGTATGCAACATTCTGTAACTCATAATTCATCACTAATACTCATACGTCATCACTGATATTTATGCACCACATTGATACTCATGCATCTCACTTATGCTCATGCTCATGCCTCTATATAACATGAGTTAAATCAAAAGAGAAACCCAAAATACTTAAAATTAGATTATGACTCAAATGTCTCCATTATGCAAAATCTTGCTAAAAGGATTCTAACTCCAAGATTCTACTTTCACTAATTAGTTCTTCTTATTTAGGGAGTTTTGCTTGGATTCATCAATTGGAATGGATGTATACACATGGTTGTATGTTCTCAAGAAGGTGAATTTAGCACTTAGTTTACTTATAATTTCACTTATCAAGGAACATACAATATAAAAGTCAGAACCCTTTTGTAGTTATTATTCACCCAAACTAAGATTCTAGCTCACTCTCTTAAGTTTAGACAATTTACTCTAGCGGGACTGTATTCGGCTTAACCCGCAGAAAGCACCTGGTCAGAAGTCCACATTGGAGTGACTCATGCAAACTTGAATATTACTGAAGTGACTCTGTACTATGGGTATGCATGATCATAATCAACTAATAAACTAAGCTCAGCCAATTTCTATTTAACACCAAGGATTTATCTAACACTATCGATCCTTACTCTAATTGGGTGAGTCCTACACAAGGCTCAAAGGATGTAACCATGAGATCACTCAATATGGCATACTACCACATGAGAGAATCTCAATCTAATATCTTAGGTGTATTCTCCACAAGGTTTAAGATCAACTTCTAAGGTTAGGGAGGATCATCTAAGTTCCTACCTCAGCATGTCACAATAAGCCTTCTCTACCTCAATGTATAACATTCCTTAAGGCTTTTAAACATTTTAAGGCACTACTAAAGCAAGATCCTTATGATCTCACTCTTCTATCACTTAAGTAAAAGATTCAAGGTTTACTTATTAACTTGGATAAAAGTGATCAGATCGGATGATTAGATCCATCTGATCACATCCTATTCTACAAACATGGGATGAAATTGAAGATATTGTTAAAGTTAGGTTATTTCATAAATCATAATAGTTTTATTAACCATCTTATGCTAATAGTCTTATATAAGAGAAAATCAAAGATCTAAAGTTTAGATTCAGATGATTCAATCACATAACTTCATTATTAATCTTTGCACTCCTAATTCAATGATTAAGGATCAATATCAAATCCGATGCATTATTAAAATAATGTCAATTGAATTATCTTACAATCAAGTTATTTGATTAAGTGATTAAGGATTCAGATCTTAATCAAACAGGTTAGGGTTTAACTCCTATCCTTATCCAATTAAGACCAATTGTTGATTTATAAATCAAATGTCAAATCAGTGTATTATTAGTATATTATTGGTGGCAATCTCAGATTTTAACCAAGTATAATTCACTTAATCAAGATCTTAAGATTTCTTAAGATTAATTAAGAAATTATGCTACTTTAATCAAATTGGTTAAATTAAATATTTAAGAACTGCATGATAGGCTCTTTACCATCATAGTACTATTATGAAAGCTAAATAATAGAAATTTGCAAAAAATAGAAAGTAATTAGTGCTAATCAAACTTAATTCAAAACAAATGAATTAGCACCTAATTACTAATCTAACCATTAGAAATTCATGAAACTTGGCAATTATGTGCTATCTATTCATATAAGCAATCAGAGACTAAGTTTACTAAGTTTGGATAAACAAAAACCCTAATTTTTACTAATCATGCAATTATAAGATTAGGGCATAATTAAGAATACATAAATCAAAAAATTAAACTAGCTATCACATGCATTCTGCAAGGCATAAGGAACATAATGGCACCTAAATTATGCAATTTGGCTAAGTATACATGCTAATCAATCCTATCTAAGTTTTGTAATAATTATGCTAAATTAGAAAATCCAACTATTGAAAGTTCAATATTAATTTATATTCTAATTCCTTATGATTTTTCTGATCAATTTGGTATATAATATCATAGGGTTTGGACCAGTAGATTAAAAGTTATCACATTAATTTATTATGTATTTTTCTAATTAATCCATTTGATTTTTGATTATTTTCCTTAAGGAAAATAAATACAAAATATGTTTTTTAATTAATAAATAGGTTCTGGCTCGTTTACAAAACACGTTAGTAGGCTCAACCAGACGGCCCAGCACTGTCGAACGGCGCAGGTCATGGGTCGGCCCGACCCGTACTGTGCTCCTCCCTCGCCCCGCGCCATTCCGGTAGCCAACCGATTAGGGTAACCCGAATCGGCCAAATTCTCACTCACCCGAGCACCCCGCAACCTCAAATGGATCAGGATTCTATCAGCACGCCAAGGCGCACTGATAGAACTCAAAGCCCCCATCCGAGAGTGGCTTGATCACCGGAGAGCTACTAGGCCTTTGTCTTTCTATGGTCATTACTATGGGGGATCAATACACCCCACAAAGAGCTTACCGGTCTTGGGGCTCGATGGCTACACTTTCAGTGTGGCAAGGCACACCCAAGCCCTAATATGGCCCGGCCCGAGAGTTACAGTGAGCATGGGACCTTACTCGGGTGCCAGGCTCTTCAAGCAGCGCAATCTGGTTGATCGATACAATTGATCGGGCTAACCCAGAGCTACCAAATCATTCGCATTACAATCACCTAGACTAAGAGTGCATTTAGAGAACAATTTAATAAGTAACTGAGCCTACTCAACTTGGTCCAGGACAGGAGGGTACCTGGATAGCTGGGAGGACTAGATCAATTGGCAGGAGGCAATGTAGAGGTTGGCTAAGCTTCCCAAGAGGTTCTTAGGGTTCCTGAACACCAGGAGCAGCCCTCTATCAGTAGTGCGCATATCAGGGAAGCTCAAGCAGCCGCTAATGATAAAGAGGGAAACCTACTTCAACTGAGCTCAATTGAACAGCAAAAGCCCAAGAAAGAGATGTTGAGGCTATTTATAGCTTCAGCAGAGGGATAGAAAGGTTCCCAAGAGGAGCACTTGGGCTGGAGGTGGCTTGAGAGCTCAGGTTGAGACCTGGCATTCCAATTCCCTTAATTGGGAGGGATCAGGTCACAGGGCCTGATCGAGTGGTTTAGGCTGGAAGTGGGAAGATCCTAACGGATCAGCTGAGGTGTCCAGAGGAGTGGGGGGACAGGCCTTGCTATCGGGGATTTGGCTGTCGAGCGCGAACGAGTAAGGAAGATGATCCACAATCACTGGATAGGGCACCGTCATCTAATGGATCATCAATTGAAGTGGGACAGCTCTGATACTCCAATAAGTAATGGCTGATCGTGAATGCTGGATGAGCCATCTGATCAGATCTAGAGATCCTAAGGCTGAGCGAGTTACTTCAAGCGAGCGACGGATGTCGTCGAATCACTCTTCAGGAAACATATAATGGCTAGGATGGGGCTACTTAGATTTAAGGCTCAGGCCGTTCGATCGTATCCACATAAATCAATGGCCCAGATAACACCCGCGGTTCTGAAGGCAGCCAACCGTTTGGATAGGGTAGAAATGCAAATAAGAATTGTTAGGAACCCTAAAATGTAATTAGACTATTTTAATTTAAATTGAATTATGGTCTAAATGATCTTCAAAGTTTACCAAACTTTCACCCCTAGCTAATTTGGTAGTGAGAAATTCAAAAATAAACTCAGATTTTAATTTTGAGATCAAAATATTTTATCTTATTTAGGGATCTAGACTGATCAAAAAGCTAACTAGACTTAGAGAAGTCTAATTAACTTCAAACTTTCAAGACTAGCTTAACTTGATATTCTAAAGCAATAAAATTAAAGCTTAATGCCTGATTAAGCTGAGAAGTAATCAGGATAACAACTTAGGGTTATTACACCCTTAATCACTTAAATCAAATGATCTTAATTTAAAGACAATTTAAATAGCATAATTCTAATAATATATCTGATTTGATGTTGATCTTAAATCATTGAATAAGAAGTGCTATGGCCTACAATAAAACTATATGATTGGGTAAATCTAAACAATTACCTTTAAATCCATGATTTTCTATTAAGGTACTAGCATATGAAACCTATAAAATGTATAGATTTATAAACCAATCATTCCTTAACAATTTAATGAGATTTAATACCATGATCTTAGCATAGGGGTTGATCAGATAGGTTTGCCCATCTGATCTAGATAAATCAAGTATTTTTGAAACTAAGACTGTAAAATAAATGTTAAGTTTAGAACATAGATTTTCTTTTCAGTTAGAGATGCAAGATCATTATGATCATGCCTTAGCTTGAATAAATC
This sequence comes from Gastrodia elata, assembly GCA_016760335.1. Lineage (NCBI taxonomy): Eukaryota > Viridiplantae > Streptophyta > Magnoliopsida > Asparagales > Orchidaceae > Gastrodia > Gastrodia elata. Next base: position 12,952,906 of record CM028677.1, on the reverse strand, counting down.
AGTATTTGTAAGCTAAATGACTAACCAACTGAGGTAGGAAGAGCTTTTTGTTCATTTTTGAGGTAATAACTTAAATGACCCTTATTAACCTTAGAAGATCTTAGATCCTTGTGGCAAGGTTTCCTAAGAACTTAGTATGAGATTCTTCCATGTGGTAGTAACCTAAATTAGAGTGACTTAGAGTCACATCCTTGGAACCTTGTGTAGTAGTTTCCAATGGAGTAACGGTTCATTAATCTGATGCTGTTTTGCTGGAGAACAAAAGAATTTTTTTATTTTGTTGGATATATGAATCTCACTTATAGCTCTTTTTCATTTGTAGAAATTTCATGCTTATACAACATTGTACTTTGTTTCAATATGTCATAGAACTGCATTAAAGTTTTTATTTTCTTTTTCCCATCAAGTTCTTGTTATTTTTAGCAGTATGTCGATGCTGTTGATCATTGTCGCTTGACATCATTTTTCCCTTTGAATTTTGAAACCCTTGCAGTGTTGTATTTCTTTCACTGATTCCACTTTAATTTTTCATTGCACTTATCGACATATTCTTGAATCTTCCTGTTAGCATAACTGGTAAGCAGCTTTCCATACAAAAGAACAAATAAATGGTTTTCAGCTCTTCTAAGAACTGAGGCGCAGTTATCCAAACATCTTTATTAATCTTATCATGAAAAGAATTTTAGTTGAATATAATTTCTAGGATTTTGTTAGATTATAAAATTATCAATCCATTGAATAATATTATTTCATGATGTTGATTTTCATTGGGAAAGCACTCATTTATGTCCATTTATATTTCTTATAAGTTCACTATACTTTTTATAATTTAGCATTGCTTTTTAAGGTCAACTCATCATTATGAAAGGTCTAATAAACAATAGCTTGTGCTTGATTGGCATGAGGAGTTCGGTTTGAATACAAGTTACTATTAAATATCACATATTACATTTCTTTTTCTCATTGAAACTCGACTTCCTCCAAAAGTTTAACACATTTTCCAACATTCTTACCCACATGTAGTTCTCTCATGTTACTAAGTTATTGCAGCTTATTGATAATTCATTTTGTTTCTGCTATGCGCTAGCGTGGATCTTCTTAAATATTTTTGCTACCTTACTTTAATTAGAACAAAAAAAGTGAGCTATTTATATTTTGTATAAATATTGCTATCATCATTTTCATGACTTGTGATTGTAACAGCAGTAGCTTTAAAATTTTCTTGAACTTATTAAATACATACCTTACAAAATTTGGTAGTTTTTTTTTTGTTGCATACAATTTATAAACCATGCAATTATTGGGAAAATGCATATTTTATATGATGAAAATGTAATGTTTCTCTATTGTATGTTTCATATATGGAGATGCCATGTTTTGCAACTGCTTACATCTATAAATTCGGAATCTTTGTTTCAAAATGCTTTATTTTTCTTTCTTTGTTATTGGGAAGTTTATTTGAGCATAATTTTGTGATATAAGTTCTTATTTGGATAGAAAGGAGGATAGCATTCTGTGCAAAATAAATAGTACTGCTGACTTGCAAAATTAATCCTTTCAAATTGAATAGTATTATTTCATGCAAAATGAACAGTATCCTTTCATGCAAAAATAAAAAGTAATTGTTTTATAATGTGAATACTACTTATTTTGATCATCATTAGGCTTGCTAGAAAATTACTAATAGAATCTTATAAAGTAGAGTGAATAACTTATGGAATACATAAAAGTTTGTTAAATCACTACCTTCAAAACTAAACATATTATTTATAACTTAGGAATCTATGTTCCCTAAATTATTTAGGGACTTTATTAGTTTCAAATCATTATGATAGATAATTAAAAATAGAAAACAATGGATATCACGTGGTTCACAATAGTTTGTTAAAATCCTTGAAATGCTGCAATACATTGAAAACTAATCCTTTGAAATTATGCATTAAGACTTTGTGCATAATAATAAACATTTAATATATACTTTAGAGGGGTTCATATGGTGGATTTCAATACAACTGTCATTTATCTTGGGCAGGCTATTAGTGTAACCGGAGACCACATAATTCCTTTGAGGGGGAGGGAATGTTGGTGTTTATAGTTGACCCCACTTTCAGAAAAGTTGAATAGACGTACTCAACTCATCACTTGTTCTGCGTCCACAGAACAAAAAATACAAGATAAATAAATCATTAATTACATTTCTCACAATCTTATTGATTGTGAATGATTAGTATAGTCTTATAACTATATTCATTCAGTTCTTGAGATTGAGATTGCTGACTTGCTTACTTTGTTGCAGCACTTTACTTTACAGCTTTGTATACTTCTAGTGTAGTTTTACTTACCATTGTCATATTTTTCTAACTGTCCTTTACTATTACTTAGCATTTGCTTATTTGGACATATTCATGCTCCCCTTACTTATTTAAGTGTTTTAATGCCTTATTAACACATTTGATGCAAGATTAAATAGCTTAAAATATTGAGCAAACTTATTTGCATTCTTTACAATTTTAATACTGTGTTTTTCTTTTCTGCTTAATTTTTTGCATTTTGCTCCACTTAAATAAATTGTAAATGGCTAATGTGATATTCAGTTAACAATATATTCATTTATGCTTGAAATATACTTAGACTTTTCAAACTCTAATTACTTTTTCTTTATATTGGTTATGCCCTACCATATTTAAAAACTAAAATACGGAAGATCAGGAGCGTGTGCAAGGATTAAGTGTTGCGCTTAAGAAAGAACCTGAGTTATAGCTGGAATTAACGATCTTGTTTATTCTCTTTTTCATTATGTGAGGATGAGTGATTTCATTCTCAAAACTTGTAAATTAAATATTATGTGATATTTTTAAGCTATTCTTTCATGTTGTATGTATTTTCATATTATAAAGATGAACCCTTAGATTATAATGATTGAGTTTCCTTCTACCCATAGATCTGTATAATGTAAGGTAGTACTTAATATTGGGTTAGAATTCCCTAACTCAATTTTAGTTGGTATCAAAGAGTAGATTTGTAGAATAAGAGAGAAATTCAATATCTAAATTTAAGCATTAAGATAGAAAATAAATGTTATTATTTACAATGAAAGAATATATTTAAGCATCCTCATAATTAAACAATCTATCTCAAACCTAATATTATGTTAGATAGCAAATAAATGTTTCAAATTAGATTATGATGTCAATCTTTTCCATCAATTTTAGAGTATTAAACTTGAACAAACTTTATTTATCATAATTTCAGAATAAATCCAAATTCAAATCCTCCAACTCCTCTCAAGAGAATAGTACCACCCAAACCCACATCACAATCTGATGAGATGAAGACCTTGATTGAGTTAGTCAAAGTTATGGTAGAAGCTCAAACACTGGCTGCGCAAAGGGCCAGCATCCTTCCTATTATCCAAGTTACGCCACAGGCTCCATCCTCTTCTTCAATGGATGGATATCTTCAAGCTTTCCTCTGTTTGAACTCTGCTTCTTTCAATGGGTCAGTACAACCCATAGAAGTTGTGAATTGGCTGATAGACATGGACAAATATTTGGTGTGTATAAAAGTGTCCTGCCAGTGAAGTAATTCGCTCAGCTACACGTTTGCTTTTAGAAGAGGCTGAATTTGGGCGGGATGGGGAATTAAGATCCTGCTTTGCTAGAAGAAAAGTTGAGGACATCACCTGGGACAAATTTGAGGAAGCATTTAAGAATCAATATGTTCCTTTTTCAGCACAAATGATTCTAGAGGATGAGTTAATTCAATTAACTCAAGTTGATCGAATAGTTCTTCAGTATGATAAATTTAGAAGACTCCAAATTTAGTATGATTTGAAGCTACAAGGTGTATCTGCTTTCTAAGGGGGTTGCAAAACCTAATTAAAGATCATTTGGTGGCTCAACATTATACCAATTTTGTAGACCACCTGGAAAGAGTAAGATTGATCGAGCACCATCTTATCCAAAAGCATCAGCAGTAGAATTCTTATCCCCCACCTTCTAAAATATATATATTCAAGCATAAAAGGCCGAAACAGCCTAAGGTTTTCAATGTGCAGCATCGTTAGGGGAAGCAACAGCAGTGTTCCCCATCAAGTCCAGTATTTTGATCGATGCAAAAGACCTCACCCTTATGGTAAGGGTTACCATCAAGGTGGAAGGTGCTATGTTTGTGGTCGGTTAGGGCAACCACTTCTGAGAATGCCGGGCTAGTTGGACAGTGGATTGAGTTAAAATTAATTAACCACAGAATGTTGCTCCAACAAAAAATCCAACTATTGAGCCTCCTCTTGCTAATCCTTAAATCTCTTATCAGCAAAGGCCAAAGCCTAGCACTACTCAAATAAATTTAAAGATACTCAAAAAGGAAAGGTAATCGTACAAACTGCTCACCAGCCTAGAGTATTTTCCCTAACTCCTATCGTTGCTCATGAAGACAGCGGCGTTGTGTCAGGTAAGCCTTAAATTATTGTGAAAATTCATTATTGCATTCTAAAATTTCTTACATATTTATTATGTCATCTTTCTGGCACACTTTAAATAGAAAATTAACCTTGTGAAGTATTATTTGATTCGGGCGCAAGCCATTCTTTTATTCCTGAAAAGTGTGCTTATGGATTAAAACTTCTACAATTTAAGTTAGGAAAATTGATACAAGTGCAAATGCCTTCTGGAGCAGAAATTCATGCTATTAAATTTTGCTTATTGAAAATTCCCATCAGTAGTCTAGCCTTTAAAGCCAAACTTATTATTATTCAAATAGTTAACTTTGACATAATACTTAGTATGAATTGGTTAAGCAAGTTTGATGTAGTGATAAATTGTCCCAAGAAGAAAGTTACTGTAAAAATTGGGAAAAGTATTGAAACTTTTACTAGGAAACTAGGTTTAAGTGCTTCTTCAATCAATGCAACATAGGCTAAGAAATTAATTGGATCTGGATGCGAAGCTTTCTTAATAACCCTTATGAGAAAAGCGAAATATCCAACACCGATTGAAGAATTAGAGGTGGTAAAAGAATTCTAAGATGTATTTCCTGATGAATTACCAGGTTTACCACCAATTTGAGAAGTTGTATTCTCAATCGATCTAGTACCTGACACTCAACCAAAATCAAAAGCACCTTATCGTATGGCTCCTAAGGAATTGCATGAGTTACATGAGTAGTTACATGAGCTATTGTAATAAGGTTTTATTAGATCCAATATGTCTCCATGGGGAGCTCTAGTATTGTTTGTTAAAAAGAAGGATGGTTCAATGCGAATGTGCATTGGTTAACATGAGCTGAATAAAGTAACTGTAAAGAATAAATATCCTCTACCAAGAATTGATGATTTATTTGACCAATTATCTGGAGCAATAGTTTTCTCCAAAATTGATTTAAGGTCATGATATTATCAAATCAAAGTAAGAGATGATATTTCAAAGACTACATTTAGGACCTATTATGGGCATTACGAATTTTAGTCATGTTTTTTGGACTGACTAATGCCCCATCTGTACTTATGGACCTAATGCAGTGTATTTTAAAATCCTATTTTGATAAATTCATCATAGTGTTTCTCGATGACATCCTTATTTGTTCCAGAACTAAATCTGATCATGAAATGCACCTATGTACTATTTTGCTATTATTAAGGGATATTAAACTCTTTGCCAAATTATCAAAGTGCGAGTTTTGGTTAAATTCAGTAGCATTTCTAGGATATGTTATAAATGATGAAGGAATAAAACTTGATCAGAAAAAGAACAGTGCTATATAGCAGTGGGTTCAATCTCGATTTGTATCTGAAATTAGAAGCTTCTTGGGCCTTGATGGCTATTACGAAAAGTTTGTACTAGGATTTTCTCTAATAGCTTCTTCATTAGCTTGCTTAATAAAGAAAGATGTTCCATTCATATGGAATTTTGATTGTGAAGAAGCTTTTTAAAATCTTAAACATTTATTAACGTTAGCACCAGTATTAGTTTTACCTCAAGAAGGAAAGGATTTCCAAGTTTATACTGATACTTTGAAATCAGGACTTGGGTGTATATTAATGCATGAAGGTAGAGTTATAGCTTTTTCCTCAAGGCAATTAAAACCAAATGAAACGAACTATCCTGTCCATGATTTGGAAATGGTAGTTGTAGTTCATGCTTTAAGAATCTGGAGACATTACTTATATGGAGTAAAGTGCAAGATATTCACTGATAATCAAAGCCTTTAGTATGTCTTTACTAAAAGGGAGTTCAATTTGAGACAAAGAAGATGGCTTGAATTCATCTGTGATTATGATTTAGAAATCCTTTATCATCCGGGTAAAGCAAATGTGGTGACAGATGCTTTAAGTAGAAAGGTAGTCTTATTTTCCTTAGTATCTAATAAATTGCTAGTATAAGATTTTGAGAAACTAAGTATTGAATCTCTTACATCAGCATAATTAAAATAATTGTTAGCCAAGTCTAGTACCGAGCCTTCATTGAAGAGCAGAATTTCATAAGCTCAAAAGCAAGATAAGGATTTTGATAAGTTAAAAATGGATATAGCAAGTGCTAAGAAATCTAAATTAAAGATAGGGAGATAGAATTTGGGTTCCTAAAAATCCCCAATCATAAATTTTATCTAAAGATCATAATTCTAGTTATACCATTCATTCTGAGAATAGTAAAATGTATTAAAACCCCAAGAAAACATTTTGGCAATCAAGCATGAAGAAAGACATAGCAACATACGTATCCAAATGCCACTCATGCCATTTAGTGAAAGAAGAGCATCAGCGGCCTGGTGGACTTCTAAAATCATTAGGAATTCCTGAATGGAAATAGTTTGACATTTCTATGGATTTTGTTATGGGTTTAATAAAATGCAGATCTGGATTAGATGCTATTTGGGTCATTGTCTTTAAATTAACCAAATCAGCTCATTTTATATCTATTGGTTAGACAGATTCAGTAGAAAAGTTAGCAAAGTTGTATGTAAAAGAAATTATTCACCTTCATGGTATGCCAATCTCAATTATTTCATATCAAGATAGTAAATTCACCTCCCATTTCTGGCATGTAGTTCATCAAGATTTGGGAATTAGTTTGGCTATGAGTACAACATTTGATTTGCAAACAGATGGACAAACAGAAAGAGTAAATCAGATTCTTGAAGATCTATTGCACCTTTGCATATTAGATTTTGGTGGAAGTTTGGAGAAACATCTTGCCCTGATTGAATTTTCCTACAATAATAGTTTTCAAGACAATATAGGAATGGCACCTTATGAAGTAATCTATGGCAGAATGTGTAATACTCCACTAGCATGGACTGAGGTTGGAGATGTTTAATTATTTGGATTCAAATTAGTTGAAGATGCTAACAAGAAGATCCAAATAATTAAACCAAGATTGCTAACTGCTCAAGATAGACAAAAGAAGTATCATGACTTTTGTCATCGCCCCCTTGAATTTCAGGTTGGGGATAAATTCTATCATAAAGAGAATCCTATGAAGGTAATTCAGCATTTTGGCATATCAAAAAAGTTAAGTCTTATATACGTGGGATTGTTTGATGTAATTATAAATCCTATGAAGAGAATTCAGCATTTTGGCATACTCGAAAAGTTAAGTCCTATATACGTGGGACCATTTGATGTAATTACAAAAGTTGGGATGTCAGCTTTTACCGTCTAAGACTACCTATTGTAGCTGTTCATATATTTTTCATGTATCATCTTTAAGGAAATGCTTAATCAACCTATAACAGAAAATTCAAGTTACAAAGATTGATTTGCAACCTAATTTAACCTTTGAAACCAAGCCTGTTGAAATATTGAGAAGAGATCTTAAGCAATTAAGAAGCCGTAGTATTCCCATGGTCAAAGTTCTGTGGCAAAACCAATCAGTCACTGAAGCTACATGGTAAAAAGAAGAATTGGTGCAAAAGAAATTTACAAAATTTTTCTCATAATTAAGATATTCTTCAAATTATTAATTACCTATCTTTATGTCATTCTTAATTTGAAGTTTGATTAGATGTTGAGGACGACATCTCTTTTAAAAGCCTGTAATAGCCTTAGGTTGTTAATCATTATTTAATAAGTATAATCAACTTCAAATCTCTTCTAATTATCTTAATTAATCATTAAAGAAAGCATTGAAGTGTTGGTCCCGTTTGGAGATCATTAATTAAGCAAAACCCTTGTTTTGAATAATTATTTAAATAAGAAAATGAGAAAATTATTTTGACTTCAGATAAAAAATCAGACTTTGTCATTGAGTTTCTCACCCTCAAATTAGCTAGGGGTTAAAATTTGGTGAGTTTTGGAGATCATCAAAATTTCCCGATTATTTTATTGCATTTTTGATATCCTAAAAAATGAAATAATTCAAACGACTTCCGATTAAACTATTGAGTATATTTTTGAGTTCATCACCCCTGATTTAGTTAAAGAGCAAAATTTTGAAATTTTTCTAGAAGCATATAATTGCTTAATTCTAATTTAGTAAAATGAGTAATAATTGATAAATTAATTAATTATTAATTTCAATTTAAATAGTTTATTATCTCTTAAACTGATGTACCTCTACCCAAATTCCATTCGCTCCTACCCTAATGCCCTTTGGTCGAATGGCACCGTTCGATCGAACGAATTGGTCGATCCATTGAGTGAAGGATTCCCTTCTCCTCTGAGATCGCAAGAGTGACGCATGGCTCGCACCGCAAGCATGCGCCAATGTGAAGCCTCAAAAGGATCATATCGTTGCTAATCTTTCCCATTCAAGTTCATACATTTTTGCATCTTAAAAGAAAGGGTTCAAAGTCCATTAGAATATTTTCAGGCATTAGAATCAATATCCTTGCAAGCTTGCATAGGTGCCCTAGCAGCGACCTCACGGTGCGCAAGCAGGTACTCCACCCGATTCTCCTTCTCATTGTAGTTTACATGTAATCAATGTTAATTTAGGGCTCTATTATATCAAATGAGGGACTCATTAGCATTTAATGAAATCTGCTTTCAGTGCTTAAGAATAAGAGAACTAATTGCATATAGTTTCTTATTTACAAGGAAATTATTTGAATAAGGAGTTGTGTTATTAAAGGTTTGATTACATATATATTTGAGAAAATGAATGAAAATTTATTCAATTTGTCTATATTTGTATGGTGGTCTTTGTGATATTACCTTAAAGTCCTTGAAGTATGTGTTCCAAGTATTCCACCTTTGTTTTGATAATCTTTAAAAGCATGATGGTATTGTAGATGTTTAAAAGAGAGACCTTGATAAGGCCAGGCAAGTCAGGTTAACTATGACATAATACTTGGCATAAATTGGTTAAGCAAATTTGATGCAGTGATAAATTGTCCCAAGAAGAAAGTTACTGTAAGAATTGGGAAAAAGACTAAAACTCTTACTGGGAAACTAGGTTTAAGTGCTTCTTTAATCAATGCAGTAAAGGCTAAAAAATTATTGGATATGGATGCGAAGCCTTCTTAATAACACTTATGGGAGAGTGAAAGATCCAACATCAATTGAAGAAGTAGAGGTGGTAAAAGAATTCTAAGATGTGTTTCTCGATGAATTACCATGTTTACCTTCAATTCGAGAAGTTGAGTTTTCAATCGATCTAGTACCTCACACTCAACCAAAATCAAAAGCACCTTATCGTATGGTTCCTAAGGAATTGCAGGAGTTATGTGAGCAGTTGTATGAGCTTATGGAACACTATTTTATTAGACCCAGTACGTCCCCATGGGGAGCTCTAGTATTGTTTATTAAAAAGAGGGACAGTTCAATGTGAATGTGCATTGGTTCCCTAAGCTGAATAAAGTAGCAGTAAAGAGTAAATACCCTCTACCAAGAATTGATGATTTATTTTACCAATTATCTGGAGCAAAAGTTTTCTCCAAATTTGATTTAAGGTTAGGATATTATCAAATCAGAGTAAGAGACAATGATATTCCAAAGACTGCATTTAGGACCCGTTATGGGCATTACGAGTTCTTAGTCATATTTTTTAGACTGACTAATGCCCCATCTATATTTATGGACCTAATGCAGTGTATTTTAAAACTCTATCTTGATAAATTCATCATAATATTTATCAATGGTATACTTATTTATTCCAGAACTAAATTTGAACATGAAATGCACCTTTGTACTATTTTGCAGTTATTAAGGGATAATAAACTCTTTGCCAAATTCTGAAAGTGCGAGTTTTGGTTAAGTTCAGTAGCATTTCTAGGACATGTTATAAATGCTGAAGGAATAGAACTTGATAAGAAAAAGATCAGTGCTATTCAGCAGTCGATTCAACCCCGATCTGTAACTAAAATTAAAAGCTTATTGGGCCTTGCTGGCTTTTATAGAAAGTTTGTACTAGGATTTTCTCTAATAGTGTAACAACCCTATATTGTTACCTAGCTTAATCTAAGCTTAATCATTTCTTAATTATAGTTCTATTACATTTAATCTATCATTATAAGCTAACCCTAAAAGTTTGGGGTCAATCCAACTTCTCTAGGTCAATTTAGCCATCTGATTAATCTAGATACCCTAATTGAAAACTAAAATATTTTGACCTCATATTTAAAATCTGATTGCATTTTTTAATTCCTCACCCCCAAATTAGTTAGCGGTGAAAGTTTGAGAATTTTTGGAGGTCATTTGGACCATAATTCAATTTAAATTAAATTAGGATAATTTCACATAAAGGATCCCAAAAATTAATATTTACAAACATACCCTTAAATAAATTGATCTGTCTGGGATCCGCTGTGTAGACCATGGGCGATCCACTGTAAAGCTCGGGTCACGTGACAATGGTACCCCCCTCCATCCCGCTGTTCCTCCCGCTGATCCTACAGCTAGGATTTAGATCCATGAAACCACGGATCTGCAATTAGATCTACCCAAGGATCCTATGGCCTGGATCGCTCCCATGACCGGCAGTTACGATCCGAGCAATTCGAGCTATAGCACCAACTGATCGATAATTCAGACAGCATCCAGAGCCCCCATAATTATGGATCGTCATCCCAATCGCTCTCCACTCCTGACAGGAAGTATCCCCGTACCTCCCGACCGTAGACCTTGTCCCCCACTCGCGCGTCCACCTCAGCAAGTTGTTGGGGATCTTCCCTCAATGGTATATCAGCCCTATCATGCCTCATGGACAAGTTAGCTCCCTTTTTAAAAATTGGGAGCTCGGCCATGGCCCAAGCTCCCGGGTCAATCCCAAGTCCAGTAAAACCTCCATGGCTTCTCCCTGAGGCTATAAATAGCCTCAGTATCCTTCCTTGAATTGCTTGCTGATCCATTGAAGTCAAATTCCCTCTCTGCCATTTCTAGTCTACTCGAGCTCTCCCAGGCATTTCAGTGCTTGTGTATCACAGATAGAGGGTTCTCCTGGTGTTCAGAATCCCTAAAAGCTTATCTGTAGCTCAGCCCAACCTCAAATCCTCCTCAGCTAGTCTGTTCAAGCTTCCCCCCATCGAACTAGGTACCCCCCTTGCATGCTCTGAGCCAATTAGGCACAAGCCCTCCTCCATTTGATTTGTAATGATTGTTATAGTTGAATCAAATTCAATGCATGCATTATTGCGGGTTAAGCTAGCCCCAATCGATTGAATCGAATGACCGGGCTAAGCTTCCTTGGGAATGCTGGGTCTGAGTAGATACCCAGCGATCTAGTGCGCCTCAGACCCAGCCATCTTATGGGTTTGATCTATCTCACCTCCCTGAAGGTGTAGAGATCGGACCCAGGGCCAATCACGGTCTCTGTGGAGAGAATTGTCTCCCCACAGTAGCCTGATAGTAATAGCTCTTGGGTGAGTGAGGTGCAAGTGAACCAGACCTCCTTACAAGGGGATAGTGGGCGTGATCGATGTGCCTTGGTCCACTAATCGTGTAAGGATTTAATTGGGGCCAAGGCATGGTCTGGGCACTCGAGATTTAGCCACGGAAGCTGACCTTAATTCCTTGATCCATGGAGAAGAAGGTTTGGGGACAACGGCACTGTGCAGGCCGGTCAGCCCGTGACCCGCGATGTGTGACAGTGCTGGGTTCCCCGGGCCCCGGCCAACCCGCACCTTTTGGTAATGGGATGAGCCCATTTAATATTAATCCGATTAATTGGATTTATTTTCTTAAGGAAAATAATTTGATTAATTGAATCATAGGGAAATGTAATTATAAAAAAATACATAATAAATTATTTGAATAATTTTTGATCCATTGGTCCAAACCCAATAAAATTATATTTCAAAATATTTAGAAAAATGTAAGGAGTCTAATTATAAAATAACATTGCACTTTTAATGGTTAGATTTTCTAATATTAATTAATTAACTCAGAACTTGATTACGGTGGATTAGCATGTATACTTAGCAAATTTGCATGATTTATGTGTCATTATGTTCCTAATGCCTTGTAGAATATATATGCTAGGTGCCTTAATTTTTTGACTTATGTATTCTTAATTATGCCCTCATCTTGTATTAGCATGATTAATGAAAATTAGGGTCTCTACTTAATAAAAATTAGCAAACATAATCTTTGATTATTCACATGATTAAATAGAACACACTTTCCAAGTTTCATGAAATTTGAATGGTTAGATTTATAATTAAGTGCTAATCCATTTTTCTTGATTTAGGGTTTGATCAGCCTTAATTACTTTCTATTTAATGTAAATTCATGTTCTTATGTTTCAATAATAGTAGAATGAATGTTAGAGAACTTTCATGCTTATTTGGACACCTTAAATGCTTAATTTGATAATAATCCATAATTGAACCTAAGTAACTTAAGAAAGTAATTAAGTAACTAATATTTAATCTAAATTTTGAAATAAACATCCAATAACTCCCTGATTTGTCATTGACCCTAAACTAAACAAGTGATATTGATTTGGTTAAGTTAGGGGTTAAATCCTAATTTACCTTGATTAAGATCTATATCCTTAATCACTTTAAATAAATCAACTTGATTAAAAGATAGATCAACTTGCATAATTCCAATAATACACCCGGATTTGATATTAACCTTAACTCATTAACTTAGAACTATTAAGATCTTTAATAAGCTATGTGATTTGTCAATCTGAATACTTATCTTTAAAATCCTTGATTTCCTCTTAAGTAAGATCACGAGCATAATATAACCTATAAAATAGAATGGATTTATGAACCAATCAGTCCTTAATAATTTATAAGATTGAATCCCATGATTTTAGCATAGGTGTTGATCAGATAGGCTTACCCATCTGATCTGATCAAAATAAATCTTAAAGAAATAAGAGTGTGGAATTTGTGCACAGCATAGGACTTAGATTTTATTTTAAGATTAGAAGTTCAAGATCATTATGGTCTTGCTTTAGCAAAAATAATTCAATAATTGTTAAGCCATAAATGAATAATCTGTTGAGGTAGGAAGAGCTTATTATTTACATCTTGAGATAGAAACTTAGATGCTCCTTATTAGCTTTAGATTCTTGATCTTAGACCCTTGTAGTAGGATTACCTAAGAACTTAGCATGAGTTTCTCCCATGTGGTAGTAACCTAGAATTGAGTGACCTTTAGGTCACATCCTTGGAATCTTGTGTAGGATCCATTTCGATGGAGTAAAGATTCATTAGTTTGATAATCCTTATTATTTAAATAGATCTATGGAAAATCAATAGATTTTCAATAAAATGTAAAAGATTATATCCATAGTGCTAGATTATTTTAATTAAAACTGGGATTGGATGAGTCATTCCAAATAAGATTGTAGAGTCTCAATCTTATCCTATGTGATTGGATAAATACAGTCCAACTTAGAGTAAATTTTCCAAGCCTAAGTATTTCATAATTGGGTAACTTGGATACTTAGTTTGAGAGTATAAATTGTAATGGGGTCCTGCCCCTTATCATCATGCACTTTGATAAGTGCAGTTAAACAAACTAAATATCTTAAGTCATTTTTTTAGAGAACTAAGTATGATTGTAATTAGGGTATTCGACAACTTAATTTGAGAGAATAAACTGTGACCTGGTTCAGCCCCTTATCATTGTGCTCTTCGATAAGTGCAGTTAAACAAACTAAGTGTTAATTTAACTTTCTTAGAAATATACCAACTATGTGAATATAATCCCTTTAGCTGATGATTCTATTGATCTTAATTAAAATAATTCAGTAAATTAGAATTAGGAGTCAGAATTCACTTAGGTGAATTTTGCAAAATGGAGATAAATGGAATCAGTATTAGATATTGAATTGATTTATGGATTTTTAATGATTTAAAACAAATCAGCATTATAACTTGGCATATCATAAATGTATACGTCATGTCAACATCAGCAGAGTGCTTGGCTCACCTAAGGACTCTGTTAGCGGAGCATTCGCTCACCTAGGAAATCTATGGTGTGTCCATGAGACACCAAGTAAGCATATCAGTGGCATACAGTTCTGTGGCATATTCAGATGCATAATTAATAATTCAATGACATATATCACAGTTTTACAATATTATTTACTCATATTAAGATTATATACTATTTTACATACATTTTAGTAGTTAGTTGCAGTTTTTAATTTATTTACCATTTTCTTTACATTCAGTCTCAGTTTATAGTCTCAGGTTACAGTTACAGTTTACAGTTTCAATTACTTTACATTAGATTTATAATGTTTTGAGATTTTTGTTATTTTATTATCTTTTCTGCAGTTTTATTTAAACTACTTAAATGTTAAATGGTAGATAATTGTAAAATGTCATAATTATTTTTGTTGTGTTAGACTTTTTGTCTAACACATGGTACTTTTGAGATCTGGTAATTTGCTAGATCCTGAGCAGTTCATAGAGACAGATCAGGTGGATATTCAGAAGATCCAAGAGGAGTTTGAGGAACATCAGTGGACTATACTCCATCCTTTACTTTATGTTTAGCTTTTCAATTTAGTATATAAACTTTATTTCTGTAATTGTTATAAAAATGTTGTAATAACTCTGGATATTTTTCTCTTTTCTTTTCTGAGATGAGTGTTTCATTTAGCTATTGTGATGTATATTTCTGGATCTATGCTTTAGCTTTCGCACTCTGCATTTACTTCTACTTATACTTAGTATTGTGAAATGATCAAAGTATTTGTAAAATGCTAGTATTCATGTAACTTTGATCATAATTGTATTCATTATTCAAAAATATATAAGTACCTTATCTAATACTTAAAGATAAGGATACTATGCTTATCTTAAGGATTAGTTCTCAGCCCTCTTCTTTTGAGGCTGAGTTTCAGCAGTTCTTGTGCTCAATAAGTTTATTCAGGGAAGTTGTGTTTCCTTCCCGATTAATGCACCGTTTCGCCACCAATTATTATTCCTTAAATTAATTGTGCGCAGTGAGCGACGGGGCATTACAGTTGGTATCAAAGAGGTATCATAAAGTGTCATATAAAGAAAGTGTTCTTATCTACTTCATGATCCATTCTATGGAGTACTTATGATCACAATAACTAAGTGTAAGCAAAATAAGCATCCACAACTTCATCAAGTCAAATATCATAAATGGAAACTAAGAATGTCTAGAAAAGACACCTTAAAAATTAAACGAACATAAAAAATACTTAAAAGTAAAATGCATGACAACTTAGGACTTGAACAAACTTTTAAAAAGTAAAATATGTAAGTAATTTATTTATCACTGAAATAAATATGAAGCCAGAACTAATAATTGAATGAAATTTTAGGAAAGAATTATGAACAATTCGAGTGCTACTACTACCTTAGGTTATCAATGTGTATTGGGCGGATGATTTCCAAGATAGCAAAGTTTATAGAAGAATCATTAAAGGAGTATCTCCTTACAGCATAGAAGTTCTGGAAAATATATTAGTTCACTCAACCTTCAGAGGAACTAGTCTCCTTGTCCTTGCTAAGGAATGGTTGGATCAAGTGACTACTGCTTTCAGAGAGACTGCTTGTCTAGATGATTACCGCCTTCAAATTCTGGGAACTCTACTTGGAGGTTCAGCTGATAGGTGGTGGTGTTGCACTTATAGAAGACTCTTAAGGAGACATCGAAAAGTCTCATATGATGACTTTTGTGTTGCTTTTTGGACAAAGTATTGTAGTTGAAGTTCTTAAGGCATCTCTTGTATCTTCTTTCTGCATTAGCTATTTTTTTATTTATCAATGTAACTTATCATTTGAGAAAGTAATTGAAAAAAATAGTGAATTTTTATCTCTTACTGAATTCATGCTTCTGGATATTGCAGTCATGAATCCTGGATCCCCCTCAGTTCCTACACCTATTAAGAATACGGTCTCGTCCTCCGGCAGACTAGATGAAATTAACTCTCTTTCTAGCTTAATGAAGGCGTTCATAGAGAGTAATGCCCATAAAGTGCAGGAAACTTGTGCCTTGATACTAAATTCTAGGCAACATCCTTTCCCTTAGGTAAGAGCCTCCTCTGCACCACACTTCTTGGGAGATGGAATTCTCTACAACTTTCTGCATCTTCGGACACCCAAATTCAACAGAGCACTAAACCCCGTGGACAAAATCAGCTGGCTAAAAGTAGCTAAAAAGAACCTGGCGAGTATTAAATGCCCAAACTCTGAAGTAATCCATATGGCTACCCACTTATTCCAAGATGAGGCTGAATACTAGTGGGAGAACAAGCATAACACTAGATTTGATGACTACGAAATAGAGGACATCTCATGGGAGCAATTCATCGAAGCTTTCAAGGAAGCTTTTATTCCAGTATCTGCTCAAGTAGTATTGAAAGATGAGCTGCTCCATGTAACGCAAGGTGGATGATCTATAGCGGATTATGGGCTTGAGTTCTACTGTATATCGCATTTCACTCAAGAATTGGTGAAGTCTGAAGCTTCTGTTACCATTAGTTCTTGAAGGGGCTGTGAGATTTTACAAAGCTCACTTAATCTCTCAGTAGATCAAGAATTTTCTCAAATTGGTTGAGGCTGCCCATCTTAAAAAAGGTTTCTAAGGGAAGAAGGATAAGAAGAGGAAGTCTAGCTTTGTGCAGCCTAGGAGAGAAAACTTTGGTCATCAGAAGGTGGTCAAGGTGTATAACATGGAAGTCAAACCAAACCAGGTAGAACACACTTAATGAAAATGCTGTCACCCTTATGGGAAATGTTACCACCAGGGTAACGTGTTCTATACATGTGGCCATCATGGCCACCGTTTCTATAATTGCATTTCCAAAGTCACTATCGATGGAGTACTAATCACATATTCACGGCAAGATCAAACATTCTGTCCTCAACCACTAAAGAGTAAATCTCCCACCTTGGCTGTAATGCCAGCTTTCACTCCTTCTATAAATCCTAAAGCAGCAGCTCCTGCTACTAGGCCAGCCTACAATCGTCATGGCCAGCGATCTCTAAACAAGCAGCCAACAGCTTTTGTTTGAGTATATATATTAACTCCTGCTTCTGCACCTGAGGATAATGACATTGTCTCAGGTATGTCTTAAATTTATTTTTATTTTAATTATTATCATTTTAGCTTTTCTAAATGTTTCAAATAATGATATATTTACTATTACTATAATCATAGACACAATAATGATAAACGATAAACTTTGTAACATTCTTTTTGATACCGAAGCAAGGCATTCGTTTGTATCAGAAAATTGAGTTAAAGCCCATAATCTAATGGCATATCGATTAGTTAACTCATTAAGTATTGGATTACCTTCTGGAGCCTGTATGCAATCTCATCAATTCTGTAACATAGAAATTCCTATCGGTAATCAGAAGTTCAAAGCTAAATAAATAATGCTGCCAATTGCCAACTTTGATATAATTCTAGGTATGAACTAGTTAAGTAGACACGATGCTTCTATAAACTGCCAGAAGAAGAAAATTACCCTTAGCAGTGAAAGTCAATAAAAAACATTTATCGGTAAATTTAGTACTCAAGCTTCATTAATCAATGCACTGAAGGTTGAGAGACTTATCATAAGAAGATGCGATGCATATCTAGTAACAATGTTAGGGGAGAAGAAGGAAAATATTCCTATCTCAAAAAACCATATAGTATGTGAATTACTTGATGTGTTCCCTAAAGACCTACTTACTCTTCCTTCTATTCAAGAGGTGGAAATATATAATTAATTTTGGGAACGCAACCACTATTAATGGTTCCTTATCGTATGGCGCCTAACAAGCTTCAAGAATTGAATAAGCAGCTTCAAGAGTTGCTCAAGAAAAGTCTCATTTGACTAAGTTCATCTCCTTAGGGAGCGCTAGTATTGTTTGTGAAGAAGAAATATGGATCGATACACAAGTGCATCGATTACCATGAGCTGAATAAGGTGACCATCAACAAATACCCATTGTCACAAATCGTTATCTGGAGCTAAAGTGTTTACCAAGTTTGACCTGTGATCATGCTATCATCAGTTGAGAGTCAAAGATTCTGATATAGAAAAGACAGTATTTAGAACTCGATATGGACATTATGAGTTTCTAGTGATGACTTTTGGTTTAACAAGTGCACCGTCCATTTTTATGGACTTAATGCAGCATGTGCTGAAGGTATATTTGGATAAATTTGTCATCGTCTTCATTGATGATATTTTGATATATTCAAAAAGTAAAGTAGATCATGAGAAACACTAAAGAATGGTGCTAGAATAGCTTCGAAACCATGAACTCTATGCCAAGTATTCCAAGTGCAAATTTTGGCTTGACTCAGTTGCTTTTCAGGGTCATATCATAGACACCCAAGGAATTAGAGTAGAACAAATAAGTTTAGCATCGTCCAAGATTGGTCGCAGCCAAAATCTGTGACTAACATCAGAAGCTTTTTGGGACTAGCTTGTTATTATAAGAAGTTTGTTAAAGGCTTTTCTCAGATAGCATCTCCTCTAACAAAATTGACTCAGAAAGCAATACCGTTCAATTGGAGTAATGAATGTGAGAATGCATTTCTGTACCTAAAAAATGCTCTCTCTTATGCCCCAGTACTTGCCTTACCTAAGGAAGGTCTCAACTACCAAGTATATATCGATGCTTCTGGAATAGGCTTGTGTAACAACCCTAGGTTATTACCCTGCTTAAATTTAGTTTAACCATGCATTAGTTCAAGTTCCATTTTATTTAGAATACCAATTTAAGCTAACCTTAAAAATTTGAGGTCAATTAGACCTCACTAAGTTAGACTAGCCATTTGATTAGTCTAGATAGCCTAGTTTATCCATAAAATGTTTTGATCTCAAAATTAAAATCTGATTACATTTTTGAATTTCTCAATCCCAAATTAGCTAGGGGTGAAAGTTTGGTAATATTTGGAGGTCATTTGGACCATAATTCATATTAAATTAAATTGGGATAATTGCACATAAGGGATCCTAATAAATCATATTTGCAAATCTATTTTAAATTGATTTACCCATTAGGATTCTCTATGCGGACCGGGGGTGATCCGCTGTAAAGTCCGGGTCACGCGATAGTGGAGACCCTCCCCATCCCGTCATTTAGTCTAGGGATCCTACGGCAAGGATCCAGATCTGCAAAGCCGCGGATCTGCCATTGGATTAGTCCAATTAATCCTACGGCTCGGATAGCTTTTGCAATCGGCCATTAGGATCCGAGCAATTCATGCCATTCATCCATCTGATATATCGATAAGACGACATCGGAGGCACCCCGCACTGTGGATTATCGTCTCCACTCCTTCGTGCGCCCGTCCAAAAAGATCCCCTGTACTGTCAATAGCAAGGCGTATCCCCCACTCTCGCGTCCACCTCAGTAAGTCATTAGGCACCTTCCCTTATCAGCATTTTATCCCTATCTATCCATGTGGCCTGATTAGCTCCTACTAAGGAAATTGGGGCTCAGCTTTGGCCCGAGCCCTTGGGCCACACCTAGGCCAAGTCATTCCCTCTAGAATGATCCTAAGCCTCTACTAAGGCTATAAATAGCCCCAGCATTCCTCCCTCTTCCCCTTTGCTATTCAATTAAATTCAATTAAGTTTTTTCCTTAATTTGCCATTGCCATCTGTCTGAGCTCCCTAGGCATTCCAGTGCTTATGTACCATTGATAGTGGGTGCATCCTGGTGCTCAGGACCCCTAGCTCTCTTCTGAAGCTCGGCTAAGCCTCTGGATCACTCCCTGTGTTGTCTGTAAGCTCCCCCATCAAACTAGGTACCTTAGCTTATTGTGAAGAGTCAAATAGGCACAACACTCCCCTCCTTTTGATTCAAAATTGCACGTCTAGGTTAGTCGAATCTATTCTGATCGATTTCAAGGCTTAAGCTACTCACGATCGATCGTATCAAATGATTAGGCTAGTTCCTTTCGTTCGGCTTGGGTTCAAGTAAGGACCCATTGATTTAGCCATTCACAGACACGGTGGATGGAGGACTTAGCTTCTCCATCACATAGGGATGGTGTAGGAATCGATAAGGCGTGAAATGGTGGTTTGTGGAGGTAGAATTGTCCCTCCACAGAGGGCTCAGAGGCCGGGAAATTTCAAATAAGTCCTCTAAGTTTGGGTCAATCCCTGATGGGACTCCATCAATGCGTCTTGGCATTAGGTTAGACTCTATCATTTTGAGGCTGTGGCATGTCCTGTCGGCTGTGAATTTTGTCGATTAGGGTTACCCTAATCGGTTTGATGCCAGGGAAGGCGAAAGGAAGAAGTCGAATTGTGAGGGTCGGGCAGACCCGTGACCCGAACAATTCAACAGTAACGGGTTCCCAGGCCGAGCCGACCCATGCCTTTTAGTAATGGGCCCATACCTGTTTATTTAATATTTGATTAATTAGAATTTATTTTCCTTAAGGAAAATAATCCAATTAATCGAACCTAAGGGATTAAATTGGAAAAGTGCTTAATAAATTAATTGAATAACTTTTAATCCACTAGTCCAAACCCTATGATATTATATATCAAAATGATTATAAAAATGTAAGGAATCAGAATATAAAATAATATTGCCCTTTTAATGGTTAGTTATTTTATTTTTGCCTAATTATCTCAGATCTTAATTAGAGTTGATTAACATATGTACTTAGCCAAATTACATAATTTAGGTACCATTGTGATTCTTATGAGTTATAGAATGCATGTGCTAGGTAGAATAATTTTCTAATTTCTATATTCTTAATTATGTCATAATCTTATAAATCCATGATTAGTGAAAATTAGGATTTTTGATTATCTAAACTTAGTAAACTAAGTCTCTGAATGTTCATATGTATAATTAGAAGACCCCTATTAAGTTTCATAAATCTTCAATGGTTGGATTTGTAATTAGGTGCTAATCTATTTTGCTTGATTTAGGGTTTGAGTGGCCTAATTACTTTTTATTTTATGCAAATTTTTGTTATTTTGCTCTCATAATAGTAGTATGAATGTAATGAACATTTCATGCGTGTCTTCGACACTTGATTTGATTAAATTAACATTAATCCTTAAATTAACTTAAGATCTAAATAAGCTTGATTAAGTAGTTAATACTTAATCCAAATTTGATAATTGTCATTAATAATACACCAATAATGTACTGATTGGTCATTGATCTATAACTAAATAATTGGTCATAGTTTCGGTAAAGTTAGGAGTTAAATCCTAACTTATCTTGATTAAGATCCAACCTTAATCACCTTAAGTAAACCAACATGGTTTGAAAAGAAATCAACTTGCATAATTCCAATAATACATCTGATTTGACATCGATCTTAAATCATTAACTTAGAACTAGCAAGATCTTGAATAAGTTATGTGATTAGCAAACTTGAATATTTACCTTTACATCCTTAATTTTCTCTTAAGTAAGATCCTTAGCATGTGATAAACCATAATTATATATTGATTTTCAAGATGATCAATTCCTAATAACATATATGTTTGAATCCCATAACTTTGGTATTTAGTAATCAGGTGGGCTCATCCATCTAGTTTGGTAAGCTTAATCTAAAAGAATTAAGAACTAGGAAAGTAAAATTGATCCTAGATCTTAGTGTAAAATTTATACTTCTTAGTTCAAGATCATGATGATCTTGTCTTAGTATTAATAATTCAAACCTTGTAATTAGATAAATTTAAGAGGTTGGAAGAGCTATTATTGAATATTGAGGTAAGAACTTAGATGCTTCCCCTTAACTTTAGATGCTTGATCTTAGACCCTTGTGATATAATTTCCTATGAACTTAGAATGAGATTCTCCCTTGTAGTAGTATCCAAAGATGAGTGACTTTAGTGTCTCATCCTTGTAATCCTTAGTGTAGGATTCACCCCAATAGAATATGAATTCATTAGTTTGATGATCCTTGTCTATTAAATAAAATTGCTAAAATCAATAGATTTTCAATTGGATGTGATAGTGTATATCCATAGTGCTGAGTCATTTCAGTAAAATTTGGGGTTTGTTGATTCACTCTAAGTAAGATTGTAGAGTCTCGGTCTTATCCTAAGTGATTGGATAAGTGCAGCTCAGCTTAGAGTAAATCTTCTAAACTTAAGAGTGTATAAGTAGGGAACTTGGATAGTTTAGTTTGAGAGAATAAACTATAGAAGAGTTTCATCCCCTTATCTTTGTGTGCATTAATAAGTGCACTTAAATAAACTAAGTATCTCAATTTACTATTTCTAGAACACTAAGTATATTTGTAACTATAGTATTTAATAACTTAGTTTGAGAGAATAAACTATAAAAAGGTTTCGTCCCCTTATCTTTGTGTGCATTGATAAGTACAGTTAAAAAAACTAAGTATTCAAGTTACCTTTCTTGGAAACATAATAACTATGTATATACAATCTCTCCAATTAATAATTCTAAGAGTAATCTCACTTATAGTTACCCAATGAATTAGAATTATGTGTCAGAATTTATTTAGGTGAATTCAGCACAATGGAGATAAAGGAATTAGTTTTTGATATTGAAATGATTTTTGCTTAGAAGATTTTTCAAATCATCTTAAATTAGAAGCCTTGGCATAAGCAATAACCATGGCAGTAATGTGAACCATGGGATGAAGCATGATCAAAATTTTTAGGACCTACGGGATGCAACAACATGTATCATGGATATTATGGTTTCTTTGGTGCCAATAATGGCATCATAAATCAATGGAGTATTAGTTTCAAATTCAATGGCATGTGGCATAGTTTTATAATATTATTTAGTCATATTTAGACCCTTTGCTATTTTCTTTATATTGCAATACTTAATTTATAGTTCAGTTTTACCTTATTTTCAAACTTTCAGCTATTTTTACTATTTTTTGCAATTATTATTTAAACTATTTAAATGATAAGTTTTAGATAACTATAAATGTTTAGAATAGATTTCGATATGTTAGACTTCTTGTCTAAGACGTGGTACTTTTGGGATCCGTCAATTTGCTAGATCTAAAATAGTTAGTGGAGGCAGATCATGTGGATACTCAAGATATCCAGGAGGAGTTCATGGAGCATTAGTGAACTCTTTTCAGCACTTTCCTTTCTATTTTTTTATTTTAGTTCGGGATTAAACTATATTCTGTATTAATTAAAAAGCATTGTAATAACTCTTAATGTTTTCCTTTTCTATTTTGGAGATGAATGTTTATTTCAATTTTTGTGATAAATATATTTGGATGTGTGCTTAACTTATTTACTTATTTTTATACTACTTATAATTAGTATTGTGATGTGATTTGGATGCACTTAAAATGCTAGTATTCGTGTAACTTGGATTATATTTATATCCTTAATCCAATATGCACAAGTACCTTACCTAATACTTAAGATAAGGATATTACGCTTATCCTAAGAATTAATGCTCAATTATTTTCTCTTGGGTTGAGTTATTGCAGTAGATGTTTATTCAGGTGGGTCGTGTTTGGACCATTCCCAAGTAACACACCATCTCGCCACCAATATGTTATCTATTAAACAAATTGTGAGTGGTGACAGAAAGGGGCATTACAGCTTGGGATGTGTTGTGGCTCCCTGCCCCTAGGTCCACAATCATTATAATAAGGGCGGTGAGCCACTTTGGCAAATCCCTCACCTATCATTGGATTAGGCATAATCCCCAATCCATTAATAAGTAAAGGATATGCTCATAATACAAGCAAGAAAGTCAATCACTAAGTAAATAATATCTCAGAGTATCGAAGCAAGAAAGGTAAAATTATACATATAATTTAATTATAATACAAACATGACATACAATTCAGAATAAAATAGTGTAGTAAAAAAAAATACAACACCTAAATTATAACATCAATTTTAAATAAACTTAAATGAAAGAAAAAGAAAATATCGCTCATCCTTACTAAATAGAAAGACAAACTAAATCTCTCCAACTCTGGACTGATGCCCCTTTTGAAGAGGCTCTACCATAGGTATTGAATCCTCAAACTGATCTGATTCTAACATTGTTGATTTTACAATGCCAGGGCCCAACCAAAAAAAAGGAAATCTTATTAGACAAATTATCTAAGTAAAATTTAGGCTAATTAATTTTCATGCATTATTAATATCACCATTTTTCCTAAACTTTAAGCAAAAGAAATTAAAATGGGAGCAACAAGCATACAATGGAAAGAGAGAAAGCTACAAATAGTATTATTTATAGCTTAAGCAACAGTGAGGCAAAAGATATACCGCAAAAGTAAAGTAAAACAAAGCTAGGCAATATATATGTAAATACAGTAAAAATATTGAAAGAAAATCTAATCCTAAATATGATGATGATCATATTAATTATACAAATTTAAAATAACCAATCAAACAGTGATATGTATAGTAAGCAACAAAAGATCTAGCATCCCATATCTATAAGAAAGTAAGTAAAGTAGCCGAGTGAAATAAAATGTAACTATAAAGCATAACTGAATTCAAAAATCAGTAAAAGTAAAAATAGTAAAATATTGTAAAGTGACTGCCATACAGATGAGGGCTAATCTAGTCTGCTGCTATCAAAATGATTCTTAGCATCAACAAGGAGGCTAAGGTGACAAAATTTTCCAAGCTTCAACAAGGAGGCTAGAGATATTAGGATCTTAGCATCAACAAGGAGGCTAATGCATAAAATCTTCTAGCATCAACAAGGAGGCTATGGCTATATAACTAAATTGAAAGGCAAATACACACATGCATTAAGATTTTAGTTATTTATTTTACTTCTATAGACACTTTCAGAAGTAGTTGAGGAGTCAAGCATGATTGCAAGACTATTTGGGTTCCAACTTAGCAACACACTCCTCAATAAGTGATGTTAAGTAATCCTTATCTCACCTTCTCCCTGCCCATTGGGGTACTATACGCAAAAATCAACCAATAACTGAACCCAATCCAAAGTTATCCTATATTTTCTATGTTTTCATTTCATGCAACAAATTATCCTATATAACATGTTCAAGGATTAAGGCACAAAATACAAGGAATGTAAAAGCAATAAAAGTTCAATAGTAAGCAACAGACTCTACTACATATGATGATATCACTTGTTATTTAATTAACCATTCTACCTATTCTAAGTTATACAACTTAGAAACACAACTTATAAATTGAAAAAATAATCAGAACTAATCATGTTCTAATTTAGTTCAATTAGATACGACTATAAGTTAAGTAATAAATCATGATGTTATAATTGATGAATTTAGATATTCTAATCTAAGATCTGATCAAGATCTCCTAAATTAGGGATCATAAATTAAATACTATGAGTAGCAGTTAAATAGATTATGGCAAATCCCATTAAGCAAAGTCAAGCTTAATAAGATGATTCTCCTACTCTTAATCTAAAATTGAAAGATAAAATAATTAGAATTAAGTAATAAAATCTAGAAACTATAAAACTAATATTTTATTCATTGAATAACCCACTTATCCAATGAATGAAGTCTAACCTAGGATCTATTTCTAGTCTTAGGAAAAGGTCCTAATGTGAGGTGAAGAGTCCTAATGAGATGACTTATGGAAAGTTTTAGGAATTTTATGGAATTCAATTTTGTTTACTGTTTTACGAATTCTAGCTAAGTAAGGGACATTTCCCTTACTTAGGGTTTTAAGCCCTTAAATGAGAAATTTTAGTTAAGTTACTCAAATTTATGAATTTTATGACTTAAATTAATACTAATTCAGTTTTATTATTGATTTTAATGATTTAAATGATATTTAAGGATTTTAGAGCATTTAACCTTAATTTTGGGCAAAATGACCATTTTGCCCCTACATAAGAGTCCAAATAGCTATTTTTTGATTTAGGACTTTCAAATTGAAATTTCTTAACACCAAATAATTCCTTACTGTCTAACATGAAGATAAATTATGAGTACACTTAATTCGGATAAGAATTGAGTCCTATAGGTCCAAACTAAGGATTTTGACCTAAAGGGAAATTTAGAAATTTTTACCTAATAAAATATAAAAATTTGTGCAGTTTATTATTTTTTACTATTCAAGGATTCCATAGAGTCTAAGAACACTGAATTCTAAGGTCTATTGGTTAAGTTATGGTCATTTCAATTCTATGGGCATTTATATAATTTCTAAGGCTAAGAGGGTCAAAAACCTAACTTTTCTATTTGAGATCCAAATTTAGCAAATTTAGTAGTTATAACTTTCCTATAATATACTGATTACTTTAAATGGGGGTAGACCAAATTTGGACCTCAATTGGTCAAGTTATGACCTAACTAGGGTTATGAGTAGTTTGGTCAACTTAGGATTTCTAGGGTTCAAAACTGAAATTTTATTTCAATTTATTGTTGGCGCTAAATTTTTAACCTAGTTAGCATTTTGAATTTCCTCATTTGGGGTCCAAATGACCAAGTTATGAATATTTTAATTTCTAGGGTTTTAGGGTCCTAAAAGTGATTAGCCATCCTAACGATCAAATAGCAAAACTAATATTATCAAAGTGTTACTAATGTTCTTCTGATTACTGAAAGACCCATATTAATTATGTTTGGATGATTATGTGCAAAGTTATGGAGGTTCAAAGTTTTGGTAGAACTGAATGGAGGTCCTAAAATATCACTATTGTTTAGGCATCCTATAAGAAATCTAATGCTTAGTTTAAAATCCTCTCATTTTTCTGATTAAAATGAGATATATATTAAATATATTTGGATTATTATGTTTAAAGTTATGATATTCTAAAGTTTTTATATTAACTACATTTAATTTGAATTAAATGATTTTACTATTTAAATTACTATTAAATTAATTAATACAATAATTAATTAGTTAGTATTAATTATATATATATATATATACATATCAGACTAATTATATCTATATATAATTATATTATATAATTTATTTATATTACATAATATAACTATATTTTATAATACTTTTTTATGCAGGATTTTGATGCGACGGGACCCTCGGGTGCCACGTGGCAGGCAAGGATTGGTTGGCACAAAGCTGTGAGACCCTCTGGAGCTGGTGTGGTAGACAGTGGTTGCAAGCAGTGGGCCCACAGGACACGAGTCGACCGCTAGATGGATGCGGGAGTTACACGCGGGCCCCACCGCTCTATGGCACTGACGACATAGGCCTGCGCTTGATGAGAGCATGACACGTGACCCGCACTCGAGGCCCGTGTGGTTTGGCCACTGGCCGGGCTTGACCCGTGCCGGGTCGTCTTCCTCACGGATGAACGAGGCTAGGGCAAGGATTTTGGGGCGCCAAACGTCCCCGTCGTAGGCCAACCCACACGGCCGCGAGTAGAGACGGACGAGGGCTTCCAAACGAGATATGGTTCGACGAGAGAGGTGGACAACCTAGCTCAAAATCGCTAACCCTAGGTCTAAACCAATGGGATGAGGAAAGCCCTAGATTCTATTGTGGACACCTTTGCAAAAACTGGCTCGATTGAACTCGTTTGATTTTGATCGGAGCCGCTCGAATGCCGATCTACATAGAGATTTGAAATTAAATTGTAAGCAATGATTTAGAAAATATGGGTAAATGGGGTACCTGAGGATCAACGATTGCGGGTTCTCTTAGGGTTGAGGTCACTGATAGGGTTCAATCTTACAGCAAAAGCAATACTACGCACGTTTGGGAGGACTTAATGAAGGAGTAGACATAGGTTGCGAGGCTAGAACGCGGGGCATTGGCGAAGCACCTCAGTGGGATGCCGCATCGAGGATGACGGAGCGCACGAGGGAGATGAGCTCAGCCCTCTGATCTCAGATCAGATGGCCCAGATCGATCGTCTGATCTGACGGGCAGGGTTAACAGCACACATAAATTAGGCAAACGGCATTGGAATATTAATAGCACCGTGGATTTAATAATTTAAATAATAATTGATTAATTAATTTAATAATTTAATTCCTAAATTTATTAGATAAATTTTAATTATTTAAAGACTTCTAAAAATTTTCAAATGTTCAATCCTAGCTAATTGAGAGGTAATGAACGCAACCGTGATGTCGGATTTTTGTTTCGACGAGTATTTTATTTTTCTAATTATTCGGGGTATTTAAATACTTTTAAAATATCGATGGATCTTCGACAACTTCCAATTGCCACCAAAACATCACCCCTAGCTAATTTGGAGGCAATGAGCACAATGGCAAAATCCAATTTTTGATCTGAGGTCAATTTGAATAATTCAAATTCTAGGGCTTTTGAAATTCCCAAAATTAGGATTTAATCCAATTGACTCCTAATTTGAACTAAGTCTTGGTGGTGAACTCCTAATGAATTAATTAATGGACTAAGATGAGTATCAAGACCTTAATTAGTCCTAATTGATTAGGATAACAACTTGGGTTATTACATGTATAATGATACAGGAAGGAAAGATCATTGCTTATATATCTCGTTAATTAAAACCGCACGAAAATAATTATCATGTCCATGATCTGGAATTAGTCGCTGTAGTTTTTGCCTTGAATATTTAGTATCATTATCTTTATGGTGTCCAATGCTCCATTTTTACCGATCATCAGGGTCTGAGGTATATCTTCACTCAACGCGAACTCAACTTTCGTCAGTGAAGATGGCTTGAGTTAATCATCGATTATGATTTAAGTATCCAGTATCATCCCGACAAAGCAAATATTGTAGCTGATGTACTCATCTAACATGCTACACTATCTGCTATGATAGCTTCCAGTTCCTTAGCAGAAGAATTCCATAATCTTGATATTAATCCCGTCCATGGTGCTATTATAAGTGAGCTAATATCCATAAGTACTGTAGAACTCACTTTTCATTGTGATGTCTCCATCTAACAAATAAAAGATGAAGACTATCTGAAATTTAAAATGGAGATTAAAAGTGGTCATCATTTTGATCTGCTCTTGTGAAAAAATGTGATATACCAATGTGATCATTTATGAATTCTCAAATCCATGCATCAAAAAATCTTAGTCGAAAGCCAATTTTGGGTACCAGTCCATCATGGCTGTACCAAAATGTATTAAGATCTAAAAATGTTATTCTGGTGGCCTCGAATGAAGAAGAGCATGACAGAATTTGTTGCAAAGTGTGATGCTTGCAATCTGGTTAAAGAAAAACACCAAAGGCCCGAAGGACTTCTCCATCCTCTTGCAGTTCCTAAATGGAAATGGTTCGACATTTCCATGAACTTTGTAATGGGTTTACCAAAGTCAGGGTCTGGTGCTAATTCTATTTGGGTCATAGTTGATCGACTGAATAAATCAGCACATTTCATTCCAATGTGTCAAATTGATTATGTGGAAAGATTGGCGAAGTTGTATGATGAATCCATAAATTACATCTAAAATAAAGGGAAATTTTCATTTATTTAAGATATTTTTTGCTGTTCCTAAATCAAATTTCTATATCTTTTTCAGGAAATGGAATCCAAAGGAGCTCTAAGGCATTTCTGCAATTTTTCTGAAAAACTAACAAAGAATTCTGCTACAGCGCGCTGCAGCGCACGGTCGTGTGCCGCAGCGGGCTGCAGCGGAAACATTTAAACTATATTAATGGAGGCTCAACTAATTGAATAGTATTTCTTGCGGAATTTACCGCTACAGC
Source organism: Gastrodia elata (assembly GCA_016760335.1). Classification (NCBI taxonomy): domain Eukaryota; kingdom Viridiplantae; phylum Streptophyta; class Magnoliopsida; order Asparagales; family Orchidaceae; genus Gastrodia; species Gastrodia elata. The sequence continues at coordinate 12,922,949 of CM028677.1, read as the reverse complement.
GCGCGGTCACGCGCTGCAGCGGTTTATCGCGGAAACCTTTAAAACTTTATTAAACAGGCTCCCAACTAATTGAATAGTGCTTTTCACAGAATTCACCGCTACAGCGTGCGGTCGCGCGCTGCAGCGGTTTACAGCGGAAATATTTCTGATTATTAAATGGGGGCTCAACTAATTGAATAGTGTTTTTCGCGGAATTTACCGCTACCGCGTGCGGTCGCGCACGGCAGCGGGTTATCGCGGAAGACTTGGCTATATAAATCAGGCCGCCCAACTAATTGAATAGTGTTTTTTGTGGAATTCCCCGCTACAGCGCGCGGTCGAGCGCCGCCACGGGCTACCGCGGAAATATTTTTATATACAATCGGGAAGAGGAACTAATTGAACAGTGTTTCAAGCGGAATTCCCCGCTACAGCGCACGATCGCGTGCTGCAGCGGTCGACCGCAGAGGACTTGGCTAAAATTGCTTGGGACCAAGGTATGCTAAAGCACTCTGCATGGCGCTACAACGCGCTCCAGCGCGCTGCAGCACACTGCAGCAGCCAGCCAAATTTGTTCCCAGGCAATGCATTTAATGCTAGTGGAGACATGACCTCTATCTTGAATGTTATCTCCAGCCACCATACCCTGCAGCAGCCATTTTTGTAAGCCTTGAGGTGATGTTGTGGCTAAAAAAATGAGATTATTGTCACCTCACCCTAAATTAAAAATTAGTGCAATGATGAATTCAGCATTTTTAATGGAAATTCTGGTTGCTTATGGAGGAGAGGAACATGCAGCCCCCCCTTCTTATAAATACCCCTCCTCTTGACTAGAGGATGGTTCACAATTTTAGCAAAAAAAATTCCCTAAGTAAGAAGGAGAGCCAACGGAGGAGAGAACTCCCCAAGGGTGGCAAAGCAAGCTTTTGCAATAGGAGAAGAGGAAGAAGGCAGCACTAGCAATCTAAGGAGAAGGTAATTAGAAGGAGAAGAAGAATTCCGGAGAACTTCTACGGAGCATTTCTAGTATCTTCTAAACTCAATCCTATATTTTCTTTTTGGTGACCATGAAAGGGTCTTTTGCTATGTATGTGTCTTCCTTATTTTCTTATGTAATGAGTAGCTAAACTCCCCTTGGGGAGGGTTAGGATGAAGTCCCATTTTGCATGATGTAATATTGATGTATGAATGTTTTCCCTCAAGCATAATGTATTTGTGATTTAAATGCCTTACTAAGAAATTTCTATCTAATTATTCTTGAAGTGTTTATAAGAAAAGAACTAGAGAATCCAAGATCTAATTGTCTTGTGCTCCTTAGCTCACTTTAGGTTGGATGCTAGATTTTGAGTGCATGAAAGCTAAGAACCATGTGAGAAGGATCTTGAGCTCAATTCACCTCAATCTAAGCTCAACCAAAGAGTTGATGCAAGTGATGCTAAGACTCACTAATTGAGCTCCTTAGCTCCACATAATTGAGATTGAGAAATGAAGTGTTGAGTGCTCATGAACTAAGTGACATAGTTATTGAGCCCAACATGTGATTCTCTCATCTCAACTATGTGAGATGCGAAGAAAATCAATGCTTGTGAGATCTTGAGATTTAAGAAAATTTAAACTCTCCTTAAATAAGGAGAAAATGAATTAACTTTAATTCCCAAGAATCTTACAAGAATCTTTGTGCTAAAGTAGAACCGAATGTGAGTTCATTTTGTGCACGAGATTTGAACTTGTAAGCCTTTGAGATAGACTAAGGACAATAATGTGCACTTGATTTCAATTAAACTAAATGATAAAGCTTGAGAAACAGATCTACACAAGTATTATATCATTGCATGTGGGATGGGCCCAACTCTCCTCTTCTTTTAAATCTTGTTATTTACTTAGTGAATATTCGTGCTAATTTAGACCAATCAACCAATACATACTATAGCTAAAACATTAGTGAGAATAGATACACTTTAGTGCCAAATCAATCAATTCTCTGTGGTTCGATAAATTCCCGAAAAGTCACACTTTCCACTTATTACTTCAGACCACGTACACTTGCGTGCAAGCGCAGACATGTATTTATAGTCTGTCACTGTACATTAAGGAAATCGTCAGGCTTCATGGAATTCCAAAATCAATCATATCTGATCGTGAAAGCAAATACACTTTTAAATTTTGGCAGGTTGTACATCAAGACTTGGGGACTACCTTAGCCATGAGCATTGCCTTTCACCCACAAACTGATGGTCAAACTGAAAGTGTCAATCAAGTTCTAGAAGATCTCCTACATCTATGTATTCTAAATTTTGGAGGTTTCTAAAAAGATCATATTTCCTTAGTAGAGTTCACTTATAATAATAGTTTCCAATCAAGTATTGGCATGGCTCCGTACGAAGCCTTATACGGAATAAAATGCAGTACTCCATTAGCAGAATCTGAAATAGGCAGTGTACAATTATATAGTTCAAACTTAGTGGAAGAAATAAATAAGAAGGTGCAATTGATCCAACAACAAATTAAAGCAACTCAAGATCATCAGAGTAAATATCATGATGTCCATCATCATTCTCTGGAATTCAATGTTGGAGATTTTGCATATTTCTAAGTAAGCCCGATGAGAGGAGTATTTCATTTTGGTGAAGCTGGGAAGCTCACCTCGCTACGTTGGACCACTTGAAGTATTAGATAAGATAGGCTCTATACCTTAGAGATTGAAACTCCTAAAGAATTTCTCTACAGTCCATAATGTATTTCATATTTCATCACTATGGAGATGTCTTTGTAATTCATCTCATTTAATTCAACTCCTAGTAGTATCTCTCCAACAGAACCTTTCTTATGCGGAGGAGCCTATTAAAATCTTAGCTCATGACCAAAAGCAATTGAGAAATCACTCTATCCTTATGGTGAAGGTTCAGTGGAGGAATCACTCTCTTGAAAAATCAACTTGGGAAAAAGAGGTTGATATGCAAGGAAAATATCCAAGTCTCTTTGCAAATTCTGGTACCCTTAATTTTGAATCTTGTTCTTAAATTCTACATTTTCTTTTCCTTTCTTAGGATGATGTCGAGGATGACATCATTCTTAAGTGGGGGAGTCTGTAATAACCCTAGATTGTTACCTAGCTTAATCTATGCTTAACCATGCCTTAATTATAGTTCTATTGCATTCAATATATCATTATAAGCTAATCCTAAAAGTCTGGGGTTAAACGGACCTCCCTAGATCAATTTAGCCATTTGATCAATCTAGATATTCTAATTGAAACCTAAAATATTTTGACCTCAGATTTAAAATCTGATTATATTTTTGAATTCCTCACCCTCAAATTAGTTAGAGGTAAAAGTTTGGGAATTTTTGGAGGCTATTTGAACCATATTTCAATTTAAATTAAATTTGGATAATTGCACATAAGGGGTAACAGCCCAAGGTTATTCCCAGCTTAATTTTAGCCTAATCGTATCGTAGTTAACATTCCATTAAGTTCATCTAGTCATTAGAACCAAACCCTAAAGGTTTGGAGCAATTTAGAGCTCAATCGATTATTTTGGAATATTTTAATACTTAATTAATTAGAAAATTGAGGTATTTATTTTGACCTCAAAATCGAAATCCAACTTCGCCGTTGCAATCATCACCGCCAAATTAGCTATGGGTGATATTTTGGATACATTTGGAAGTCATCAAATTTTTGCGAATATTTTAATATAATTAAATGCACCGGAAAATGGAATAATTAAATAATCATCGGAATCAAATTCCGACTTCGTCGTTGAATTCCTCACCCTCAAATTAGCTAAGGGTAAATTTTTGAGAATTTTCAGAGTGCATTTCAAAAATCTGAATTTTTAAATAATTAAGAAAAATAAATAAGTAATTATTCAATCCCCAAATTGCAATTTTCCCTATCTTCCTAATATTCTATTGCTTTGGCTGACAACCCCCCTTATAATTTCAGTTGGCTATCCCTCCCCTCTCCTCTTAGCCATGCCACCCTTAACTCAAGCATGTTGACCTCTCTCCCTAGGCTCATGATGGCTCCCTACTCCCCTACTCCATCCTCCCCCTTCTCCTTTATTAAGGAGCAGCATAGCCCCATCTTTTGCTTACTGATGCTTTCTCATCCTTTCCTCCATTGATGCTTTTGTGTTGAAGAAGAAGAAGTTTAGCTCATCTCTAAGCTTGAAGAATCAGCAGTTCCTTCTTCTTCCTTTAAGGCTAAGGTACCCGTTTGCTCACTCTCCTTGTACTCATTTTCTCCTCTATTATGCTTGAATGAATCTGTAGAACTCCATAAGCATGTAAGGAAGCCATTAAGGCTCTTTAAAGCATCACATTTATTGAAAGAAAGCTGCTTTATTTTTTGTTTATTATGCACACTCCAGTATTCATCACCATTTTTCATATAATTAGGATGCTCCGTTTGTGCCGATTTTAGTGTCAATGAAAAGGTATTGGAAAGACCTTTCCATTGATATATGGCACATCTCACGGTATGCTCTGAATTGAGAGTATTTTAGCTTGAAAGTATGCCCTTACGGGTTTCATGCCTGGCAAAAATACCGTCTAGCGCTGCAGAGGCTAGACCGCTGCAGCGCACCATAGCGCACTGTAGCAGGCTACAGTGGTATTTCGAAAAAATCATATAAAATTTGTGATTAAATTAATTGAACAGTAAAAATCACAAATAGACCGCTGCAGCGCGCCATAGCGCGCTATAACATTTTAAGTAAAACCTTATGGAATATAAAAAAATAAATTAATTGAACAGTATTTTTGCAAGTTGGACCGCTACAGTGCGCCATTGTGTGCCACAACGGGCCGCAGCACCAAAAGCGCCACAGCGCACTACGACGCCGGAAGCGCCACAACGCGCTCCAGCGCTAGAGGCGCTGCAGCGAGTCGTCGCGCCTAACTTGAGAAAATAAGGTGCTACAGCGTGCTGTAGCAACCAAAAAAATTCAAAAGTATCCAGAATTGACTAAAATGGTCGAAACTTCTCCGTTTTCACATTTTAAGGTCCCTAGGACCCTAGTGGGACTTAATTATATCAAATTTGAACCAATTTTAGTTAAAATTGAGCATTGTATAAAATTCTAAGTGGAAATTAAGTTTGAAACTTTGTACCTTAATTATATTGTGCAAATTGCTAGATAGTTTAAAATGTCTATGCTAATAATAATCTAAAATAATATTTAGGTTTTGAACCTTAGAAAAATCAGAAATGACCAAAATATCCATAACCATAATTAGGTCATAACTTGATCAATTGAAGTACAATTTGGGTCTACTCCTAGTTAAAGTACTTAGTGTAATATAGGGAAGCTATAGCCTCTAGGTTTGCTAAATTTGGACACCAAATGGAAGAGTTAGCTTCCCCCTCTTAACTTAAAAATTACTAATTTACTCTTAGAAATTCAAATGGCTATAACTAATTCATTAGACCTCAAAATTTAGTGTTCTTAAACTCTATGGAATCCTTGAATAATAACCAATAGTAAAGTATATAAAAATTTAGATTTCATTAAGTGTAATTTACTAAAATACCCCTTAGGTCAAAAGCTCTAGTTTTGGACCTATAGGACCCATTTCATATCCAAATTTAGTGTACTTACTGTCTATCTTCATGTTAGACAGTAAAAAATCATTTGACAATAAGAGATCCCAATTTTGAGCCTAAATTAAAAGTAACTTTTTGGACCCTTAAGTAGGAGCAACATGGTCATTTTGCCCAAAATTTAGGTTAAGCATCTTTAACTCCTAGATTATCTTCTAAGTCAATAAAATAATTATTAAGACTGTATTAGAATCCTCTAAGTGAGTAAAATTAGCTATTAGGTCAAATTCTTAAAATCCCCAAAATTTCTCTAAGTCTTATCCTTAGGAAATTCAACACCTCACAATAAGATTAATCCTAATATTAGGGCTAGATCATAGGATAGATTTCATTCATTTAATAATAGGGTTATTCAATAAATGAATCCTTGGTTTTATTAGTTTCTAGATTTTACAACTTATTAAGATTATTTTGTCTTTCAACATTAGATTTAGGATATGAGATTCATCCTATTAAGTCTGATTTGCTTAATAGGATTTGTCTCAATCATTAATTCACATTTAGATTTAACCTAGATCTTATGTCTTATCCTTTTTGGATTATGTGATTAAGTCCAATTTTGTGGTGTTTAATCCATAATCTATAGTTTAGTAGATCTTGATCAGATCTTAGGTAGAACGTCTAAATCTATCTAATTAGGACATTGTGATTCTTTTCTTAACCCATAGTCGTACTTGATTGAATTAGATTAGAACCTAATCAGTTCTAATCCTTTTAAAACTTATAAGGTCATGCTTCTAAGTTACACTCGATAGTAGGAATATGAGATCCTGAACTTGTGTAACTTGGAGTAGTTAGAATGGTTAAATTAGAAAATAAATGATATCACCGTGTTTAGTAGAGTTCCTTGCTTATTATTTGACTTTGTGCTATGCATTCCTTGAATTTTGTGCTTGTTTTCCTTGGACATATTATATAAGAGAAATGTTATTGTATGAAAGTGAAAATGTAGAATATTAGGAGAACATTTGCATTTGGGTTCAGTTTATGGTAGATTATGGTGCACATTTACTCCAATGGACAGGGGTAAGGTGAGATCAGGATGCTTAACACCACTCATTGAGGAGAGTGTGTTAAGCTTGGGACCTATTTAGTCTTGCAGATGCGCTTGACTTCTTAGTTGTTTCTGAAATTGTCCACAAAAATAAAAGTAAAATAACTAAAAGATATCTGTATAGTATTATCTTCCTCTTCAGTTATACAGTATTATATTATGATATGATTGCCCTATCCCATAAAGACTATGGGGATAGATATATATATTATGCTGGATTGGCCTATCCTTTTTGATATGGTAGTTATACGTTCTTTTTTTACAGTTGTTCAGCTTACTATTTATTATGATGTTGATGCATATTATTTCAGTCAGCTATAGATATATTATTTTACCTGCTCACTTGTATGGATACACATATAAGATGCTAGACTTTACTGCTTATTATATGTACTATTTTCAGATTAATATTTTAAATTAGCATATATCAATGATCATCAGCATGCTTAGGTTTAGATTTTTCTTTTTAGTATTTTCACTTACTATATTACATATGTATGCCCTATTTTGTTTAGTTTACTTGAGGTGTACTTTTGCCTCAATTCTTGCTTAATTATAATATTACATTTATAACTTATCCTCATCCCTTGTGTGCTTACTTGCGACCATGCTAGATAGATGTTTCATTTGGTTTAGAGTAAAATGGTGATATTAACAAATGTTTAATAAATTATTTGCCAAACGTACTTAGATATTTTATTTAATAAGATTTTTCTTCTATTGGTTGGGGCCCTGGCATTGTGAAACTGACAATGTCAGATATTGAGCAGTTTGAGGATCCTATGCCTGAGGAGGAGCCTTACATAGATGAGATGCAGCAGCTTGGACTAGAAGATACTTAGTTCCCTTTTAATCCAAAGTGAGGATGAGAGTTATTTATTTCATTTTATAAACTTTACTTAAAATGTTGTAATAATATAGGTACTGTGTTTGTGTTTACTTTCTGCACATTATTATTATCTGAGCTATTTCATTTTATTTCATATCTGATGTATGGTGAATGGATGTAATGTTTACTTCTTTTTTGCTTCCACACTCTGTATGTATGTTAGACTTAGTGACTGGTTATCTTATTTATTCTGTGCACATCCTTCCCTTAGTAGTGAATTGTGGATCTTACCTAATCCAATGATAAGTGAGGGATTTACAGAGTGGCATACCGCTCCTTAGTCTAATGATTGTGGACTTAAGGAGTGGGGCACCACAGAACCCGAGTCACGCGACAGCGGAATCCTACTCCATATCGCGATTCCTCCCGCTGATCCTACAGCTAGGATTCAAATCTGTGAAACTGCGGATCTGCCATTAGATCTACCCATTGATCCTGCAACCCAGATCACTCCCATGATCGGTCGCTAGGATCCAAGTGATCCGAGCAGTAACGTCATCTGATCGATATATAAGATGGCATCCAAAGCCCCCATGAATTTGGATTGTAATCCCGATCTCTCTCCACTCCTGACAAGGGGTATCCCCTTACCTCTTGACTGCAGACCTTGTCCCCCACTCGCACGTTCACCTCAGCAAGCTGTTGAGGATCTTCCCTCGATGGCATATCAGCCCTATCGAGCCCCGTGGCCTAGTTAGGTCCCATTGTGGAATTAGGAGCTCAATCAAATTTTGCTCACCATCCTTCCTTTCTCTATAATGAGGGAATACTCCACTTGATTCATGTCCTATTGTATGTAATGATTACTTATTTTGTCCATTTTTAATTTTTGTAATCATTCCAAATCCCTTCTTTTCTCTTCAAAGATTTAAGTGGCAAGGGATATGTCAGCTGGGAGACAAATTGTTGGCTGGAGATCTTGTCCAAGCTACAATAAATACTCTAAAAAGTAAGAATTTTTGGTGCCCGTTGTAGCGCACTGCAGCGCGCTGTGGTACACTGCAGCGCTTAAGTTTCGAATTATGATCTACTGCACCACTTTTAAGTTTCAAACTCAATTCACTATAGTGCGCTGTGGGGCACTGTAGCGATTGAGTTTCGATGTTTCAACCCGCTATAGCACACTGCAGTGCATTGTGGCGTGTTATAGCTGTTGAGTTTTTAAGTTTCAATCCATTGTAGCACACTACAGTGGTTTTCTCCACAATTATAGAATTGCTCCAGATTTTGCTATGCTTCTTTTTTTTCCTGAAAAATACAAAGAATTGATCAAAGTAGGTTGTTCCCAATATGGAAGTGTATGAATTCTTCCTTTGTTTTTGCTATAATTTATGGACTCATCAGTTACTACAAGATCAGAGTCAAGGATAATGACATTCCTAAGACTGCATTCAAAATGTGTTATGGCCATTATGAGTTCTTAGTTATGTCCTTTGGATTGACTAATGCTCCATCCATATTAAAGAATCTGATGGAGTGTATCCTTAAACCTTAATTTGATGATTTTTTCATAATATTCATTGACTGATATCATGATCTATTCTAAAATATAAGCTAATCATGAGAAGCTTCTTTGTGTTGTTTTAGAGCTACTCATAAGCAATAAGCTCTTTGCCAAATTTTCAAAGTGCAAGTTTTGGCTTGATTCCATGGCATTTTTGGATCACATGACTGATGCTGAAGGGATAAGGGTTGACCAAAAAAAGATTTATGCTATGAAACAATGGGTGAAACCCAAGTTTGCAACTGAGATTCGTAGTTTCTTGGGACTTGTTAGCTATTATAGAAGGTTGGTTCCAAGGTTTTCATTGATAGCAACATTGTTAACTCAATTAACTCAAAAGGAAGTGTCATTCGTATGGAATTCAGACTGTGAATAAGCTTTTTAGAAGCTGAAGCATATGATAACTTCTGCACCAGTCCTTGTGCTACTTCAAAAGGGAAAAGATTTTTAGATTTACATGAATGCCTCTAAGGCGAGACTTGGATGTGTTTTGATGCAAGATGATAGAGTTATAGCTTTTTCCCCCAGACAGTTAAGAACTAATGAAATAAACTACCTCGTGTATGATCTTAAACTTACAGTGGTAGTTTTTACTCTCAAAATCTGGATACAATATTTATACGGTGTGAGGTATAAGATATTTATAGACCACCAGAGTTTAAAATACAACTTAAATGGTTGGAGTTGATTTGAGATATAGAAATCCAATATCACTTGAGTAAAGCTAACATGGTAGATGATGCCCTAAGCCATAAAGAGATGTTATCTTCTCTTTGTTGCAATGATACCTTGATTGAAGAATTTAAAAGGTTGAATATTGAGCCAATCATATTAGTAGACTTGCATAGAATTCTGTTTTCTTGTCAGTCAGAATCCTCTTTGAGATCAAGGATTGATGAAGCCCAAAAAAAGATGAAGATTATTCCAAGCTTAGTATGCTATCGATAAAGGAAAGAAATTCGAGTTGCATTTTGATGATGACGGTGTATCTTTCAGAAAGAAAAGTTATGGGTTCCTATGAGTCTGTAATTGGAATTTTTTTTTGAAGCCCATAATTCAGGTTATAATGTTCACCTTGGTAGCAGTAAGATGTATCAAGATTTGAAGAAGTACTTCTGGTGGCCTGGCATTAAATGAGACATTTCTAGTTTCATCTCTAAGTGCCACTCAAATGTGTTAGCAAAGGCTGAACATTAGAAGCCTGGTGGACTTCTTAAGATGTTAGAGATGCTTGAATAGATATGGTTTAATATTTCCATGGACTTTATCATGGGATTTCCAAAGAGTAAATCTGGAGCTGATGCAATTTTGGTGATTGTTGATAGACTCATCAAGTCATCTCATTTTATTCCAATTCATCAGACCGATTCAGTAGAAAAGTTGGCCAAGCTCTATGTTAAGGAGATTGTCTGTTTGCATGGAACACCGAATTGTATTATTTCTGATTGAGATATTAGATTTACTTCTCAATTTTGGTCAATTATTCAGCAATATCTAGGGACAAACTTAGCTTTGAGCACTGCCTTTCATCCCCAAACTGATCACCAAGTTGAATGTGTAAACCAAATTCTAGAAGATCTCTTATGATTCTGTGTTTGGTGGATCATGGGAAGATCATCTTGCCTTAGTTGAGTTTGCCTATAACAATAGTTATCAGTCCAGCATTCGTATAGCTCCTTATGAAGCGCTTTATGAAAGGAGATGTAATACTCTTGTAGTCTGGACTGAGGTGGGAGATACTCAGCTTTATAGTTCTAAATTGATATAGAAGACTAATAGAAAGTTTTGCAGATTCAGTATAATATGTTAACAATGCATGATATAAAGAAGAAATATCACAATGCTCGCCATCAACATTTAGAGTCTCAGATTACAAAGCGTTCTTATCTAAAAGTTTGTTATATGTGTGGCATTCAAAGGTTCGGTGTATCAGGAAACTGAGTCCTAGATATTTGGGACCCTTCGAAGTGAGTGTATGTGATGACCCCAATATTGAGAATCACTAAACTCAGCATTGATATGTCACCACAATATATAATACTAGATTAGAAGGTAACTAATCCAAATCATTAGATACTGTGTTTGGCCAAGGATTTAGAAGATGATCTTAAGTTAAAATGGAAGGGAATTTTTCTTAATGAAAATATGTTGTATGAAGTACATATTAAATATAATTCATGTAATGACATGTGAGAATGTAATTTAAAAGCAATTGATATGAGTACTTGCAATTCTAGCTATGAAAACTCTAAATATTTAACATGTGAAACATGAGTCTACAATTTTCCAAATTATTCTAAGTCATTAAATTCTTAAAAATTTTTGTAGAATTTATGTTGTATTTGGCTAAAGAAATATCTGCAATTTAGACATACAAGTCTTCCATTCTAATGAAAGATTAAATTGAAAGAAAAGAGACCTAAAATTAACATGAAATCAATCTATTACATAGGATTGTTTAGTTCCAGTTCTAATATAAAGCTAGTCCATTACATAGGATTTGCTCATTTTTAATTATAATATAAAGTCAATCCATTATATAGGATTATTTATTTCTAATTATAAAGTAAAGTCAATACATTACATGGGATTGTTTATTTATAAATTTAATAGATTTAAAGTGAGAAAACACATATGTAACAATTAATTATCCTAAAGTATGCACAATTCAATTATTACTTAATACATACAATATGGATAAGGAGAGATTCTCAACTTAGATATGTAAGTATTTTCTAATTCTATATGAAATCTAGTATACAACTAATTCCAATTAACATACAAAGTAAATATACAACTAGTGATTTAGTTAATATTCAATTTCACACATCCATTTACTTTCATCCATTCATCACATCTCAAGTAATTAAGTATAAAACTAAGCTCAAACACAAATATAGTGAAAGTAAAGCAAATTGCATAGATATTACAAACCAACAGTAAACTTAAATGAAAGTAAGAAATTAAAAGCTCACTTGCAGAAATTTATAAGTTATATGTTTTATTATATTATAAGCGAAAGCAGCTAGCTTTTTGCACTTGGTCCAGCTCCACTAGCCTCCAAGTGCACCTAATCTATCATATTTTAGCATTTAAATATGATAGGGCAAAGCCAAGAAATAGAAAATATGGTTAGACTAAACAGTCTAAGTATATTTTAAGATTGGGCTAAGCACATTATTATTTAATTGGATATCACTACTAGTTACAATATAAGCACAAGCAAGGGTGTAAGAAAATAAGCATACAAGTATGGAAAATATAAGTAAGAAAAAGGTAAAGTGAGTTAGAATACTCACTTAAATATATATCCTAACCTGCAATTATTAACAAGGGTAAAAGCATCCTAAATAGGCTAGAAATAAACTAAAGTGCATATAAAAGTAAATGAAATAAAGCATGTATATATTCAAAATAACTTATACTAAGTAATAAAAAGAGATAGTGAAGCATTTAAATATAATTTTAACAATATTCACTATAATCTAAGTAAACTGTAAACAAGTAAAGTACAATACTAAAATATAGGAAATGCATAGTATAGAAATTGAAGGAAGATCCTAGACTATCAATCTAAGATTCACATAGTCTAGAACTATGGAAAGTGACATAACTAAAAGCTATGATGAGTCTTAACAATCTATAAGATTCAAGAAGATCTCATATGTTAATTGATTAAAGTTATTTTGGACCTACTCATTCTGTGGGCACTTACAGAATGAAAAGAGGAGTTAATCATGTCTGTTTAACTAGTGAAGAAAAGTAGGGTCAAAATAAGTAATACTCATATTCACACTCTGAGAATGTGACCTTATTACTCCTTTTTAGCTTGCCCTTGGCTGATTCAGCAATATAAATCCCTATTATTTTAATGTGAAAGTTGTATTCATGCACAATGTCTTATATGAATAATTCAATGAGTAAGGCTCAAAGCTAAGCAAGCATTCAAGAAAAATTTAATAATTGTAACTAAGTGATATCTAAAGTTATCTAATTTTAATAATCTACTTAATGATTAAAGCTAATTGAGCTCCCAATTAATTTTGAGATATTGATCTCAAGTTAATTGTAAATATAGTAGTAATTGGGTTTTAAAAATAATAGTTTCAATTTATTTATTACAATATGGTAAAATAGTTTATAAGTATAATCAATCCAAATAGAAGCTAGTTTCATTATAGTCCTAAACTATAAGATTCAATTATGATAATTAAATCAAGGAATAGGTGACTAGCAGGAAGAGATTGAGATTAAAAAATTATCAAACTTAAGAAATTAGAAGTTAAAGTTTAATCTACTAAAGCTCACTAGCTAGGTTGTAGTTTGAAGGTTCTATCCGAAACAAATACTAAACTATCTAGGTCAATGTAAAATAAAAGGTTTAAAGTAAGAAAATGTAGCAATTAAGAACTATAAGTTCTATATTTTCTAATAGTTAAAGATTAAGGAAATCAATAGAATTCTTAAACTATTCTAAGAGAAGTAGGTTTCCTATTACTAGTTCTTAAATAAATCAAGTGAAGACTTCAAGGATTTAGGTAAATAAACTAAGCTTTAGCCTAGTCATTAAAGGCTAGTCTTAATTTATTTGATAATCTACAATTATAAAGGCATTAAGGCTAACTACTCTTAGTGGATGTAACTAATAGATCTAAGGGTCAACTACCATTCATATTTAAATCAATCTTAGGATTTCTACCTTAGGGTTGAAAAGTGAATCAAGCAATTTGCAATTAATTCACATAATCTAGAATAATGAGAGCTAAGCTCAAACATAAGTAATATAAATTAGTATGGGAGGAAAATAATATGACATGTTATCTATCTTAGGGTTTTATAATACCTAAAATATGCCATCTAAGAAATTAGAATTTATCATATTAATACTTAATTAAGAGTTAACAGCTTAAAATCACTAATTATTGTCCAATGGAAAATGACTTATAATTAATTGAAATCTTTATCTCATAAGGAGAAAAAAAATGACACTCTATGTTAAATTTGAACAAAATTGGAAAATTAAGGTTTTTGTGACTCCTAATTAGGGTTAAAAAGTAATTGAGAAAATTAAGATTCAAATATAAAATTTGATTTCATATTATTATTTCTCAAATTTTTATGAGTGAAATGGACTATTTGATTATTTAATTTGGACATTAAATGATCAAATTAGGTTACATGAAATGATGAATTTAATTTATAATTAATTAATTAATCTTAAATATTGACTACTTAAAATATAGATCAAAATAGAAATTTAATTGCATATTATTAATATACATATTTTTGTGATCAAAATGGTATATAATATTGTATATTTTGTATGTATATTTTGAAATTTATAAGTGAATTAAATTCTATACAATCTTTTATTGATCAAAAAATATAATTATATCTTTGTCTCTTATTAACCGTTAAGCATTCTCTTTATTCTCTGCGGAACAAATTAAAGCATGCCACATAGCCTTCCTTAAAAATGGCGTGGTCTGTGAAGTAGAATTGAACCGGTCGATTCAATTCAAAAAAAAAAAATTCGCTAGATAGCTTCTTCCCCGATAGAAATGGCGCACGGAAGGAAAATTAGGGCACTACCTATTAAGCCGATCCAGTTGACCCTGGATGAAACTAAAGGTATCAACTTAACATTTAGGGAAAGGGCTTTACATAAAAATCAAAACCACATATTGATATTAACATTAAGCTAAGGCATCAAGATCCCTACTTCCTCCTTTCCGATACCATTAAACGAATCATAACGGGGCTAAGTTAGTCATTTTTGGTGTCAATCAGAACTCAACTACTCCAAATAAAATTTGTTTAATAACTTAAGATACTCATTAAGTTTAAACAAGCAAAGCTAAAAATCAGAGAAAATGCCCAAGTAAAGGACTAAAAAAGCAGCATAATTTGAAAGCAAATGAGAGAAATTAAATTCCCAGCATTAAACTCTTAAGGTTCATTTAATTTCTAAGCAAAAAAAGAGGGACAGGAAGTGATACCTTCCTAAAGTTGAGAATGAGGAAGATTGAAGTTACACAGAGAAGTTGCCGAGCAGCCTAGAAGAATGCCCTCAGGGTTCGACTTCTGCTTGTGCTTTTCTCGGGTGTCCAAGAAGGTAAGGAAGGGATAGGGATTAAAACTAAGGGAGTCAACTGAAGAAGAACTCATACACCCACCAAGCATAGAAAGAAGATGCTACAATCATGCAAAAGGGTGAAGAAGAAGAACAGGGAGTTCATCGCAATCATCTGTTCGTTTATTTAATCGAACGGTTGGGATTAGTTTGAGGAAATAAAATAAAAGTAACCATTGGATCTCGAATAGAAAACATGGGACGACCAGGATCCATTGATCCCACTGTCCCGTGTTTGGTCAAAAGCAGCGGATCCACGTGAAACAAAAAGTTGTTGAAATAAATAAATGATTAATATTTAAATTATTTAATTTAAAACAAATTATTTAAATAATTATTTACATACCAATTATTAATCAAAATTAAATAACCAAACGCACTCTGAAAAATCTCAAAAATTCATCCTTACCTAATTGAGGTGTGAGGAACTCAAAAATGAAATCAAATTTTTGATCGAAGGTCAATTTAATTATCTTAAATTTTTGGGTATTTAAATATTATTAAAATATTCGATAAAATTTTGATGACTTCCAAATACTTTCAAAATACCACCCCTAGCTAATTTGGGTGTGGTGAGTCTAATGGTGGACTCCATTTTTGATTCTGAGATCTAAATAAATTAGGCATTCTCAAAATTATCAAAAAACCAAGAAATGTTGGAAATTGTCAAATGATCTCCAAATCGCACGAAATTTGAAATAGAGACTCCTAATATTATTATAAGACTAATGGAAAAGGATTAGAGTCAATTAGATCACTAATTAATAGGTAACAATACTATGATTGTTACAGTGTACAAGGTGGATATGCCTATAGATTTTTTAGTTATACATAATATTTTTCATGTCTCATAATTGAGATATTTATTTGATCCTAGTCAGCAAGTTCAGATCCCTACAATTGAACTGCAACTTGATTTAACTTTCATCGTCAAACCTATCACAATTATGGGATGAGACTTCAAGCAATTAAGGAACCACAATATCCTTATGGTCAAAGTCCACTGACATAATCACTCTATTGAAGAAGTTATATAGGAAAAGGAGGATGATATGCGGAAGAAGTTTCCAAAGTTTTTCCATTAATCAGGAATCTTATAATTCTTTATTTTCAATTCTGCATATTATTTGCAATGAATTTGTTAGGGCATCAAGGATGACACCTCTTTTAAGATGGGGAGTCTGTAAGAACCCTAGTTTTGTAACCTATTATTGAGTAGTCCAAATAACTTAATTTTCACTACCAATGCACTTATAATAGCAAAGGAGAATGCACTTGAATTTGGTGAGATTTGAAGACCATTCATTTTTGATGAATAACTTGAATATTTTAAATAACCTAAAAATTACCTAAATTTAATTTGACATCCAAATCAAAATTAGAGTTCGCCATTAAATTCCTCACCCCAAAATTAACTAGAGGTGATATTTTGAGAATTTTTGGAAGTTGTCAAAAATTTCCCAAATATTTTAATACATTTGAATGCTCATAATTAAGATAATTAAATTAATCTCCGATTTAAAACCCAGTTTCATTTTTGAGTTCCTCACCCTCCATTTAACTAAGGGTGAATTTTTTGGATTTTTCAGAGCTCATTTTATTATTTAATTTTGTATTAATTAAAATGATATAATTGATATTTAATTAATATATTTTAAATAATTATTAACAAATAATCTTAATGGTTAACGGCTCCTTCATCATCTGAATCGGATGGCACGTAATATGTGCAGTCCGATTCAAAATCATCGGTCGATCCGACAACATCTGCTCTAGTCTACTAGGGGGCGATCTGATCCATCCATCATTTGATCCGTCAAGACCAAATGATCCTACTCGGGAGCTACATTGACCCACTGTACGTCTCCCCGATTAGCTATCATGGCCTGTTCCTCATAGAAAGCTGTGCTACATCGTGCCAGTCGAGCCCCCAACCCCCTTTTAGCCCCAATTAGGACTCGATTTGCTTCTATTCTCCATCTGCTACTTGATAGGAGATCAAGGAGACATTGAGGATCACCTGCAATTGGCAAGAACTCCAATTAAGCGAACCCTATTTTAGTCAAAGATGAAGAAGAAGGTACTTCAAATTCTTCATTAATAACTTCAATGTCCCATAAATCTTTTTTGTTTGCCTATTGCATTGTGTGAGGAGCATTACCGAGGGGTCAATCAAGCTCAATAGATGCCGGGTTGCTCAGAAAGCTGAACCCTAGTTTAAGCCCCGTCGTCCCTATCGAGGAAGAACCCTCAATTTCAGGTCAGGCTGAGTCGGACCTGACCAGCTCTATCCTCTTGTGGGTTGCATCTTGTGTGAGTGTAGTCACGGGCCGTGTGCACGGGTCGACCACATAGCCCATAAAGGAGACATGCCTTGTGCCACTGCACCTGCACAGTAACAAACCATAATTATAATTAAATTAATTATTCAATTATTATTTGCTTAATCATTTTAATTATATAACTCTAAAAATAATGAAATTATAAAGTATTTTGATTAGAAAAATGAGAGGATCAATATAATTTTTTTTGTAATTAGAAGTCTTAAAAATCCTAATTTGGCCAATGATGTCTAAATTGGACCTACTTAGTGTCATTTTACTCTTTGTGATGTGAGAATTCCATATTTGTTGATTTTATTTTAGTTGGACATTATTTGGAGATTTTGAATTTTTGGCATTTCTAATTTTCATTAAATGCACTTTTCATGAATTATGGCTTGCATGATTTAGGTCATTTACCCTAGGACAACAAATATAGATATTAATTTAGACTCTTTGAACATCTTAGGAAGTGATCTTTAGCCATGGAAATTATAAGTAGACACTTAAAGAGTAGTTTAGTAAACTTGAATTCAAGCCTTCAACATAGGATAGGTAGTGAATATGGAAACTCTATGAATGGTCTGAACACCTAATTTTGTGTAGTAAACCTAACCTTAGATGATATTAGCAAAGTAATTTCCCATGTTAAGTAGGAAATAACATTATTAGAGCCATTAAGTATTACTTTGAATTAGATTGAGAGATTCACCCTCTTCAAGTGTAAACCCCACCTTAGCCCTTCTAGATTCCAACTTAGTACAAATTATCTCTCTAAAAGTGATCTAGCATCTTAGTAACCCTTAGAATCCCTAATGCCCTTCAGTAAACATAAAAGCTATTATATTGTAAGCCCTCATTTAACACTACATCTAAGATCTCCCAAATGAATAGTTAGCCCATTTAGTGAACCTATAAGCTAGTACTATAACAACCCGAGTTGTTACCATGATTGATTATGACTAACCCTAAGTCTTAAACACAATTATAAGCGCTAATTAGGTCAAGTGGAGTCAACCTTTGAGATCTAGTCCAAATCAGGAGTCAAACGGATCGAATCCTGATTTCTAGAAATCCAGAAACCCTAGAAAATGACCTATTTAAATTAACCTCCGATCGAAAAATGGACACCGCCATTGCGTTCCTTGACCCCAAATTAGCTTGTGATGAAGTTTTCATGTCAATCGGAAGTCGTCGAAATTTCAACAAATATTTTAATAATAAAACATCCCGGAAATCGAGGTATCAAAATACTCGTCGGATCGAAAATCCGATAGCGCCATTGAGTTCCTTGACCCCAAATTAGCTAGGAAAAATATGTTCAAAATTTTCTGGAAAATATTAATTTAAAAATATATATATATATATATATATATATATTATTTTAATACTTAACGGCATGCCGTTAAGTACTTAACGGACCGTCACTGTAGCTGACGGCGCCGTCTATCCAGACGGCGCCATCGCAGCCGTTGGATCGGGCCCAGATCCAACGGCTACGGAGCCATCGTCCTTGACGGCTCCGTCCGCGCGACACGCGTCGCCCCGCCGCCATTTCCGGCCAATCCAGCTGCTCACCGACCTCTGGGCTCCGAGTTTGCGAAAATCGGAGCCCAGATCAAGCCGGAATCGAGCCCCGACGCCAGCCCATTTTCCGTCGATCCTAATTACCGCCGACCCGCACTTCAGGTACCCCGATCTCCCCCGATTTCTGTTCGATCATTGCAATAATTGTAGGATAGGTAGATGAATTTGTCCTCTTTCCATCCACCGGTTCCGATCAGGCTCATATCCACCCGATCGGGCGCACCGAGGCCCGATTTGCGTCTGGGTTCGGCTCCGCCGAACCCTGGAAGACGAAGCAGTCATGGGCCTCGGGTCGGGTCCGCGTAAGTTGCGGTGGGGCCCACCAGGCCACGTGGCAACCTTCGGGCCAGCCACGTGTCACGTGGGGCCCACACGCCGAGCCTCGCGGCTCTTCGGCTTTGGCCGTGGGGCCCACCAGGCCACATGGCAGCCTCTGGGCACGCCACATGGCAAGTGGGGCCCACCGCCCGAGCCCGCGCGGCGGTTCGGCTTCCCAGTGGGGCCCACAGCACCACGTGGCAGCCTCTGGGCCCACCACGTTGCAAGTGGGACCCACTGCCCGATCAAACCGCAATGGTCCGGCTCCCCGTGGGGCCACAGTGCCACGTGGCAGCCTCTAGCTGTGCCACGTGGCAGCCTCTAGCTGTGCCACGTGGCAGCCTCTAGCTGTGCCACGTGGCAGCCTCTAGCTGTGCCACGTGGCAGCCTCTAGCTGTGCCACGTGTCAGGTGGGCCCACTGCCCAGTCACCCGAGCTGACTCAGCCCCTGTGGGGCCCACAGTGCCACATGGCAGCCTCTAGCAGTGCCACGTGTCTAGTGGGCCCACTGTTTGTTAATTAATTAATAATTTAATTACTGTTAGTATTAATTAATTACTGTTTAGCCTTAATTAATTACAGTCAGTGGTTAATTAAGTTAGGGTTAGTGTTAATTACTTTTGAACAGTAACCTTAGTTAATTAAGTATAATTAGAGATTAATTAAATGTTAATTAAAGGTTAATTAAACCTTAAACAGTAATTAGGATAATTAATTATTATTAAATAGTAAAGTATAATTAATTATTCATAATTAGATATTAATGAGTAATTAAGACTAATTAAGTAGTGATTAGCACTAATTACTTTACTACAGTAAAAAAATTAATAAATATAAATTAATTAATTAATTAATAGATTAATTAATGTTAATTAATAATTAAGCCTAATTAATCACAGATTAATTAAAGATTAATGATTTCAGAAATTTTATATAAAAACTTTAGGAATGAACAGTAAAATAATACAATTTGAATAAATGAATAGTAAAGTAATTCAAATTGTATTTTTAAATAGTAAATCTTAAAAGTTTAATAACTTTTTATAGGATGATCCAAACATAGCCAATATAGGTCTTAAAATACTCAAAAAAATGTAAAAAATCAAATAACATAATGTAAAAATTTATTTCGAGATACGTATAACGAGGTAACATTTTAGGACCTATTTAGAGCCTCATAAATTTTTACCCGGTTATCGAAACATAGTCAATACGGGTCTTAAAATGTTCAGGAGAGCGGCCCCATCACCGTAGTAGTATTAGTTTTCCCATTTGGACATCAGGATAAAAAGTCAACCCTAGAACTTGGAGTTGACTTTAGTGAAAAATGACCAAAATGCCCCTAGACTTCAAATGGCCATAACTTAGTCAAATCAACTCCAAATTGGAAGATTCAAGATGCCAACCAGCCTAGAATTTCAATATCATCAATATAATAAAATAATATCTAGGATCTGAATCCTGGAAATTTAGGTAAATGACCAAACTACCCCTAGCCGTATTTTAGTCATAACTTGACCGTTTCTCGCCCAATTTAGGCGTACTTACTGTCTATCTTCAAGTTAGACAGTAAGGAATCACTTGGAATTAAGAAAATTCAATTTGGTCCCCTAAGTCAAAAGTTGACTTTTGACCCTTAAACTAGGGGCAAAATAGTCATTTTGCCCTAAGTTTGAATTAAGTACATTTACCTTTTAGATTACATTCCAGAACCCTAAACAAATGTTATAATCTTCTTAATATCAATCAAGTGAGTAAAATCAATCCTTAAGTCAGATTCTAATAATTTCTGCTAAGTCTTAAGCACTACACCTTAAGGATCTTTCTTGAGAATAGGAATAGATCATAGATTAGAGTTCATTTATTGGGTAAATTGGGGTTACCAAATGGGTGAAACTTTGGTTTATTAGTTTCTAGACTTTCTTTTATTTTACAACTCGTTCTGATTATTTTATCTTTTAACCTTAGGTTTAAGGTAGGAGAATCATCCTATTAAGTTTGATTACTTAATAGAATTTGCCATAACTAGTAGATCACTTATTGAATAAAACCTAGAACTTAGGTCTTATCCTCTTTGGATTATGTGATTAAACCTAAATCTCATAGTGTTTAATCCATAATCTATAGGTTTAGAAGATCTTGATCAGATCTTAGTTAAAATGTCTAAATTCACAAAACTAGGACGTATGATTAATTGATTTAACTCGTAGTCGTCTATCTGATTGAACTAGATTAGAACCCGATCAGTTCTAATCCTTTTTTAACTTATAAGGACGAATTTCTGAGTTACACTCGATAGTAGGAAAACGGTGATCTTGAACTTGTGTAACTTGGAATAGTTAGATGGTTAAGTAGAAAACAAATGATATCACCATGTTTAGTAGAGTCCCTTGCTTACTTTGATGATTGTTGCTTACGTATTCCTTGATTTTTGTGCCATATTTCCTTGAGTATATCATACAAAATTTTTGATGCATAAATAAACTGTTAGGAAAATATGGAGACTCCTTAGATTCCTTGTGAAAACATTAAAGTGATTTATGAAAAGATAATGGTTTTATGAGCTGCCTCTCAGTTATATCCTTATTGCCTAGCCTCCTTATATCGCTAGGGGAATGATCCGTTTTGTTGTGTACCTAGTTTACTAGCCTCCTTATGTCGCTAGGGGTACACCGTTGGTGCCTTAGCCGTACTGGCATTAAGGTTGCCTTGTATGCTTAGTTTACTAGCCTCCTTATGTTGTTAGGGGCATACAGTTAGGCCTTAACCGTATTGGTGCTAAGGCCCTTCGTTTACTTTGTGTGCTTATTTGCCTAGCCTCCTTATGTCGCTAGGGGTACACAGTTTATGACTTAGCCGTGATGGTGCTAAGCTTCTTTGGTATTCGATGGGCTTGAGTAGCTCTTTTCTATATGGTAGTCAATGCACGTGTGGCTTTATATGCAATTGTTGTAGTTTACATTTCAGTATTCTATTCCGTTAGCTATTTCCTTATACTGCTTTTATATATATATTTAAGATGATAGAATCTTGCTGCTATTTATATGTACCACTGCTGAGTTGTTTATTTTAATTGGCATATTTTCTGTTGATCACCAGCATATTTAGGATGTAGAATTTTTCTTACTGCACTTGTTTAATTATGTATATTTATACGCCCTTCCTTGCTTAGTTTGTATGCGAGGCATGTCTCAGCCTCTTTCCTTTTCTTTGCTTAAGTTATAAATGATGATTTATAGCTTCCCTGTTTCCTTTGTATTGCTTGCCGCTCCTTTTCATATATTTATAGGTTGCTTAGATGTTGTCAAATGGTGATATTACTTAACACTTATAATAATTCATCAGCTTAAAATGTACTTAAGACAATTGTCTAACTAGATTTCTCTTTTTTTTTTGGCTGGGGCCCTACATTGTGAAACCGACAATGGCAGACTCCTTTCAGTTAGATGAGCAGGAGTTAGGTGTGGAGCCTTACCCAGAGAAAGAACCCGTGGAAGAAGCTGCCGTCTAGTTCACTTTTTCTTCAAGTGAGGATGATTGGTTTTTCATTCTATTTTTCATTTAAACATTTTAAATTATGTAATAATACAGGTACTATTGACTTTGATTTTGGATTGTATACTTATATTATGAGTTCTATTTTTCTTTCGTATTTGCACTGTGATACTTGAATGGTTTACATTTCCTTAAATCGCTTCTGCACTCTGTTTGTCTACTTATACAGTGACTATTAGTCTGATTTTGTGTTAATCATTCCCTAATCAGGTGGATTGTGGAGTCTATGCTAATCCAATGATAAGTGAGGGATTAGCCAGAGTAACACCCCACCCTTAACCTAATCCTCTGGTGGGATTAAGGGTGGTGGGCGCTACAAGTACCTATTCAAATCCTTAATTACCTTAGTGAACTTTAAAGTTAGGAAACATACAAACTACCTCCTAAGTATTGAACCTTAGCCTTAATCTAAATCTAATAGGTAATGAGGAATGAGGTTTAGGAATAAGATATGATTAGAATCATCTTGCAAATACATACTTACAAACTATTTTGTCACATAAGTAAATCCTAATTAAAATACTATTTTTTAAACCTCAGCTACTTATAGTATCTTTCAATAGACTTAGATATAATTAATGTATAAGTCAATTAGAAGCTTAATTAGCTCTAATCATTAGGGTAAATAACTAAATTAGACAATAATGGATATCGCATGATTTTAATTAACTTGAATTCCTTGAATATTGCTTTGCTTTGAGACTACAACCTTGAACATACATAAAGATATTATACATGAATAAAACTTAAAAATATTAAACTTAGGAGTTTCATATAGTGAACTTTATGCCATAGAAGGCTATGGAGTAATAAGGAGACTGCACATATCCAAGAGTGTATGTATTATGGGAACCCCATTTTATATGGTTAGGTAGATGTGCTTAACTCCTCATTTGTTCTGTAACTTTGCTTGTAAAACAAAACTTTTTATATGATGAGTAGCTTAACATTACCTTTATCACAATCTTATTGATTGTGAATTACTTTTTATAGTCTTTTAACTATTCTTACTTATCATAATCTTTGTATCACTGAACTTCACTTTACTTTACTGTATAATACTATTTCTTATTGTTATTTCCTTTATATTACAGTCTTTATTTACTTGTAGTGTATGTTATTTTTCACTTACTTTTCTGCTTATACTACTCTTTTTTTTTTATATGTTACTTTGTATAATTCCATATGACATATTCATATATCACTTCATATTTATATATACACTTTAGTATTTTTTAGCCCTTATAGGATGTATACTTCACTTACTTGTTAGATGCAAGTTAAGAAAAACTACTTGTGAGTACTTACTTTTCTTACTTTAATTTGTTATTTTTGCATACTTTCATAGCCTTTTCCTTGATGCTTAGTGCCCCGCTACTCAAATAATTGTACATGACTAATATAATATCTGCTTAAAAATCTAAATAAAACTTGGTGTAACTTTAAAATGTATTTAGACTTTTTAAGTCTAATCACTTATTTTTACTTTGTTGGCCATGCCCTACCGTATTAATACCAAATATAATATATCAGGAGCATCTTGTGGATCTTGGAGTTTGGATTAGCACTGACCACCATTAGCTTGAAGATTTTGCATTCTTTTATTGCTTTTAGTAATGATGAGTGCATATTTAATAATATTTAAATTTATTTATAATAACTTAATTCAAGATATTTTTACTTTCTTTTTATTATGGATGCATTTTCATTCTTATATACATTCTTAATTTAGATGATAGATATAATTGCTCCTACATTTATATTGCATACTTATTCATATTTACTACAAGTTCTTTGCCTCAAAATAATTCTTGACCTCATAGTACTTAATAGTAAGTTAGATTTATATTAATTTAGTATTAAGTACTATGATAATGCTCTAGTATTATATTGTGTTCCTGATCCATATATTGGGGTCTTTACAAATACACATTCTTAGATAACGGTGAAGTTCTTGATAAAAATTTTAAAGTTAAGCGTGCACAAGTGCGATCACTCTTAGGATGAGTGACATACTGAGAACTTATCTTCTGAAGATAAAACCATGATGTCTTTCATGCCAAAGCAAAATAATACATTGGTGTTTAAGAGTTTGAACAGTTGTAAATAGTATTAGAGCAGGCCATAGGATGCCAGATAACAGCTAAGTGTCATAAATGGTAAAATACAACTTCATGTGAGCATCATCTAGAACCTATGATGGTTAAGGTGCTACACGATTGTGGTAACTCTTAAATGTGTAAGAACCACATCTAGTCCTATCTTCTCAATGGATGGTTCTTGAATTTGTGTGTGGATACTGATGAGGACATCAGTTACTTAAGTTGAGGAGATTGTAACGACCCCCTTAAGTAGTATTAAGCAGAACTTTTAAATGTTGAGGTGCTTTTTTAGATAAACGGTAGAGTTTTTGATAAAAACTCCAAAATTTAACGTGGTGAGGTGGGAGCACTCCTAGGTGTGTGACCTGATGGAAAGATATCTTCTGAAAACAAAATCGTCAGGCCCTTTATACCAAAATAGACAATATCTTAGTGCTTAAGAGTTTGGCTTGTTACAAGAGTAGTGCCAACTGACCGATTATTATCCAATGGAGTGTGAAGCTCAATAAAGTAATATAAGCTCCTGAAGTGGTCAACAAGCGCATCTTTGATTTTCTTTAACTCAACCAACCCATCAATGCTCTTAATAAAAATGATGTATTCTTCCTATAAGTGCCATGCATATAGAGAAATTTAGATCATCTTTTTCAGCTTGCAATCATTTGGTTTTGCCCTTTGCTTGACCCACATAAGTTCTTGTAATAGTTGTAGTCTCTCCCATCCAAATGGACAACTTATAATCAACATAGGAGAGGTTGAGTTTATCAATAATAGTTGTAATCTCTCCCATTCAAATGGATTTTCCAAGATAGAAAAGATCATCTAAATTGTTCTTTCTCTTATTCATACCAATAAGATACTCTTCAATGTTCATGGCCTTATTAATTAGTACTCTTATTAGGTTTCCATAGGAGTAAACATTCTAAGCCATTTGAATAGTCATTTGATAATGATTTTAAAAGTGCCAATCACTCCTATATTGAACGTGTTTTTTCCCCAAATATGTAATGCCCAATGGAGATGAAAAGCCGAGTGGGATTCCAAGTTCCATTATTATTTGCTTTATAATAGGATTGAGGAAAGATCATGAGCCAAACATCATTACACATGACATCTAATTTAGCAAAGATGGATTAGCACTTTGATTATTGCACTAAGTATAGCTGTGTTCAGCAGAAGACAAGTCATTAACATAATTTCAAAGATCATATAAATAGAAATCATAAGTTTTGTTCTCAATCAATATAGCACCATTCTTTTTATGAGTTCCTAAATATTTTATCTCTTTTTCTTTGTTAGTTCTCTTAATATAGATATTTATTGGAGATTATATATATATATATATATATATATATATATATATATATATATATAGTACTTGATTAATGAATTACATATTTAAAAAAATTGCATTAACAAATAATTGTTCAATAAGATCAAAATTTTAATAACTAGATGTATGAATATAATAAAATTTAATTAGAAATTAATATGGACCACGAAGATTGAGTAATGCTGCTTATACCTGCTGATGTAATATTTAAAAAAAGTTTCGTATAATAAGTTGTGAGCAGCAGCATTGGGTCTCATATATACAATACTACTAATACTTCATATTTTATTATTGAACAAATTTTTTTGGATCCATCCAAATTTTTTTTTTTGGATGCAACCGATGAACAGGGTGTGGGGCAAAGGTGGTTGCGCTGCTGACCCACAGTGCTCGGTTGTCGTGATCTCTACAATAAGCAAAGAAGATATATTTTTGTCGTGACCTCTGAATTACTCAGTTAATTTCAAACAACCAAACTGACAACAGAGCCAGCTTCGCCGGTTCTTAGGTTAAACCGTGCTATCCTTCTTATTCCCTCTCCTTCCTTCCTCTGTAGAAACTCAGGCTCGATCCCATTTTATCGAACCAAATTTCAACATGGCGATCCTATACGCGCTGGTTGCGCGAGGTTCTGTTGTTTTAGCTGAGTTCAGCGCGACGCAGAGTAACGCAAGCGCGATTGCGCGGCAGATCCTTGAGAAGATCCCAGGAACAAGCGATAGCCACGTCTCGTATTCGCAAGATCGCTACATCTTTCACGTCAATCGCACAGATGGCATCACCGTTTTATGTATGGCCGACGATACCGCTGGCAGTGAGTTCTTTTCCCTCCCTTTCTGACATTACCATCGGCAGGCTGTGGCTGAATTTCCTATTTGATTGTTTCCACAATTCTTATTAATTTGAATAGCTCAAGAGAGGGAGAAATGGATGATTTGTGCTTTTTTGCTTTTTTGAATCCTAGAATTACCGGTTGGGATTTCTCATTGATGATTTTACAGATGACATAACGAGGTTACACTAAACTTGGGGGCTGATGTCATAACGAGGTTTCCACAATGCTGGTATTTTTTGCATTTTTGTAGTGCTGTGGCTATGATATCCTTATGGACTACGGTGTGTGTGTTGCATGTTGTTTGAGCTCTAGCCCATTATATTTTTTATAGTGGAATTAGGTGTGGCTCCACCAAGATAGAGTTTATGGAGAGTAATTCTAATCGTATGGTAATCCTAAATGATGCAAACTATCATGTTTAGTGAGGGAGATGGAGGTTTTGTTGTATCTCTTAATGATTATTATTTACTGGTGTTCAGGAATAACAAACCTGAGTGCAAAATTGATTTGAGAACTTTCACATCTCGTTGGGAGCGTGGGTTCATTAGGCAATGGGTAGATGATAATGTTTTAAATCATATAGGTGAAGACATAAATGCTAAGCAGTTGTGGCTGAAGCTAAAGGATTTATATGCTAGGAAAAGACTGGGAGCAATAAATTATATTCGATCAAATAGATGATGGGACTTAATTACTTGGATGAAAAGCTCATGTTAGACCACTTGAATACATTCTAGGGAACCATCAATTGTTTGACTAGGATGAAAGTCAAATTTGAGGATGAAGTTTAGGGCTTGTGATTATTAGGGACATTGTTTAATTCATGGGAAGGTTTTTAATTGTCTCTCTCAAATTTAGCACCCAATTGGGAATTCACTATGGCATTAGTAAAGGGCAGTATATTTAAGGAGGAGATTAGGTAAAAGCCACAAGTAACTTCCACTTCACTGCAAGAGGTACTCTTCATGGAGTAATTATGCCAAAGTAAAAGTAGAGGATCATCCAACCATGATAGGAGCAAAATTTAAGGGAAGAGGTACTCTAATTGGAGTGCTTTTACTGTTTAAAGAAAGGCTACATCAAGAAATATTGCTAGAAATTGTACAGTGAAAATTAAGATAGGAAAACCAAAGATGGGAGGACTCGCAAAAGGTTTTTGTAGTCTTGGAAGACTATCTAATAATGAGTGACTATGACTTCATAATATGGTGAGCTAAGACGTTGGCTAGGTGATAAATAGTGGAGCGTCTATTCATGATGCATCTGGACGAGAGTTTTCTCGCCCTTCATTTCTAATGATTATGGGAGTGTTAGTATGGGGAACGATGAAGTTGCCAAAGCTATTGGCCTTATGAGTGGGTGCTTAGAAATTGATAACAGGAACACTTTGATTTTGAAGGAGATAAAACATATCCTAGATATAGATTGAACTTAATTTAATGATTGAGGATGCTTTCATATGTTTCATGATGGAAGTGGAAGCTATCCAAGAAGTCATTGGTGGTGGTGCTGGAAAGAAAACTACCTCCTTTATGTGCTATAAGTGAAGGTGGTCATTAGTGGGTGTAACTCAAACTGAAACTCAACTGCAATTGTGGCCCCAATAGTTGGGCTACATGACTGAAAAAAGCTGTAGTTATTAGTTAAAGAGAAGTTAATTTTTGACATGGATAAAGTAGCTTTGAAAGAGTGTCAGTATTGCTTTGTCTATGAAAACTGGGCAGGGTCTGTCATATATATATATATATATATATATATATATATATATATATATATAGCAAAATATCAACATACAAGTCACCCCAGATCAAACTCCTCAGTCTTATCCATGAGGATTCCCAACAAATTGGGAGCTCGTCCTTTCTCAAAAAAGACAAAGTTGCCTTGCCAGGTAAACAAAGCCCAAAAGTCTGTCGCACAATTGTGGTCACAAATAATACAATGTGAAAACTCAACAGGAAGGTTAGATGGTCCTAAGAGCCAGCGGTGCCTCTAGTGCTTTGAGTCCTCTCCTAAGCATGCTGAAGCTATTGCAGAGTGATGAGATAGTCACCTTCAATGAAGATGCTATTCGTCTTGAGCATCAACTTCTAGGTTGTTGAAACAAAATAGTCTGGATCTCAACCTCTTGGCTCAGTATTCTTTGTTGGCAAGCAAAAAAGGGTGACTTTCAAGGGCTCAAATTAGTTATAAAAAACAAATAAACTAGAGATGGTATATTTGGACATGTGGGGATCAATGAAAATTTGGATGCTTTGAGATTTTTTATATTTTGTTACATTTATTAATGATTGTTCTAAGAAGGTGTGGGTGTAATACGCTGACGATCAAAGACCAAGTATGTAATGCATTCAAGCAATTTCACATAATGGTGAGTGTTCTAAAGTGAGTGCACACTTATAACATTGGTGAATATGGAGGGGGCTTTGAAGATTAATGCATGGAGCAGGGGGTATGTCATCAAGTGTCACCCCTAAAGATGCCACATTTGAATGAACTAGCAGAGAGGATGAACCGAACCTTGGTGGAGAAGGTACAATGCATGCTATTTTAGTCTCAGCTACATAATTTAATATGGGGGTGAGGCCATTGGAGTATGACTTCTTGATTAGGTGTGGTCTGGAAAAGATGTTGAGTACAACCATTTGAAGGTGTTTGGGTGCAAGGCTTATGTGTGCGTCCCAAGTCTAAGCGGTTAAATGTGAACACGAAAATGAGCTAGTGCATCTTCATTGGAAATGGTATGGACGATTTTGGTTACAAATTTTGTGCTAATTTGCAGAAAATGGCGATGTATCTTGAAGACTAAAATTTTATGCATATCGAGAAGGCTGAAGTTAACGAGTAGTCCGTGGGTGGCTTTGTGAACTTGGAACCAACACCTACATAAGGGTTGATCCTAGATTGGGGGGGTGAAGCTCTTAGATATGGACAACTTTGCAGAGGATGATGCTGATGAAGCTCATGAAGGTGAACATATTCTGAGGAGGTCCGTAAGGTTGCATCAACCATCCGCATGGTATTTCCCAAACTGATGAAGCTCATGAAGGTGAACATATTCTGAGGAGGTCCGTGAGGTTGCATCAACCATCCACATGGTATTTCCCAAATGATTATGCGATGACATACTAGGAAGCTTTTGCATTCAAGGAGAAGAAGCAATTGCTAGATGTGATGCAGGAAGAGATAAAATTGCTTAAGGCGAACTACTCTTAGAACTTGGTGAAGTTGTCACTGGGGAAGAAAGCTCTAAAATGCGGATGGATCTACATTGCTAAAAATGAAAGTGATTAAGGATTGCACTATAAAGCTAGGTTGGTTGTGAAGGCTTTGAGCAAACAAAAAGGTTTATTTTTGAGGAGATATTCGCTCCTGTTATAAAGATATCTTTCATTAGAGTAGGAATGTTATTCATCAGAGTAGGATTGACATTGGCTTCAAGCTATGATCAAGAGGTGAAGCAGTTAGACATCAAAACTGCATTCTTTTATGAAGATTTGGAGGAACAGATTTATGTGGAGCAACTAGGTGGATTCAATGCGAAATGCAAGGAGAAGCTAGTGTGTGAACTGTAGAAGATCTTGTATGGATTGAAATAAGCTCAAAGATAGTGGTACAAGAAGCATAATTCATTCATGCTGAGTCAAGCGTACAACAGAACATCATTTGATCACATTCTGTGCTTTTTAGGAGGTACCTAGATGTTGATTTTATTGTTTTGCTTTTATATGTGGATGACACGTTGCTCATGTACGATGGATTGAATGCTTAAAGGAGTTGGCTAAGTTTCCTACAATGAAAAGACCCAGGCCATGCGAAGAAAATTCTGGGTATGAAGATAATCTGAGTTCGGAGCAAAAAAGGCTGTGGTTGATGCAGGAGGACTATATAGAGAGTGGGCTCCACAGATTCAATATGAGCAATGCCAAGGTAGTGTGGATGTTCTTGATGGACATTTTATGCTGACAATGGAGCAATATCCTTCAAGTGAGGAGAAGATAGAGATGGAACGAATTCTGTAAGTTCAATTATTGGTAGTATAATGTACACTTTGGTCTGTATAAGACCATACATAGCACATGCTATTGGAGTGGTGATCAGGTTTCTTTCTAACTCTGAAGGACCTCATTGAGAGGAAATCAAGTGAATTTTGCACTACCGGAGGGGTACATCCAACATGGAATTTTGTTACAGTAAAAGTGACCCAACAGTTATTAGGTGTAATATATGGTAGGTGATGTGGACACTACTAAGTCAATTTCAGACTTCTTAGCTACATTTGCATTGGCAGCAATGTCGTGGCAATCTATGTTGCAGAGGTGCATCACTTTCTCATCTAAGGTGGTTGAATACATTGCAATCACTGAAGCTTGCAAGAAGTTGCTGTGGATAAAGCCATTTTGGAGGAGCTAGGCTTAAAATGAATTACGTGATGTATAATAACAATCAAAGGGCTATACATTTACCAAAGAATGCCACACATCACTCAAAGGCAATACACATTGAAATTTGGTACCATTGAATTCAAGACACTGCGGCTTGATAAGGCACATGCTAACAATAATGGATCCAACATTCTGACTAAAAGCTACCTAAGAGAAGTTGGAAGCGTGTAGGCGAAGAGTATGCTTATGAACACCTGCCAAGAGTGCTTGAGGTGGAGATTTGTTGGATCCAGCACAAATTGACGCGCCCAAACGCATCTAGGCGTGCGCTTTGGTGCGAGTCAATCGAAGCCAGCCTGAATGGGTGCCCTTGTGCAATTAGGTGTCAGGTCTGTTGCTCCTGATGCCAAATTGGCTTAGGCCTTGGTGCTTGGGCCCTGACGAATTATGTTATTGTGTGCCCAGTGCCAAGAATATTTTTGGCCTCTATTTAGTCTGTGGCTTGAGCACTTGGGCCAGTCACACTTATATAAGTGCATGAATCAAGTTTATGGCTTAATATTTGTCATTTTGTTGGTTCTTGGTGATGGCTGAAGGTTGGAGAAAAACCTTAGAGGAAGAAGAAAATGATAGATTGCTGCTTGAAGAGTTTTTTTTGGCTTTGATATAGCTTAAGATGAAGTCTAGTGCAAGTATTCGGGAGGTGTAGTGGCTGGAGGTGCTTTGTAAGTCTTTTCACTCTTTCTCTAAGTTAGGGCATATTGTTGTAAAGGTTTTGTAATGTGGAGTTTTGTCCTCTAAAGAGGAATTTGTCATTATACTGTGTTGTTCGCGCAAGAGATTTAGTGGTGTTGCACCTTGTTGAATGATATTGTAAATTTATACTCCATACGATTATAGCTTGTGAAATTTGTGGATACACATTGCTGCGTTTATGGAATCTTGGTATTTTCAGCATTTTTGCAGTGCTGTGGCTGTGAGATTCTTGTGGACTATGGCAATGTGTGCTGGTGTTTCTTGAGCTCTAGCTCAATTCATTTTTCATATCCAAAGTTGCACGATTGATCGCCTCCAAGCTACCTTGTCCTCTCTCACTGAATCTCGTAAATTCGTTACCAGCCATCATTGGTCTCCACTTTCCGGCCAACTTAAAAAGAAAAAATCGTTACACATTCCCATGCTTGGATGATCGAAATTTTGTCAATTATAATAGGCATTGTTAGAGTACTTACAGGTCGTCCCGGAGCTTTGCATCCTTAGATCAGGCTTTGTACAGCTCCACGATCTTACGCCAACCCAATGCCGGCCTTCAACAGCCCAATGCCATTCCTCACCGGCCATTCCGACCCTCACCTACGGCAACTAGCGTTGGCGCGGACGAGCTTGTACTTTAGGTTTTTGTATTGCTATTTTTATTTTTTCAACTTTAATGAATTACTTTATACTAAACAAACACAAAAATGAATTCAATATAAATCTTCCAATTATAGAAAATTACTCTACATTGCAATTTAAATACCTAAAAAATTATCACTATTTACTTTTACTTCAATATATATTTTACCTCAAGCCTAATAGCTCTTAACGTAAATGTTGATTTTTGAAATCTTGTTCTGCTTCAGAAACGAGGCTTCTAATTTCTGTACAAATAACTTGTGCGTTTTGTTCGTTGGAACCATTCATATCTCAGTGCTGGATTCAATCATATTTTCTTGCAGGAAGAATTCCATTTGTATTTCTTGAGGATATTCATGGAAGATTTGTGAAAACATATGGTCGTGCATGTCATACAGCTCTTGCTTATGCCATGAATGATGAATTTTCTAGAGTTTTGAGTCAACAAATGGATTATTATTCAAATGATCCTAATGCAGATAGGATAAATCGCATGAGAGGAGAGATGAGCCAGGTAGAAGCATGCAATTTTCATTTCACAGCTTTTTTGCACTTATCAAACTGTTTAGATTTGATCAGCACATTCAAGTTTCCATGCTTCTGCATTTTACCTGGTAATAATACGGCAAAATCAACTATCAAAAATTTTTCTTATTAAGGCAGAAAAAAACTTTTTTATCAAATGATTTTGTTCTTACACTGTTCTTACATTCAAGGAAATCCTTTTTTATTAATTAAATGAATTAAGTTCTATATTTTTTAAGTCTAAATGTAAGGTAAAAAGTGCAACTATTTGTACGTTTGCTTGTTTATGTCATTTTCTTAAATATGTGCATGTTGGAAGTGAGGAGAGCTTTTTAAAGATTTTAAGGGGCTGTTTGGCTGATTAATAAACTAAGGGATTAAATAAAATTAAGCTAAAGTAAATTAAGTTGCTAAATTGCTTGATTGAGAATTATATTTAGGCTGAATTAAGATATGTAAACAAAAGGCATTAAGAAAATGCAGTGCTGAAGTAGAGTTGCTGAACATCGAGCTACTCCTGAACTGGTTCTACCTCCAAAGCTGTCATGTCCTCAAGCTTTCTATTTGACATATTGGTATCATATGCCAAGGCACAACCAAAATAAGTAGAAATCTGATTAGACATATTGGTTAAGTATATTTTAGGCTCATAATATATTTTATTTTAGGATATCACATTTATAATTAACTTAACAAGCGGGTACATATGCAAAAATAATGTAGGTAAATGAAGTATGACTAGAGGAAAACCGAGTAAATGGTAAGCTATCGTATACCTTCAAGCAACACGTTACCTACAGAAACTGTGATGGTGTAGACATATATAAACATGTATAAGCGCGGAAAATAAGAGCGATTCTGAAATTATGATCAATATAAATAGATGCTAGGTGCTGAAAGTACTATACAAAAATTGTTGAAAAATAAATAACAAGGAAGCTGAAAGAAACTAAAAATACAGTACGAGTAAATAATAAGTATGTAAAATTGTTTTTTAAAAAATGCATCTGAATGTATAGTCCACATAAATGCGTCTAAATTGTAGGGTACAATACTAAGAGATTGTACATGAATGCAATTATTATAATTATATCTTAGTTTACTAATGTGTTATATGGGCACTATACAGAACAATTGAGGAGCTAGGCACGTCTGCCAAACTATTTGAATCTAAGGTTCCTGAACAATACACACTCTCCCTCTAGGATATGTGCATGGATCTCTCCATAGCCTGCCTTAGCTCAATGGTCTGTATAGATTCCAATCCTCCCAGAGTGAATCTCTATATGTATATTTATTATTCTTAATTTTATTTTTCATGCATCAAAATTTATTTGAATGGTATGTTCATTAGCATTTAGCACAAATGCGTTGTAGCGACAATATAATAGTCAAATAAATTAATTGTATTTGTGATATATTTTGTTATGTACTAAATTATCTATTCTTATATCGTTACGTAGTCAAAACTTATTAAGTCTTCTTTTCCCTAAGATTTGTAATTAGTGGAATAGTTTTTAATACTGTAAGTGTTATACTCCTCAAATAAAATTGTATGTGTTTAATAAAATATTTTGGCTTGATTTGGATGAGTTAGTTTAAGCAATTCCTCAGGAGCAGATGCATTTTTTATAGGAGGAGATTTATGTGAATATGTTGGAAGGGTGATATAAGAATTTAATAATATTCATGATTATTTTGGTTTTGGAGAGATTACTAAAGTAAGAAGAATGATTTTAGAGTTAGCCTTAATATTTAATTTAAGGAAAAGGAGGAATTTATTATTATTTATAAAATTGAGACTTTTAAAACTCAGATTGATTATTTTTTCTTAAAGAAAAATGATTGTTTATTGTTTAACGATTATAAGATTATTTCAAGTGATTGTTTGTCAACCCAATATCGTTTATGAGTTTTAAATTTGATAATAAAATGTAAAAGATTCAACATGAGCAAGGAAAAACCAGTGGGCACTCCCCTAGATACCTAAAACTGAAGAGGAGAAGGGGCATATTCAGAAGGTTCCTTATGCTTCAGCGGTTGGGAGCTTGATTTACGCAATGATCTGCATGAGACCGGACATTACACATGCAGTGAGAGTAGTCAGAAGATTCATGGGAAACTCAGGAAAGCATCATTGGGATATGGTCAAGTGAATTTTGAGTATCTGAAAGGTACAACAAGCAAAGCACTCTGCTTTGGTAGGTCTGACATTTCTCTACAAGGCTATGTAGATTTAGATCTTGCAGGAGATGTTGATAGCCGGAGAAGTACTACTAGATATGTGTTCATATTGGGAAGTGCAGCGCTGAGCTGGATCTCCAAGCTATAGAACATGTTGCTCTATCTATCACGGAGGCAGAGTACTTTTAAATCTAAAATTTATTATAGAATAAATTATTAGTTAAGCACGTCTGCCTAACAAAGTAAAATGGGATCTCCCATAACACACTTCCCCTCTAGGATATGTGTGGTCTTCTTATTATTCCATAGCCTCCCTTAACATAATAATCCACCATATGAAGCCCCTATGTTTATTGTTTTAAAATTTTATTCATGCACAATGTTTTAATGTATGTTTAAGGTTATAGTCTCAAAGCAAAGCAGTATAGAAGTTCCAAGTTAATTGTAAACCATGTGATATCCATTGTTGTTTGATTTAAATCTAAAATTTATCTTAAGGCTAGATGGTAGAATCTTAAGGGTAATATATATATATATTTCTTAGGAGTGAAATTTTAAAACTTAAGACAATAAAATTTTTAGGGTGAAGCTAACCTTGTGTGGAATTTGGTTGTTAGTTGTATTCGCAATGCGACAAAAAGTTTACTTGGTGAATTAAATGAGAGGGTACCTAATAATAAAGATGCATGGTGGTGGAAACATATATTCTAGTTAAGATTAAAAATATAAAAGCGTGCAATAAAGAATGATTTAAATGTAAGAATATGGAGAATTGGAAGAAATGTATACTAATTTTTTGTGAAGTTAAAATAGCAGTTCCTGATGCTGTGGGTGCTGCAATTGAGGATTAATGTAATAAATTAGATGTTGTTGAGGGAGATACACACATTTATAAGCTAGTCAAGTTAAGAGAACTAAACATTTGATTCATTTTAAATATTTCAAAGATAAAAAAAATCTTTTTCGAGATGAAGATATTCAATATAGATGGATGAATTAATTCACTAATCTTTTAATAAAGGTTGTACCAATAAATTAATAGAAGTGAGTTTAATAGTTATAAAAATACTCTTATACGTTTATTTGACATGTTAGAAAAATTGGGATTTGGAATACTTTAAAGAGGATGAAGAGCGAAAAAATAGTAGGATTGGATGATATCCCTATTAATGTATGGAAATGTTTTGGTGTTTTCTTGGCTTAGTAATTTAATATTATTTTGAAGACTAAAATGATGTCAGATGAGTGGAGAAAGTGTATTGTTATACCTATTAACAAGAATTTAGGCGATGCTCAAGTTTATGTTAATTATAGAGGAATCAATTAATGTGTCATACTTTGAAACTTTAAAGAGTAATTGAATACATATTACGAAAGCATACTTGCATTTCTCAAATCATTTGGATTTATGCTAGGTAGATCTACCATGATAGCCATACATATTTTATGAGGTTTAATAGAGAAATTAAGAGAAAGGAAGAAGACCTTCATTTAATTTTTATTGTTCTTGCAAAGACTTGTGATAGAGTGTAGCATGAGAAGTTTCTTGGAGAATTTTGAAGAGATGTGTTACATATATTGATGTTACTAGAGATATGTATATAGAGCTGTAATATACGTTCGATCACAAGGTGGTATGTCTATTGATTTTTGTATCAAGGTTGGATCGGCTTCAATAGTGAATAAGATTAGAGAATGTTGTTTTAGATGCTTCAGGCATATTATGTGTGGACTGTGCAATTCTCCTGTTAGAAAAATTAAGTTTATGAATTTTTTTTGTATTAAAAGAGGAAGAGGAAGAGAAAGATTCAAAAAGACATGGGAAAAAACTAATAGGAAAGATCTTCTCTTCTTAACTTAAGGAAAGGCTTCCATTTGATGGTGCACAATGGAAATAAAGGATTCATGTAGCTTACCCCATCTAGTTGGATTAAGGTTTGGTATTGTTGTTATAATTATTAATTAATTATATGATAATTAATTATCAATTATATAAATAATTGATTTCATTAACTATTTTACACCAATTTTAATTAGTAGTTAAAAATACTAATTATATTATGCTACTTATGTTAAATTATTAAGTTAATTTAATTATGCATATGTATTATTAATCATTGAACTAATTGTATTACGACAATGAAATATTCTTATTAATGGTTGATTAATTTTATTAATATTAATTATGCTAATTAATTTAAATACATCATTAACTAATTGTGCTAATTATAATTTGTTAATATATTACAAAAATTAATAGTTAGCTTATTATATTATAATTTATTACATTAAATAATTATTGTATCTATATTAATAATTTACTATGTTAAGTATAAAGCTCGTTTATTATGATAATAACTAATTGATTATTTTAATTACATTAAATCATATGATATACAAACCAAGTTTGATAAGCTCAATAAGTTGGATAAGTTGGATTAGTTTGGAGTTGTTCGGTTTGAGTTTAAGTGGGATAAGTTAAGTTGAGATGAAAAGAAAAAATTATAGTGGTTGGGATTTGTTCTTACTAAGTTGAAAGATGATGTATAAACTTGTGTTATGTGGAACAATTCAATGCATTTTTAAATTAGCAAAAATTACAACTATTTCATCTGGCAATAGTTAAGTAACATTATATGTTATCATATTCATTAGCCTCAGCCACTAATTATGCACATTTTTTTGGAATTGTTAGTTTCTATCCTTTCTTGTTTAGTGTTCTTTATGGTTATAATATTTTCCTAAAAATATTTTGTATATCCATGTAGCTTATTCCTGTTATATCTTTTCCATTACTCAACACTAATCTTTTAAAGGGCACATTTTAAACTCTTGTTGCACATGAAAAAATCATATTAATATTACCAAGTTTTTAGCTATTTCTTTTCTATAACGATCTATTTAAGTGGTAATAAGTGAAACTCTTAAACCTCGAGGTATCTTTTTAGACGGTGGAGTTCCTGATAAAAACTCCAAAGTTAAGCGTGCTCATGTGGGAGCACTCCCAGGATGGGTGACATACTGAGAAATTATCTTTTGAGGATAAAATTGTGAGATCTTTCAGGCCAAAACAGACAATATCTTAGTGCTTAAGAGTTTAAACTGTTATAATTTCTAACCATTATTCTAAATAAAATTTATTGACTCTATTATTTTTAATTTTACTATAGTTCTCTTTTTTATATTTCATGATTTCATGATTTCATGTTTAACTTGCATATGAATAGGTTTGTTATTATCAATGCTCAAATTCATACAACATTACTATCTGAAATTTGGTTTTATAATATATTTTTTATTGATACTTTTTTGTTATAAAGTTCAATTAGGATTCAGTTTACTAGTCCCAGTATAATTAACACCAATATACAAGAATAAAAATGATGCTCAAGATTGTGCAAATTATAAGAGCTAATTTTAATGGAGTATTATTATATTTATTTATAAGAATAAAGGTAATGCTCAAGGCTATGCAAAATTATAGGAGAATTAAGTTCATGAGTCATATGTTAATTTTGGAAAAGAGTGATTGAATTTAGATTATGAAAAGCGCTCCTATTTCATGAATTTAATTTGGTTTATGATTAGTAGATCAACCATGGAAGCCCATTTATTAAGAGGTTTGTTGGAGAAATGTAGAGAAAAAAAATTCTTCATTTAACTTTTATTGATCATTAAATGGCCTATGAT
The DNA here is from genome assembly GCA_016760335.1 of Gastrodia elata. Classification (NCBI taxonomy): domain Eukaryota; kingdom Viridiplantae; phylum Streptophyta; class Magnoliopsida; order Asparagales; family Orchidaceae; genus Gastrodia; species Gastrodia elata. The sequence continues at coordinate 12,883,555 of CM028677.1, read as the reverse complement.
AGAATACCAAGAGAAGTTATTTCGAGAAATTTGGAGAGAAAAAATATAGCATAAATTGATGTTATTAACAATATATAATAGTGATATAACTTATTTTTAATTGCAAGGTGAGTTGTTTAATGATTTTTCTATTACTATTTGATTGCATTAAATGCTAGTTTATATTTTTTGCTTTGCTTGTGAGTGTTTTTACTGAACATATTCAAGATGAGGTTTCTTGGTGCTTGTTATTTGTAATGTTATTCTCTTAATTAATAAAGTTAGGGATGAAGTTAAAGCAAAAATCAAGTTATCGAGGACTACTAAGTTATTTTCGATAAAATAAGTGTTACAAAGATGAGGATGCTAAGATGGATGAGTGTATATACTCGAAAGTATCGAATGAGAAATGAGTTTATTTGTAGCAAGTTTGGAGTGGCTACAGAATGGATAACTTTAGAATGTCTTGGCATATTAAGTATAGATTATTTGATTCCCCTATTAGAAAATTGATTATATGAATTTTTCTTATGTTAAAAAGAGGAAGATAAAGTTCAAAAAAGGTATGGAAAGAAACTATTAGAATGGATCTTTCTATTTGGAACTTAGGAGCTGTTTTTATTTGATCATGCACAATGAAAAGAAAGCATTCTTGTAGCAGACCCACGTAGTTTGACCAAGGCTTGGTGTTACTGTTGTTGATATTTTCTTATTCTACCAAGACTCATCTTTATTTTGAATATCTTCTTAAACACTAAATTTTATATACTCTTTTGTATAATAGATAGACAACATTTAAAAACTTTTTTAATGTAGATATCATCTTATCTTTTAGTAATATTGATAATTATCATCACATTTACTAAAATTATTTATAATTGTTTGTTTCTTAAGTTGTTGATTTGAAGCTTATATTTTTTAAGCATCTCTTTTTAATTATTCTACATATTTTCTTGGTTATTTTAGTAAGTGTCTCACCTATTAGAGCCTTAGTTTTAGTATATGCCAAAAAGTTCATACTAAGGCTCCAAAAAACAAAAAAATTCACTGCAATCCTTAAACATGTTTTTTTTATAATTTGACTTTAAAATACTACGAATCCCCATTGGCAATCATATAGGTCTGCTATATTTTTATATTTTCTAAATTCTTACATAATCAAATACTAAAAAATAAAGAAAATTCACTGCTATCCTAGTACATGCGTTTTTACAATTTAATTTTAAAATACATGTTAGTTATCATCAACTAATCAACTTTAATGAATTTGCTTCTTTGTTTAGTGACAAAAAATTTTGGTTCCACTAAGCAGGATTAGCTACGTTAATCGTTTGCATTCTTTATGAATGTTCAATTAACTATTCATTCCTAAACTCTAAATATCTGAGATTCTTCTTAATAATTTATTATTATGTCTTTTTTAATCTATCTTATTTTTAAATTGAGCAAAATTCATAAACTTAGCTTTTCTTATTGGGGCTTCAAGCTGTTTATGCATACTATATACCATTTAAAATCTTTCTCAACTTATTTTCAATTGAAATCTCTCCAATCTTGCTAGGCATGACTCATTTCTTATCATTTCTATGCATGTTTACCCAGCCATCTGTTTTAACACTCTCATCCGTGCAACATTTATTTTGTTGATATGCTATTGCTTTGTTGGCCAAGATTCTAGTTCATATAAACACGGTTGGTCATATAATTCCTTAACTTACAATCTTTTTTAAGTTGTTCAAAAAAGATATTCCATATCATTTCTCCCTTTATTTTCCATTATTTGTAATTTTGACAAAGATATTTGAGTCTCTCACTCTTCTTGATGACATGACTTTCATTTGTTTTTTGCTTGCTATTGTATTTTGTATTATGATTAAATTTGTTCTATTTTACATCTACTAATATGAAAATTCATCAGTTCCAAGTTCTTAATCTGAGTTTTGGTTTAACTCCATCTTTGTATAGAAGGTATAGATAGCTATTTCTTAAAAGACTCTTGGAATGAAAGGCAGTTGTCTAACTCCAAGGAATTGTAAATTGAAAATTTAAATCTTGGTCGTAATTTTCTTCACCAAATGAAATAAAAATAAGTGTAGTTTTTATATTATTTAGTTTCAATTACTTTATACAGAATATTTTTCCTCTAATTCATTTTACTTGGGCAGCATGCAACTTTTGCCACCTTTTTTTTATGTTGAGCCTTGAAACCAAGGATTGTAATCATAATGGCGCTTTTTTTTTTGTATGACTATACCCGAATCTTGCTTTCTTATCATATTTATGTGATTATAAAATGTTAATTTTTTTAATTTATCTACTTCTATAGGTAAGGAATGTCATGATAGAAAATATTGATAAGGTCCTAGAAAGAGGTGACCGTTTGGAATTGCTGGTTGACAAAACTGCAAGCATGCAAGGTAAAACTATCCGCTTCCGAAAGCAGGCCCGTCGTTTCAGGAATACTGTATGGTGGCGGAATGTTAAACTTACGTAAGAAAAAACTTTGAAGTATTTTTTTCTGCACTTTAGGTTTTCCTTGATTTATATGTTGACTCTTATACCACTTAAACAGAGCTTGTCATGTGAGCTATGCTCAAGTTTGCTTACAGTTTTCCATTCCTACGTGTGCTTTAGGGCTGTGTGTTTTAGGGCTGTTTGACATGAGGAAACATGAGAAATCTAAAGGTAAAGTAATCTGATTACAGTATAATCAGATTACAATGTAATGAGATTGCTTCACTACTGTTTGATAGTTTTTCAAAAAATTAAAGATTTTTTAATTTGTAATGAAGTAATATGAGAGATGTTCGGAGTAATATTGGGGTAAGATTACCTCCAATTTTTTTTCAATTTTCTTAAGGTTTAACGGAATGAACGAAATCGATCGTTTGAAATCGATTTCGTTTTAATCGTTCGAACCATTCGATAGAATGAATCGTTCAATTCATTCGTTCGAATCAATCGAACTAATCGTTCAAACGATTCCTTCGATGGCATCGTTTGAACGAACAATTCGTTCGTTTGAACCTCCAGAATCATTTGCCAGAGAAGACAAAGCCGTTTGCCGGAGAAGATGGAATCGTTCGCCGGAATAGTTCTCGTTCGGCTGCTCTCCCTCGCTCGGCTGCTCCATTCGCCCTGCGCTCCGCGATCGCTCAGTTCTCGCTGAAATCCAGCTCGGATGTTCCGCTTGCCCTGCGTAATCCCCAAATACTCCCAAATTGGGCGTATTTCTATAACTCAAATCCTATATATATTAACGCAAAATTAAATTACAGTGTAAAAGTTTTTTACCCATTTTATTTCATGCCAAACGCCAGTAATCTCAGTTTACTCAATTTTTTTCTTACTTTACACTGATTTTAATTCAATCCAAACAACCCTTACGGAAGGTTGGTCGGCAGGCATAAGAAACACGCAAAAACACAAATGCTTGCATGTATACACTAGGAATTTCTTATGTATTTAAAAGTATATGAGCACTTTTTCTCACATTTGTTAGTCTTTTTTCACATATTTTGATGACATAAATTGAAAGAAGCTAGTTGTCAAAATATTTTTTTTGCATTTATTGTTTCATTGTTAACTTCAAATTTAAAACTTGTGCAGATTGTTAGAGATGTGAGAAAGTGTTTCAAAACTTGTTAATCTATGACAGCTTTACTTATTGTATATGTTTTTTTTGCAATATTTGTTATATTTTGAATTTTTGATTAATGAGTTGATGAGCTCAGCTTGATATTTTAACTTTGAAACTTGCAATGGGCATACCTCAATCCAGTAGTCTGGCTATCTCATAACGGTTTTGGAAACTTTCATCTTTTGATTTGTTTCTATACTTAAGGAAATTTTCCCTGCTTGCTAAACTTAAAGCTCCTTCTGAGTCCCATTCTAGTAATTGCTCCTGTCCTGAACACAACCTGTATTTGCATGGCTACGATGCCTATTGCAAGTTTTGCATTTTGCATAACCACCTGAACTATCAACACCATCATATTTGACATTTTAAATTAACTGATGGATTTCCATACTATTTCTTCAATGAATTTTACATCTAAAGACTGTCGTCATCATCATTAGCTTTATCCTGCAGGCCCACTTGCCTACCATTTTTTCCAGTTGAATGCTTCTTGAAAAGTTTAATCTAATTTTTTCCTTGAACTCTCGAGCACTACCATATTTTACAACTTAATTTAATTAGTGAAATTGAATACTTATCTTTGTTTCATATCTTGTGAACTTTTTGATGGAGTGCACAAAAAAAAAAAATAAAAATAAAATAAACACATAATAAAGACTAGAAAATTATAGTGCATCAGCTTTGCTAGTCTACGTTTGCTATGAGTTAAAAAAAGTTTTACTGAATAAAATAATAACCGGAAGGATAGTATGGTAGCTATTTTATTCTCAAGTGAGTAAGACTGTATATAAGCTGAATTAAATGAAGCTTGGAACTAGATATAAACCTTGTATCCTTTCTTGAAAAGGAGTTTATAGGCTTGGATCCATGCAAGAGTTGTTCAACCCTTGTTGACATGGCAATCACTCATTGGATGATCGATAGGAAGCATTATTTCAATTAATGACTAGCCTATATACAAGAAAAAATGCATCATTTGTTGAAGAATCTCTTCAATTCAATATATGTGTCAAACGTTTAACATTGCGATCGATTGTCTTAAAAGGATGGGTTAACTAAGGAACAATTGAATGTCACAGAAAGATCATTTACTCATGTGGATTGATGGTATGCACAACCATTTGGATTATAACATACACATGGATGGCTAATATTATTTCACAAAATTTGAGTATAACATTTATAGCTTGAACAAAATTCACATATAAAGTCTACTCTCATTATTATTTCCTTTATTTTAAATTCTATCTTATAAAATAATATATTTTAATTTACTTCGATTAAGTGTTTCTTGATTTAAATTTTTTTTTTGTTGATATTTTGAAGTATTTTTTATTTATAATGTCTTAATCAACTTTTAATCCTATGACACACTATATGTACCTATTTCTTGGCTTTCATTGCACTTGTTTAAGTTAATGATCCTACATTCAATTAGCATATCTTCAATTGGCACCTCGACCCCGTTGACAAATTTGGTCAACCCACCATTACGGGCCAAACAATAATTTATGGTCAACTTGTTGAGGTCTCTGAAGAAAATATGTTGTATTACTCACTTACACGCATCAATATCAATTGTTATGTTGAAAAGTAAATCTTCTCTATATAATGTGCCACCCAAAAGTTCCATGCAAAAGGAAGCTTCTTGCCTATTCAACTGTAGTGACATGTGAGACCCACATCTAATTTTGTAAGATGTGGGTCATCCTTTTTGGTCAACCAACCACCTTAATGGTGTACGAAAGATTCAAAGGTTAAAGGATATAAGATAAATGGGTTTGCTATTTCCTTGCAAAGAGGATGCTCGCGCTCTATTTCTTATAGAAGGTATACTTGCATGATTGCAACAAGGAACTCAGAAAGGCTTGCTATTTTAAGAAGTTATGTTTTAAATAGTGAAAGCTACTTTGACAACCTAAATAATGGACATATTTTGTTTTTGTTGATTAGATGTTGCCAATTTAGAATGATTTTTGGGTTTGCAAGAAGATTTTCTCTTCGTGGTTGATTTTTATGATTAATACCAAGACCACCTTTTCTAGGTTTATGATCAAATTGAGACCTAAGATCAAGAGAGATATGGCTCTACTCTATCATATTTATTGACTCTATTTGTCATATTTATTAGACATGCTATTAGCTTTCCATAGATTTTGTACAAATGTTGAGAAATCCAACGTCCTTGAGAGTCAAAGTAGTAAAATGTGACCTTTATCTTTTAGTGTCCTACTAATAAATCACACATATTCACTATATGAAGTACTTGAAGTTATCAAACATTGGTGAAATGCTATGTATTGCACTATTGCTGCTCCTAAAATTGAAGATGATTGTAACACATGATTATTCTTATGATTTGTCATTTTAGGAGAAGGTTTAGCATATATTTGATAAGATAAAGCAATTTGATTGTAATATATGCCTACCATGCTTTGGATGGTAGAAGTTTTTACGAAGTGTCATATTTTTTAGAAAAATTATTTGGAACAAATAAATAAAAATGAAGAATCATTTGGGGATTTACACTATTATAGCATGATTTTAAATTTTTTTAAGAGTATGTTTACTTTGACCAAGATGTTGAGGGACCTTTTAGATTACCGGAAATAAATTGATTGAGACACTTATATTAAAGTTACTTGATTTTGAAAAAGTATTTAAGATAGCTTGTGATGATTCAATTTAAGCATATGAGGTATGTGTTAAATTTAATTATCTAACTACTTGCGACATACATTTTTACCAATGAAATTTGTGCTATTTTCAAATCAATGGTTCTAAAATTGAATCAAATGTTAACCCAATGTAGCTGTATGGTCATAGTTCGGTAGGTCAATGTAGCTTATTATTCAATTGAATATAATAGGTGCATGATGAGAATTTTGTGGGATATATATATATATATATATATATATATATATATATATATATAACAACAAGCCTTGTTCCACTAGGTGGTGTTGGCTATATTAGTCCTTTATTTACATTGTGCATGATCAAATATAAGCCCTCCATAATCCCATATAGAGATGATTCTTTCTTATGTTTCTTTCGATATCATTTTTGGTCTTTCTCTTACCTATGATCAAATTTTTTTACTAGGGCATTGAATGAGTTATGCTTAATATGCATGAACCATCTAAGATGATATTCTACAATATTATCTATACTATTGGAGCCACTCAAATATTGCTACAAATGAACTCATTTCTCATTCTATCCTTTCGAGTATACGTACTCATTCACTTTATCATCTTCATCTTTGTTACACTTATTATATTGTTAAGTTTCTTCTTTGCTAGCCAACTTTTAGCCCCATTTGATATAGCCAGTCACATATTTGCTCTATGAAAATTTCTATTTACTTTTGAACATAATTTTTTGATTGCACAACACTCCAGAAGGACTCATCCATTCATCCAACCAGTTTGGATTATGTTAATCACATTGCTTATATTTCACCATTATTTTTAATTATTGAACTTAGGTATTTGAATCTCTAGTTTTTGTTGATCACATAATTCTCAATAGTTATATGCTCTCAAGATTATGGCTTCTATTACAATTAAAATTACACTTTTATGTTCTATTTTAGATCACTAATATGAAACTCTTTAGATTGTAAAGTAGTCATTCATTCACAAATCAAATTTTTTCTTTAACTGTGTTCTTAGTTTTGTCAATTAATAGAATTTCATCAATAAATAACATGCATTATGAAACTTTCTCTTGTACGTGTTAAGCAACATCATCCATAATTTAAGTAATAAGATATAGATTGAGAGGACAACCTTGATATAATCCAATAATACCATGAAAGGCATTAGACAAGCCACATTGTGATTAAACACTTATTACAACATTATTATATATATATTTAATAATATCAATGTCACAAAATTTTTTTCTCTCAAAGACTCTTCAGATCATAAGATTTTTTTTCAAGATCAGTAATGATTAAATGAAAATCTACTTTTCTTTTTCTAAAATTTTTTTCATCAAACTTTTTATTAAATGTATAACTTTTATGGTAGATCTACCTACCTTAAAACCACATTAGTTTTATGAAATGCGAGTATTACTTCATAATCTAATTCAACAACTTTCTCCCAATATATCAACAAATGGCTTATTAACTCAATTTTTGTATAATTTGCGTTGTATTGAGCATCGCCTTTAGTTTTGTTAATAAGCTTACTCCACTAATCTGACACTTTTTTATCTTCAAAATAATAATAAATAACTTGGTAAGCCAATAAATTTCTCAGTCAAATATTTTGACATTAATAGGGATATTTGATCATCTAGCTTTTCGACTTTTCATTCTCTTTGATGCATTTCAAATAATACTTTTATTGACATCAAATAAAAATACAATTGATATTATTTTTATAGCTATTAAATTCATTCATATGAATAGTACAATTTTCATTAAAAGATATTAAAATAATTCATCTGTCTATTTAATATGTTTATCTAACTTTTTTGGGACCATAGATATATTTTACTTAGAAAGTCTTTGATTTTTCTATCTATTAATTTTGTCTAGCTTATGTATCTCTTACCTTCACCAGCTTATAATTTATTAATTTTGTCTAGCTTATGTATGTTTTACCTTCACCGGCTTATAATTTATCTTGTAAACACTCGAATGCTGAATTTTTTGCATCATTAAAGGTTATTTTGAATTTACAATAAGCTAGTTTATATATTTTTTTTAATTCTTATCATTCATACATTTTATTCTTTATAATTTTTTTAATCTTTACTTGAATATTTTGTTATCACCACCAAGCATCTCTTACTATTAGGTGTACTTTCTTTGATTCGCCAAATATAATTCTTAGCTATCTTATGAATACAAATAAAATTAGCTTCACCTTCAAAATCCTGATGTCCAAATTTTAAAACCTAAATTGTACAAATATCTACATTACCTTTTAGATTAATTTATCTAGTTTTATTTATAATATTTTGAATTTATAAATACGTCATCCCAATCATAAATATTACAATTTTAGCATATTTAATTTATAAAATATGACAACTAGAACTAATGTTTTAACTCTAGTTGAATATACAATTAAAAATATAGTTCACTATGCATTCTCTCAGAATTGTTTAGTTTCATCTCTTAATGGCGCATAATATTCAAGTGTGTTTGTGCGTGTCTGTGGTAGATCTTGTTTTCATCAGGGAATAGTATACCAGTTGACTGCAAATATGATGAACATTGAAGCACTTCGATAAGCAATTCTTTTGTATCAATAGCAGATATAGAATAAGATAAGTCGCTACGCTGCTGTGGAATGTCGGTAGTTTCCATTCAGTGGCAGGAAGCAATCCAGCCTTTTTTGTTATGGTGGCAATTGGAATGCCTGCGACACATAATGCATCCTTATGCTGCACTTTGCAAAGACAGTTCTTAAAATGTGACCACTCTTTAATGTTTTTTTTCATAATCAATTAAGTGCGACATCTTTTGCAGGGCTGCGCTAATTCTTCTGCTGCTGATCATAATATATGTGGTGATTGCATTTGTCTGCCACGGGATTACTCTCCCCACTTGCTTTGCCAAATGAGTACCCCCTTTTCTTTTGTCTTATTATTTTAATTTTTGTGTGGCCGTAATGCAAAATATATACAAGTGTTTGCTTATTATGGTGTGTGTTTTGGGTGTTAATTGTATTCACATGTGTTCTCTGAAATGCTTTTTTTTTGTAGTTATTAGTCTTTTTAAGACTACAAATTTGTTTTAAATATTTGTGGAATTGGATAATGTAATTTATTTTTGATGATTTATTCTTGATGATGTAAATTATATATATATATATATATATATATATATATATATATATATATATATATATATATATATTCTTGTATTCTTGTTGTAATTTATTCTTGTCAATTCAAAATCATCAAGAAAAAATTGATGATTTCTCTCAAATGTAATAAATCGTTGCAGTAACACTAATGTCTGGTGATGCTTGCCTATATGAACAAAATGACCTATAGTGACTCAGCTCTTGGATTTGAAATTTTAACAAATCAAAAGTTCAAATTCTATCTGTTCACATTTTTGCCTTCTAAGAACAACTTGAAAAAAAAAAATAAAAAAAATTCAAATTGATAGATGGCTAATCAGTTCAAAAAAAAAAATACAGTCCCATCAATACTGGCTAACCAATTCCGATGCTAAATCATAACTAATAGATGTGTTGTTCATAATTTTAGGGGTTGTGTTAGTACTGAGCTCACTAAGATGCCCACACTAAACCAATTTTTATACCTGAAACTGCACTCTGAATAAGCATTATCACAATACAACAATTGTTTCATGGTCTCTATATTCAAGCATTCCTTTTTGCAACTTTTTATTTTGATCACATGAGGATGTTTGGTGGGGCAATATTTTGCAATTAAAAGGTGAACTCAATGGGAATTTTGACTGAACTATCTACTAAAGCTGTACTATAATGGCTTTGCGAATATCCTCCTAAGCCATCTTCATTGAAGAGAAGCAATTTCGGTCCAAATTGGACCAATGGTATTTTGGAACCAATATTGTAAGAATTTATTAAGAATAAATTTTATTTTATTGAAAACCCAAATTGTGGAATTAATGTCCTCAAGCCAATAAATTGGGATTGGGATGGCATTGAGAACACATTTTACTAATATGAGCCTATCACCAGAGATACAAATTTGAGCTTTTTCAAAATTTTATCTATCAAAAGTAATTTTTGTAATATTACTTCAACTTACAAACTATTTGGGAAACCAAGAAAATTAAAGATATTAAAAATTTTTATAATTAAAGATACCATTATTGAGTAAACAATTGAAGAATTTTTGTGCACATTTATAAAATTCTAAGTATTACATGATTTTTAACTAATTAATTAAATAAAAAATTTATAATCAATGCAATTACATAATGATCAAAAATAAAATAATTTTGGATTAGTAGATTTTTCATAATTTTCTTAATCTCTAGTTAAAATTTTGTTAAATTTGGAGTTAAATAAGAAAATAGATAGTTATTATAATTGAAAGTTTATTAAATTTTATTTAATTTAATCACAAATATATATGTTAAAATTCGGGAGATTGGATTGAGATTTCTCATTTGATTCAATGATCATTATAAAAGTTACAACGGTTTGACGTGACCATAAATAATTAAATCATTATTTAATGGCCAATAATTAACAGTGAGATTCAATGTTGGAAATTATTTTTCACATATCCTACTTAAATTTAAGTAAGTGGGTTCTTTTTGCTACAGATTGAACCACATTGGACCCTATCCGAAGGCCCGATGCTATAATATCGTCTCCTACCTCACAATGAAGTTTGTAAATACCTAAATACCGTAATTCTCTATCCAAATCACACTTAGATCAATTCATGCCCATGTATGCTTGATTGATGCATCTTGAGGCATATAATTTTTAAGATACGAATTAGGGTTAATTCTACGTAAGTATAGTGAAATTTACATATATATCATAAATTTAACATATTAGATTTCTCTCTATTTAAAGTCTCACCATCCCTGAGCCCAAGAAATAATTTTGAACCCATTTTCATACATGTTATATTCACAAACCTCCAAATGTGAAAATTCCTACCTTTCGAATTATTCTTCCATAACCATCTTGACTCTTTCAAGGAATTCTTAAGCTTCTTCGGGTTCAGAGGAGAGCCTAGAACAATTTTGAAGTAAATGAAATTTGCCTAAAGGCATGAATGCAAAAGCACCAATTCTTGATCTCCCTTTGTCTCAATTTGATGCATAGAGTCTTCTAGGGTCTTGAACCGCCCAAGAACTTAATGTGTAATTCGTTACCCTCCTTTTCTTTTTATTTCATGCCATGATTAAATCTTGATCAACTTTTTGACATGTGATAAAAAGTTTTAATCTTATAATTCAAATATTGAGAATAAAAAATTATTAGTGTTTTAAGGTTAATCATGCAAGATATTCAGAAATGGACTTGTCCATATACTTCTCTTTTTTATCTATTGAATAACTTAATAGTGGTTGATCATGATTAAGCTACCTATTTAAGTTAGTAATATTGATATAGAGAAGATGAAATCAAAATTTGGATAAACAAAGCTTGACTCACCACAATAATCTTAAAGATTGTCTAACTCACCTAACCCATTTCAAATCCAATCCTTAGCCTTTCTAAACTTTGAATCAAGATTAAAAATTTAATTCCTTATTATTTGAGCATAAGAATATTTCTTAAATCAATATTTGTTTTTTTGGGTGAGTATTGATGATGAATTGGGTGAAAAGAGTTCAAAACCAATGAACCTAAATCTTACCATACCTTAATTCCTACCCTTTTACATAACCCTTCTTTCAATGATAAAGAATATTAAAGCATTGTTTAGACTAATTTAAGAAGCCCCAAATCAGTGATTGAATATTTGGTTTCAATACATAATAAAAATTTGATCACATAAACCCAATGTTAGAACCTTATTCAGGTTGCCCAATCAGTTTTCCCATTGGATTGGCTAATTAAGCAAAGTCTTAGATGAGTCAATGTCTTACTTTTTCATGTACTTGAAACCCCAAATCAGTAAGTTGAAAGTTGGAAATGGTTCGATCTATGGATGGAAGAAGGAAACTCCATATAAGAGCCTTACCCCATATATTTGTCAAATCCTTTTTCCTTTAACATAGTTATCCAACCAATGCAAAATTATGATAAATTATAATTTGAAACTACAATGGCAACCTTAAAATAGTGAATTGAATATATATATTTTTGAGCTTAATGAAAATTTATGTGACCCCTTTCACATGAAGGGCCTTAAGACATCAATTGATCATATTATTGGAACCTTTATAAATCATTGAATCTTATGGTTAAGCCAATACTTTTATTGGATTCCAAATCACAATTATTGATTTATTAAAATTATTCCTATGAATGTTCGGACGTATTTGGGTATAAAATGGGTCTTGATCACAAATAACCATCCTATAAAATATATTATAATCTTACCTTGCATATGATAATCATGACCTTGTACATTCCTTTGGTTAAACTTAAATTTAACTACTTTCAGAAATTCCTCGCAAGTCTTAGAATATGATTTGATTGTCTTTTGATGGCTTAAAATGAGTTAGTTTGGATAAATGATAAAAAGATCTAATATTTATAGATTGAAACCATAAATTTGGGAACCTAGCCTTTTTAACCTTAAAAACATTCAATTCCTTAATTCAAAAATCTAAAACCTATCATTTAAAATTTTTCTCAAGCTTAAATTTGAGTTTACTTCAAGTTCTGTCAATTTGAAGAAGCTACTTAGAAGATCTATGATCTAGACCTTACTTGGACGAGTTAGATCATTTTAATATTGAAAATATTATAAAATACTTTGAAAATGATATTGGTATAATGATAAGGAAATACAAAATAATTTTCATCAAAATATATAAATTATAGAATTTTTTTTCTTAAATAATAATAAAGAAATACTTAGTATCTTAATTTAAAAGGATAAATTTGTAAAATTAAAATTTTTAAAATTTTTCAAATTTCCATTAAATTTTAGATAAGAGATTCTTAATGGCATTTTAACTCTTTGTACGCTTTTTTGTAGGCTATTAGGTATGTAAAAATTTAGTATTTCTTAATTACATTTTCTTCAATTTTTGCCTAAGAAAATATGTCACTTATTTTAATATTTTTTACAAAGTTTTAGCCTTATTGTGTTTTTTAAGGAAAAAAAAAAGCTATCATAAAATTTTTGTGACTTCTTTTAGGTGATTTGGTCCATATTTTAAGGATGCATAATTTATATTATATACATTGTGCTACTGCCACACAATCAAGAAACAAAGATAAGTCATATATATACTAGGAAGGGACTGACACTTATTTTGTGTTTATGATTGAATAGATATGTTATTACATATATAATAACAACTGTTAATGAGTAGTTTGATATCTTTATAGATGCATGTGAAATGATTTTCCTCGTGAGGCAGTGGTTGGAAGTCCCATTGCATTATGGTTACATGAGTACTAGTGATAGTTTTTACTACCTACCATTTTATAATCACTGACACTTTACATTTATATGGACATATTTTTCTAGATATGTTGCTTACATTTTACCTTCTTACTTGAGATACACACATATTTCCACTCTACTTTTTATATTTCATATAAGAAGATGCTAGAATTCTTATATATTTTTCCTGATTTGTAATATGATTGAATTTAGGTGCTGAAATTGCATAATAGAAATGATAGTGTCTTATACATTGGCAAAGTTAATTTTGGTGAGCTCTATTTGTCCAGATTAATTCCTTAACATTATTTTTAATTTTTGCACATTAAGCTTTAATTTCAATTCAATTTAGTTTGGACAGTATAATTCTATAATATGATGTTACTTTGGATATGTTCTATTCTTTCTTGTCTGAATTTTATTTATTTATTATCGTGCTTTGTGTGGATTGCTTGGATGTTATTTTGAATATTTGGACTTGAGTTTTAGGTGACTTGAGAATTTAATTATTTGATTGCTATTTATTTTTATTTACCCTGATTCCTTTTATTGAGATCAATAAAAATAGGGACAATGAGATTATTGAAAGAGAGTTTGTTAAGGGAACCCAAGGTTTCTCTAATTAAATTAACCTTTTGGTGGGGGGCCTTATTGGAGATGAAAAAAAAAACTTTTTTAAGAATTTATGTTAACACCCAATTCTTTTTGATGGTTATAAAGCAAATTATGTATAATTTTAATATATCTATTTCTTCATTAGTGAAAATAATGAAGTCGACCACACATGCTAAATGATAGATAATGCATTTTCCTTTAGCCTTGTATTTAATATTTTGGTCTCATGGAATATTTCATTTAAATTTTTAGACTAGTAGTTAATAGTTATTATGAATAATATAGGAGAAATAGGATCTCCCTGCCTCTAATCTCAACTAGATTTTAAAAAACTATGAGAAAAGTTATTAATAATGATTGAGTATAAAGTGTAATAAAAATGGCCTTCAATTATTAATAATATTATGATTAAATCTTATATCATTGACAATGTTAATAAGAAAATTTAGATTGAGATTATCATATGCTTAATTATTCATAGATTTAATTTTCATCAAGAAATATGATAAATATATCATCGATTTAATAAACAATAATTAGAGGAGGCGAGTAAAGACTAAAGGAATGAGATTGAGGACTGAGGTTATTAAAATAAAGATTACAAATAATCCATAGAAGAAGTAACAATGTTATCCTCACCCTTGATATGGGAGGACTTATAAGGTTTAATATCAATAATTTTGTTAACATGCCTACATTTATGAACTAAAGTATGGTAAGAGGTAGGGTTGCATTCACCATGAAGTTTCCAATTAAAATTATATTTTTGTTTCAAAAAACTTTTAACATTGCTATGACTTTGAATGAGTTTGGATTTAGCGAGGGATAGATTCATCCTATTGGGAATGACATGATTATCCTTTTTTCCATTGGACCATGTGAATTTGGAACCCATGTAATTCACTTCATAAAGGCCACAATCAATTATAGCATCATTAAAATTGGCAATAGAACCATTGTGAGAATTTGAATAGCTTTTATATTCATTAGGATTGAGGATAATATTTAAACCTTTGCTCATGAACTAGGAGATGTAGTGAAAAAGTTTAATCTTACTCATAAATTTCCATATCTCTTTTTGATCAGTGCAAGAGTGACCTCCATTAACAAAGGTAATGACACTATTAAAAATACTATTATTAAGAGAAATATTGATACATTGATCGTAATCACTCAATAAAGTGCTCTTCCATTCATATTTCCAAGAAAACTAGACTTTGTTGTTAGGATTAGCAATATTATTAGTAAAGCCAATATGTTTATATATAATTGAAAGCTTAATAGTATGAATTTTTGGTTCAATGATAAATACAATATAAATGTCATGTTGCACAACCAAATGCTTTAATTTATTTGCTAAAGATTGATTACTAATACCTATTATATTCCAAATTAT
The DNA here is from genome assembly GCA_016760335.1 of Gastrodia elata. Lineage (NCBI taxonomy): Eukaryota > Viridiplantae > Streptophyta > Magnoliopsida > Asparagales > Orchidaceae > Gastrodia > Gastrodia elata. Next base: position 12,867,872 of record CM028677.1, on the reverse strand, counting down.
AGGGGTCATCAATTATTGGTGAGTAGTTACTTTAATCTCTTCTATGTAGATCTAGTTATCCTAACATTATTGTGGTCCATAATAATGTTAGCATTGGTCTCCCAATAGCTCATTATAATAGTAATTAATGTGTCAACATTGTTCACTATAAGACCATTCTTAGAAATTGCATTACAAGAATAAGATCAAAATCATTATCTACATTTTAACCAAAATTCAACTACATATTAAATTTGTTAGGAGAAGTAGATATACCAATTATGTCTATATGTGTAGAATCATCACATGCCATAATTTAAGTATGGTTGTTGCTATGAACCAAAGATGTTGTTGATTTTTATGAACTTTCGATAGATTTAGACACCACCATCCATTCCTTCTCTCTTGACTATTCTTTCTAAACACAATTTGTGATCATTGAGCAGGTATTTTGGCACTCCATTTTTGTGGCAAGAATTTGTAAATCACCATTAATAATATTAGTAATATGCATGCTCATATTATTTTTCGAATCATGTAAGTAAGGAGCGTATTCAATATCACCCACATGATTTTTATTAAGATCCTAATTAGATAAAAATCCATTAGGTTTAATAGATGGATTTAGATTAGTAAAAGGATAAAAGGTATTTTAATGACTAAATGTGGAATTGACAGACTATAAATACACGTCAGCGCCAGCACGCAAGTGTACGTGGTCCGAAGTAATAATTTGAAATGGTGAGTTCTAGATTTATATCGTCCACAGGGAGTGATAGTTTTGCTACTAAGTTTTACCTTCTTTTAATAATGTTTAGAAGATCTGTTCTAGTTTTTGTTTGGTTCTTAGATTGATAATGCAAAGAGCTTAAATTGAGATACTATGGATTAAGAAGAGAGAGATGGGATTTTTTCATGTGACTCGTAAGGCATTGGTGCTGTATTTAATTCATTGCATTTCATAAAGTACTTGGATCATGCCAATCAAACCATGTGAGCATAGTGTTCCTCAGATTGATCCTCTAATTTCGACTAGGGTTCTTTCTCGACACATAAACTCTTATGATAACACATTAGATTTAATTTAGAATTCCTACATTTAGGTTATCAAAATATTATTTATTTGGGTGATCTCACAAGCATTGAATCCCACCAATCAGCATAATGTGCTACACACAGAGTTTAACTAAGGGAGAGGATTCATTGGATAGGATTCATTGGACCCAATGTCACATCATCCATGGGTGTTCGATGATCTCTCCCTCATTCTACTTTGCTGATCCGCAGAGCATGATTGGAGGGAGCTTGGTTCATAATCTTTAACTTCTCAAATGAGCTTAAGAAGTGGTGCTAATAGGCTTGAGAACTTATCACGTAGCTCTCAGCTCTATTTCCCTCACTCCTTACTCTATTCCAATTAATGAGAATTGGAGCACAAGTCTTTTAATAAAAATTTATATTTGATAAACAATTCAAGCATTTAAATTGAAACATAAGAATAACCAAACTTTAAACTCAAATTTTATTCATTGCAACTTCAACATACAACACCATACATCCCACAATCATCACATGACTATGGCCCAACCCTTTCCAAGGAGGGTCTAGCCTTGCAATCACAATACAAAAAGATGCATTCAAAGATAAGAACATTGACATCGGTTCAATTGTAAGAAAAACAAGATAAAGTAAAGAGAAAATACTATGAACAACCCTGAATTTTGGGATTCTCTGGATTTCTTCTTCTCCTTTCTCTTCCTTCCTTCAAGCTCCTTGTACTTCTCCTTCCTAATTAGTCTTGCAAAGGTACTCTAAGCCATTCCTTGGAGAGTTCTATATCTCTCCCAGCAGCAATCCCCCCTTCTAGATCTTAAAATGTTAAAATTTGGAACCCTCTCATAGTTAAAAATGGCAGTATTTATAGTGATCTCCTCAGCCCCCTTGGTATAAGTTCTGCCTTCTCTTTCTCTTACTTGTATTCATGGAAAGCATTTAAATTAGATTCTATTATTCTCTTGAAGGATAGCAGATTTTAATGTGAATTTAGTTTCCAAGCGGTTTGGGAAGGCTAATAGTTTGAATTTCTAGTCATCCCCAGGTTGCCATAAATGTTATGCCTAGAAAATTCTGCATATGGAGCTGCGGCGTGCTACAGCATGCCCAAGCGCGCTGAAGTGGTTCTTGCTACAGGCTGATTCTTATAAGAATACCCGCTGCGGCGCACGATAGCGCCTAGCTCTTGGGCAGACTCCGTTATGGCGCACTGTAATGGTTCGCTTTGTTATTAGTCTTCTAAGTCTCTTCCCTTTAGATTTGCTACAGCACGCGGTAGCTCCAAGATATCAGGAAGACTCCGCTTGAGCGTGCTGCGGCGGCTTAGCTTTATATCTGCACTTTTAAGTTCTTTTTCTCTTGAATCCGCTACGGCGTGCGGTAGCGCTAGTGTCTCGAGCTGAGACTGCTGTGGCGCGCTGTAGCAAGGGCTTTTAATTGAATGCAAAAACTGAATTTGGATGGACCCGCCGCGGTGCGCGACAGCACTGAGCTCTCGAGTTTGATCTGCTCAAGCGCGTTGTGGCGCGTTACGACACGCTATAGCTGTTCTTCTCCCAGGCCTTGTAGACGACTCAATGGTTCTTCATCCGCTATAGCGCGCTGCAGCACGCTTGGGCACGCTGCAGTGGTTTTCTATCAAAATCCTACCTTCTGCTTAAGAATTGCAATTTTCTTATTTTGTCCCAGAAATAGTTGAAAATATATCAAAGCATGCTGTTCAGGTAAAAGATTTTATATGTTTAATTACTTATTATAAAATAATTATTGAACTTATCATGAATAATTAATGCAAAATGAGGTAAAATTTTCATATTTAATGCTATGGAAATATCTAACTGACTAAATCCCATTCAAATTTTCTTGGTAGCATAGCTGAAGCATCTGTTTATACTTCTAAGAATCTAGGCATTTATTTATTTTTTATCATCATACTATTTTTGTCAAGCTACATTGGTTTACCCACATCTTTAGCTATAACACAATAATTCATGCTTTATGTGTTGTAGTATAAGACCACGTAAGTTGATCCAAATAAAAATAATGATGAATCTTACAACAAATCTAAATTCATAAACTATTTGCAAAATCACATATAATGGACCTGAATATTATTTGTGCCATGCAAAAAACATCTTACATAATCTTAACATAAGGAAAAATGAATAAAAACCCTAAAATTCTCATAAGTTCTGATTGATATAGCATTTGATAATTTTATCCTCTTAAGAAAACTAAAGATCAAGTTTATCGGAGGTAGAGGCCTAGCAAATGTACAAACAAGTGCAAGCTCAAAAGTTTGACAAGAGCTTGAATCTCCTTATCAGATTAAAATAGAAAATAAAAGCCTTCCTTGTAATTAATAAGTTTAAATAATACTGAAGAAGAAGCCTGAAGACATCACAATATGCTTTGTTGTGAAAGGGAATAGAAAACCAAAAATAAAAAAGGCACCTCTTCATATAGTATGCATAAATATATATATTTTAATAAATAAATTAATTTGGCAGTGCTTATTGTGCAGTGAGCATGCATCAGAAGCATTTTTGAGCTTGTATTGGGGTTTACGTTGACAGTTACCAAGAAATTGACAAAATCAACCAAACACAAGAAAATAAATCACAGCACAAAAACATGCATCAAACCACACAACATCCAAATATAAGATCTTATGTGGAAAACGTAAAGATGAAAAAAATCACAGAGCCACACCACATATAAATTCCAATATGAGTCAAGAAGGTTACTACGTTACAAAAAGATTCACCTTCACAAGAACAAGAAGGATTTGCTGCATGCATAGCATACCGATCAACTTCTTCTCTTTCTAAAACTTCCAACTCTCACTCTAGGATGAAGGAGAGGAGTAGCATCCACCACATGATTAGGGTTGATTTCTCCTTAGTAAATATCTCCATAATGTTTCCTTATATATTCAGGTAACTTTCAGACCCCAAATGGTCCAAAATACCTCACAAATCACTTAGCATAGCACCTAAACCAGAGATGAAATCTGCCTAGTGCTATGACACATAGTAGCACTCAGGTCTTAGGTAGATAGGCGCTAGAGCACGCTGTAGCTCCCAGGCCTCAGGCTGGTCTGGCACCATGGAACACTACAGCACCCCAATCTCTAGCTGGCTGGGCGCCATGGTATGCTACAATATGCCATGACATGCTACAATGCCCTAGTCTCTCGTTGACTAGCACCAGGGTGCGCTACAGTGCCCCAGTTTTTAGATGTTGGGTGCCATGGCGCGCCATGGTGAGCTGCAGATTTTGGACCTCTCCAACTTGTCATGCATCACCTCAAAACCTCCTAAAAGTCAATCGGAGCTCCATTATCACCTCTACAATGATCCAAATAGTCTCTGCATCCTAACAATCTTCCACTTTGAGACCTATTGGGATCATCCCTTCTTCAACCTTGGACCTTCATTATCTTTTTCCATCTCTGTTAAGAACATGGTGTGGCTCACCCTCGCTCTCTCTTCATGTGTTGAGGCCAACTAAAGTAGTGCATAGCTTTAGTTTCAGCACTGTTACTGCTTTTGTAAAAATGTCAGGAAGATTCTTTTGATTGTGAATATTCTCCAATCAAAGTTGTCCTTCTTCCAACAGTGTCCTGATGAAATGGTACTGAAGTTGTATATGCTTTGTCCTATCATGAAATGCTGCATTCTTTGCAAGGTAAATCATGGTCATACTGTTATTATAGAGCTTCACATCCTTTTGATCCTTGCCCAATTATGCCATAAAGCTCCTCAGCCAGATCATCTCCTTACCTGCCTAAGTGATGGCGACGTACTCAGCCTCTATGGTGGATAGAGAAACAAAGCATACTGAATCTACATAGCCATGTAGAGAAATTTCAAACCTACCAAAGTAAAGTGCTTTGTCCACTATAACTTTAAGATATCTTAAATTACACTTGACCTTATCTCAATGGTGCTTTATTGGGTTTCCCATGAATCTGCTGACTGCTCCCACTGTAAGTGTGTGGAGCCCGCCCTCGCCATGCTCTTGTTAACACATATGTTAATATGAAATGTAGAGTGTGGAAGCATGTAAAATTAACATCCATCTAACCATAATACAGAAAGAAACATGGTCCAACTATGAATAAAAATGCAGTAAAGAAAATACATCAAGATCATGTATTATTACAACAATTGAATAGTATAGTTTAACTGAATGAAAAACACCCATCCTCATAAAATAAAAGCAAAGGACTATCTAAATATCCATAGCCACAGAAAGGTCCTCTTCCAGGCCTAGCTCCTCTTATGGTGCTAAAACCTCAAACAACTAAGAATCTTACATGTTGGTTTTAGCATGTCAAGGCCCCAGCAAAAAAAAAGAGAAAATATGATTAGATAATCGTCTAAGTACATTATAGACTGAATTAGTGAACTTGTATATTCTTTAAGATATAACATATAGACTTCAACAATAACCACAATCAAATGGGAGCTATAAGTTACAAAGGAAACATGGAAAGCTATAAATCATTCATTTATAACTTAAAAAAAAAAGTATATAAAGATACATACCTCAAATAAGAAGCTGCAACACAGTTAGAGAATATACACATATAAGACTATAAATTAATTCTAGCTACTGAAAAGAAAGATATCAAAACATGCTTATGATCATCTAAAAATATGCTAGCTAAATAGAATATACCATTGAACTATGATACATAAAGTAAGTCAATTCAAATCATTTAATTAAGACTAGCATCCTAACATGAATATAAGTATAAGAAAAGATTATATAAAAGCTAAAATTGAAGTAAAGTGCATAGAAAATATAAAATAAACATGTGAAACTATCATATCAGAGGATTTTCTAATAAAGCCACTTAAATTATAATGAACTATAACTGTATCATATGAGTTATTTTAGCTTCTCAAAGTTAAAGCATAAGAACTATATTGAACTGAAGAGATAAAAATACATATACAATTAAATTTAGTTATTTACTTTAGTTTTGTGTACACATCTAGAATTAGCTGAGAAGTCAAGCATATCTACAAGACTGAAGTGGGTTCCTGAACTAGACACAACTCTCTCCAATGAGTACGTGTCAAGTATCCTTATTTCTCCTTACTGCTTATCCATTAGCAGTAATGTGTATACACAATCACCCATCCTGATAATGAACCCGATGGAAATGTTATTCTAATTTTTTATATTTTCATTTTATGCATTAAATTTATCCTATATGTTGTGCTCAAGGAAAAAAAGCTCAAAGATAAGGTAAGCAAAGCAACAAAGTTCAATAGTAAGTAAGACTGTACTAAAACACATGTAATATCTATTTTTATCTAATTTTATCTATTCTAAATATTCTATATTTATATAAACTCAGGATCTCTAATATCCTATTATCCAATATAAAGTCAGAGTTATAGTCCTATAAAGTTAAACATTAGAACTTAATAAGTTCTAAATCAAAATTAGAGATGTCGTCTACAAAGATTAAAGGAAATAATCAATTGTCCTCATTTAATTTATTTAATATCCTAAAACCAATCTTGAATTAAAACAATCAAGATTAACAGATTTAAAGTTAAACTTCAAATATGGGGTTGAAGTTCTAAAATCCAAGGTGCTAATATAGAGATCTACGATTTCTCATAATTCTTAGTCTAAGGATTTAAGAATCTTCAAGGAATGAAATCTAATTTATTAGGCTAAGTGTAATAGCCCAGGTTATTACTTTGGTTAATTAAGATTAATTTAAGTCTTAATTGAGATTCTAATATACTAATTATGTCATTTAGAATTCATCTCTAAGATCCAGATCAAATCTGGAATAAATTGAATTAAATCTGGATTTCTTAAAAAATCCCAAAACCCTAGAAATTGACTTTTTATTTTGACATCGTATCAAAAATCTGACATTGCCATTGCATTCACCACCCCCAAATTAGCTAGGGGTGAAGTTTTGGATGCATTTCGACGTCATTGGAATTTCTTCGAATATCATAATAATATTTAAATCCCCGAAAAAATCAAATAATTAAATACTCATCAAAATGAAAATTTGACTTTGCCATTGCGTTCACCACTCTCAAATTAGCTAAAGATGAAGTTTTGGAGTTTTTGTGACCTCATTTAGTAACTTAATAAAAAATTATTTATAAAATATTAAATAAATAGATTACTTATATATATAGATATATATGGATATATATATACAAGCAAATATTAATCGAATTTTTTGCTGCAATTTTTTTTGAATTCGGGCTGATTTTCCTTTCGACCCATCTTCATCCTCGGGCTGGGCCTGATTGAGTCTAGCCCTTGCTTCGCGCTCGGGTCGATTCCTGCGGTCCGGGTTAGTGTGGCCCGTGGGCCGTCTTCTCTCGTGCAAAGGAACGCCTGCGACGCGTGTCTCGTATGCAGACACGCGGTTGTCGTGACACTAGCCGACGCTGCAGGTGGCATCCATTTCCCAAATTGCATTCAAGAATATTATCGCTATCGTTTTCCTTTTCTTTTGAATGTTCGAAACCCCATTATCGGTGAACTTCTTTTTCGAGCTCGACCGAAATCCTCAGGTACCTCACTTCACCACAACTTATTCATTCGATCTTAATCAACATTCCATTCACTTTACTTCTAGTTATCATTTGTTATCCGCATTCAATTGCAATTAAATTTCTTTTGGGGTTCAATCACTCTATCTAATGCGTATGGGATTCAGACCCTCGCTTTTACGATTTAGGGCATCATAGGCCCAAGCAATGGAAGTCGGCATACTGCGATTTCCTTAGCTTATTAGTAAGCTTGGATCAGGAGCTTGCGTCACCTTAAGAGTTGTTGCTGGAGGCGCCGAGATCTGTCATCTAGGGAGATGCCCTAATGGTTTTGTCCGCATCTTTGGAGAAGAAGGAGCCTGATACTCCTTACGGGTCTTCCTCGATCCGACTATACATCCCGGCCCGTTAGAAACCACGTGTCCCGCTATTTTGATTATGGGACCCACGCGTTTAATAATCTGTTAATATATTTCAATTAAATTAAGTTATTTAATTTAAATCAATTTAATTAAGAATTTTCATTCTCTCATAAATATAAATTTAATAATCTAAACATAGTAAAATTATATATTGCTGAAATGAGAAAAATGAGGAGAACACATTGACACTATCAAAATTTTATTTGGATCAATATTTAAGATAGTGACATATAGGATTCTCACATAAAACCCTAATTATCCCAAATGTTTATTAAGCTATAACTTTGTATCCTTTAATTCAAACATACCCAATATAGGTCTTAAAATACTTAGAAAATCCTAAAGAACATTTTAGTAGTGTTAAATTTATTGTTTGGATTAGTTTTGGACTAATCACTTTTAGGACCTAACCCTAATTAGGTCAATTAACCCTAGAACTTCAATTGACCATAAGTTGATTAATTGAATTCCAAATTAGGTGATCCAAATATTAATTTAGATTAAAAAAACCTAATTTACAATAATCTATAAAAATATTTTAGATCTAACAGTTAGATTTGTTAATCAACTCTAATTACCATAAAACTTGATTAGTAAATATTAGCAAATTTAATAATCCAAATTGAACAATTCAAGTTTTAGAGAACTCCTAAAGAAGATTAAAACTTAAGGGTGTGGTTGGTTTAGTGATTGAGTAATTAATTTCACTAATCACTCACTAATCACCCTAAACCTTAATTAGGTCATTACTTAGCCAATTATTGTCCAAATTGAACCTACTACCAGTCATTGTGATCAGTGGATCATTTGTGATCTACAACCACTTATTTTGCTCAATTTAGATACCAATTGACAAAGTTAGGATTTTTGACCCTTAATTAAAACCCTAAATTACCCATTTTACCCTTAAGCTTATATTGGCCATAACTTGGCCAATACTTATCAGAATTTAGTAATTTTAGGTTTTGTGAAAACCTTAAGCAGTAAGTAATAATAAACTGAAAGAAAATTTATATATATTTAGTCAAATTACCAAAGTGCCCCTATGAGTCAAATTCATTAATTTGATCTTATGAGGCTTAATAATTAACCAAAATTAGTGAACTTACTGTCTAAACTCATATTAGATAGTAAGTAATCATTCCACTTTACTAAAGTTTAGAATTTAACCTAATTCATAAAGATGAAATTTCAAATCCTTAAGTAGGGGCAAAACGGTCTTTTTGCCCAAAATTAGTGTTTAATGAATTTAAGACCTGATTTCATCTCTAAATCATAATATATAGTAATTAAAATGATTTAGACCTTGAAGTAGATAATTCTAAGTCTCAAATTAGAAATTGAAGAAAATCTTAAGGTGAGTCTTAAATAAAACCTAAGTGAAATATGATAAATCTTCCACTCCCTTGAACTTCGTAGAACCTTCTATAGGTCTTATAACACTAGTTAGGATTGTGTGTCAGAGAGATACTCTTAGTAGTTAAGAGCCTTAATTCTTAGGATTAGGAATAGATCTTAGGTTAGAGTTCATCTATTGAGTAAATTAGGTTACTTAATAGATGAAACCTTGAGTTTAATAGTTTATAGATTTTCTTAATTTATTTAATGATTATTTAATATTTAAATCTTAGAATTAAGGGTAGAGATTTATCCTAATGAATTGATTATTCATTAGGATTTGCCTTAATCTAAATCTATGAGTATGGGTATTAAACCTTAGATCCTTAGATACACCATTTGGATTAAGTGATTAAACCCCATATTTGGAGTTTAATTCTTAATCCTTTCATCTTGATTTGGCTAATCAAGATGGGTTTGGGATTCTTAAAATTATCAAAATAGGTCGATGGATTTATTTATTGAGCTTATAGTCATCAGTGATTTAATCAATTAGAACTTAGCCAGTTCTAATTGCTTACCAACTTATAAGGACATGAATCTGAGTTACACTCGATAGTAGGACTTAGAGATCCTGAACTTGTGTAACTTAGAGTAGGTAGAATGATTAAATTAGATAACAAATGGATATTATATATGTTCTAGTTGAGTCTCTTGCTCACTTTGATTTTGATGCTTATGCTTACCTTGTTTTGAACCTTTGTACCTTGTTCACATGTATTAAGCATAGAACATTTGATAAGTGTTTCATGTTAATCTTGTTTTGCATAATCAATATTTCATATATCATCATCATTGTTAAGTTGAACATTTGATTATTAGAATGTAGCCTAATTAGTATGCCTTTTTCCTGTACCTAGACTTTAGTACAGGCCAGACCTAGACCTATGACCAGCTAGGGTGGTATATGTCTGTCTAAAGTAAGTTTTTCTACCTAGACTTTAGTACAGGCCAGACCTAGACCTATGTTAGGCTAGGGTGGTATATGTCTGTCTAAAGTGAGTCTAACCATGTCCTAGGCCTAAGAATTGGCTAGGATGGTATATGTTAGACTATAAACTTCATGCCTTACATCCTTTTATACCCTTTGTTGGCATTACTAATTTAGGTACATTTGTACTTTAATCGGTTATATCATTTCATTTTATATTTATTATTTCAGTTACATTCAGTACTATCTTACTTGCTGTTCTTCAGCATTTGCTAGCTTTACTTATGCTTATAGGATGCTAGTTGTGCTTCTTATTTATATTTATAGGATGCTAGTTTCACTTTAGTCACTTCAATTATTTTACATGTTCATTTACTTTTATGTCAATTAGCATAATTCTGGATTGATCATAAGCATATTTATGATGTATTTTTCTTTCTAGTCTTGTTTTATACTTACCTGACCTTGTTGCAGTTGCTTGGAGGAGGTATGTGCTTACTTCCTAGTTGCTAAGTTATAAACTAGTTGTTTATAACCTTACCAGTTTCTTTCTTATGTGTTCTTGCACCTAATTATATGTTTTGTGCTTACTTTTTTATGGTGATATCTAATTAACATAATAAATTGATTACCCTAAAATGTACTTAGACATATTATCAAATACAAGATTTTTTTTTATTGGCTGAGGCTCTATCATTATGAAACAGATAATGATAGATTCTGAGTTTCTTAAAGCAGTAGATCCAGTGGAGCACTTGCCATTGGAAGAGGAGCCTGTACCTGAAGACCATTAGTTTTCTTCCAACTTTATGAGGATGAGTGAATCATTTTCATTTCTTAAACTCTTAAATGTTATAATAATACAAGGATTTACTTTATTTTTTTAGCACTTTACTTATTATGTACTGTTGTTTTTATATGATGGATGGATGTTGTATGTATGCTTTCGCACTTTGCTTGTCTTTATTTTCATTTAGTGATAATATACTTTGAGTAAATGGTAAAGTCTTTGATTATAATGGGTTAGTATTAGTCACTAACCTATTCATAAGCAAGGGCCTTATCATTTAGATGACCCATCCACCGTAATCAGGTTAACTTAAGAGTTAATAGGACCACAGCGGGGTTGGGCCATCACACTAAGGTTAAAAGATAAAATAATAAGACTTATAGCTTCTAATTGGGAACTAGTCTAAAATAAGATTGAATATAATGAGTAATCCCATTACTTAATAGAACTAAAATAACTAAAAACTAAGAGTGAAAGTTTTAATGTTCAAGGCACTGTTGATATGAACTTTACTTAGGAATTTGCTTAATGATTCACTTAAGAGTGATATTTGTAAGGCTTAGCAAAAGTCTAAGCTAATTATAAATGAATTAATAAGCACTTTAAATGGATTATAATGTGGATTTTAAATCTATGTTCAGAATCTTAGCATCCACTTAATTTAACTTAGGAAAAAATTAAATTTTAACTTTATCATCTAATTTTATAAGGACTAAAATATCTTAAATTGATTCTAATAATTCAATTTACTAATTTTTTAGAGAAATATACAAATTTTAAGCCTTAAGGGCATTTAAAACCACACTTGTTCAAAATGACCAAAATGCCCCTCCTTAAGGGTTAAAAATGGGATTTTAAGTTCTAAGGTTCCAAATTGATTTTTTTTTAATGCCAAATAATTTCATAATTTTTAATATGAAGATTGACACTAAGAACACCCAATTTGGCTAAGGTTTAAGGCTAATGAGTTCAAATTAGAGTTTAAGCTCATTAAGGGATGATTAATAAAATTAATCATGAAAACTTAAATTTTATGATGTTCTCATGTTCTATTCAGTCTAAGGAGTTCATAGATACTAAGTTTGTTGAATTTAGAGATCAAATGGATTAGTTATAAGCTAATTAAGAAAAAGCCCTAAAATGGGTAAGTAAGGGATGGGTCAAAATCTCATTTTCAATAATTGATATCCAAATCAAATAAAATCAATGGCTATGAGTTTTGTACAACACACTAAGTAGAATGACAATAAGTATGCTAAATTTAGACTTCAATTAATTAATATATGTATAATTATGGTTTAGAGTAATTAGTAAGTGATTAGTGAGATTAATTACAGAAAAATAATTTTAACTTTGCAAACTTGTTCTCCTATGTTTAGATAGTGATCAGAGACATAAAACTAAAAATCTAGCTAATAATTGAGCTTAATATTTACTAATCTATTTTTTAAGTGATTCAGTATAATTAAGAAAACTAATGACAAAAACCTAAATATTTTTGTAAATTAGTGTTCCTAACATTTTTCTAATTAAAATAGTATATTGAATCACTACATTTGGATGTGACTTGACTAAGTTATAACATTATCAAATTTTAGGATTAAGAGGTTAATTAGTCAAATAGGTGATTAATAAAATTAATCACCAAATAAAAAAACTAATGGAATAATATTAATCCTTATAATTTCTTAAGCAATTTGAGATATAACATTAATATATTTGGAGTTGTGGTTATAAATATATGAAGCTTTGAAGAAATTACATTTAATTTAATTAATTTAATTTTTTTTTGAATTTTACTAATTATATGAACAATAATTACTGTTCATATGAAAAGTAAATCAGCGAGGTTCGCATAAGGAAACTTAGGGCATCAACATTCTCCCAATTTAGGGCACCTCACTAGGCGTGCCATATATTGATGGAAATGTCTCTTCAAGACCTTTTTATTGGTACCAAAACTGACACCATAAGGATATTGTACATAAATTAAACTTATATCATTTACTTTGGGGTTTTACTTGTCGAACTAATCCAAGGCAGACTAAAAATTAATTAAGAGACCATACATATCCTAAAGGGGGAGTGTGTAGGTTTTGAGAAACCCCCCTTCCTTGGTTAAGTATATGTGCTCGACTCCTTACTTGTTATGCGCCCACAGAACATAATATAAGATAAATAGTTAACATTTTACAGTCCTTTATGACTATTCTTATATTTCTCATAATTTTTTTGATTGCGAGTCATAGTCTTTTGACTATGCTAACTCAGTCATTTATAACTAACTGCCTTTACTGTACATTCAATTCTTGAGACTGAGATTTTATTTACTTGCATATGTTATAGGTTCACCTGTATTTACAATTCTTTTACTTACTTACTTGTAGTGTATATTATTATTACTTATATTTATGCTTACACTATTTTCTCACATATTACTTAGCATATGTCCATTTGTACATATTTCTTACTATTTTTATTGCACACTTGTTAATATACTTGTACTTACTTTTCCTTACTTACATATTTGATGCATATTATCACCATCTTTTCCCATTTTAATGATTTTGCCTTTTTGATTATTGCTTACAGTCATTTACTTTACTTACTTACTTTCTATTTTTACTGTATTGAGCTTCGCTTAAATAACATTTGTAAATGGCTAATGTGATATCCACTAAACTTAAATAACCTAATTGACCTAAAATGTACTTAGACTTTTTAAGTATAACAACTTTTTTTCTTTTATTGGCTATGCCCTACCGCAGTAAATACAAAATAAGGTAAATCAGGAGCTTGAAGTAGATCTTGAACCTGAGGTAGATCGGATCAAGTAGCTGCTAATTGAGCACCTTTATTTTTGCTATATTTTCATTACTTTTGCATCCCTTGAGGACGAGCAGTATTACATCTAAGTGTTTATATAACTTTAATTAAACTCTGTATGTCTTACTTTATTATTCTATGATGTGTTCTTACTTTCTTTTTGGATGGCTAGAATGGTTTATATTTACTTAGTATTATGCATATAGTTTTCCTTTATAGAGACCCTTGGCTCTCCGTAGTACTTAATAGCGAGTTAAGACTTACTAACCAGTATTAAGTACTACAGTAATACCTAATATTGGATTGAGTTCCTGATCCAATAAATAGGGTTGTTATATTGCAACTAATATTAAGTTAAATTAGCTAATGTTTGATGGGTTAATGATGAACCTAATAATTATAGGAAATTTAGTATTATAATTTATTTTTTTCATAAGCGCTACAGTGCGCCATAACTCACTAGTCCCGAGACAAAGGCGCTACAGCGCATCGCAGCAGACATAATCCCAAGAGAAAGGTGCTACAGCGCGTCACAGTGGACATAATCTTGATAGCCAGGTGCTACAGTGTGCTGTGGCAGATAAATTCTCGAGAGCCAAGCACTACAACATGACATAGTGGATAAATTCACGAGAGTCAGGCAATACAGCATGTCATAGCAGATAAATTTTTGATAGCCAAGCACAATAGCGCACCGTAGCGGACACCAACCAAAGAGCTAGGCGCTACATGCACCATAGCGCTCGCCAATAGAAAGCTTGGCACTACAGCGCGCTGTAGCACCCACCGTAATTTTGCTTTTGGAAAATCCTCTTAGTCATCATAAGGAAAACTAATGGACTTAATTTTCTCCATTTTCCCACAGCATAAATTGATAGCATGCATTAAAACTCTTTTATTACTATGAGAATAAAGGAATAAATCATAAATGAAATTTAACTTTCAAAAAGGACTTGGTTGGTTGTGTTAAATGCAAGGAGGCTAAATGTAGGGCTATAAAATGAATAAAGCAAGACTAAGCTAAGGTTATGAATTATAGTTCCATTTTTTAATTTTAGTTATGGTTCTTAAGTGCTATTTGAAAGAAATATTGAGGAGAGTCCCACACTCCAAAAAGAAGAAGGCTGCAGCTAAGGAAAAGGAGAAGCATATAGAGCAAGGAGCCAAGGAGATCAAAAGAAAAAGAAGTCAAGGAAAGAGCAAGGCTGCAGCTTTATCCCATATATTTTCTTGTGAGAGCTATGTGAAAGCTCAACATTTCTTATCGCTTTCCATATACTTGTATTTTAATGGCACTCTAAACCCCTTTGGGGAGGGTTGGGCAAAGAGCATGTAAAATCCATGAATGTAATGTTTGAACTCTTCTTATGAATGAATTGTTAATTAGTTCTTTAAATATTTGCATGTTATTTGAATGAACAATCGGAAAATGATTAATCTTATATAAATTCTTATCTATATATATTTCATAGAGCTCAATGATTGCCTTTCCCTAAAGATGTGCATGCATGAGCATTAACACCGCGAATGGTCGTGGCAATATTTGCAGTGAAAAAATAGCCCATTAACAACTTTGGACAAGTGCTTGATCATTGAGCCATGAGGATTGTTAACATTCTCTGAGCTCCATAGCTCACTCTTGATTTATGCGAGGTAATTAAGTGCGTCAACCTATGAGCTATGTGACATGCTTCTTTAGCTTCACAGAGCATTATCCTGGCTAAATTAAGAGTAAGAGCATGTGAGCTGAGAACCACCTTTTGAGCTTTACAGCTCACGCTTGGTTGATATGTGACATATGCTCATTTAGCACAGTAGATCATTTCTTTAGTTAAATCAAGAGTAGATGTGAATAAGCTATTAGTGGATCAGGTTCATGTGATATTCAACCTTAAATAGAAATTTTATCACTAAGATGTAAGAGATGAATTCATAAGCTAAACAATCACATGATTATCTATGTGCTAAGATTGAACTGTTTAGTGTTCATCCTAGAGCACTAAGTAAGATTTAGTACATTTAGTGAGATCACTAGAGAAGACTAAATCTCTTGAATTAAGAAATTAAAATTAATCCAATTGACTTGATATGAAATTGAAAAGAAGAGTACTTGCATGAACCCGTGATACTTTGCATATTTAATCCCAACTATTCCAAATTTTCCTAAAATAATTTCAAAACCAAAGAAACCTTGGAAATATAATGCATGACCCAAACCAAAACTATTTGATCACTTAAACATTATTAAAATTAAGTATACTCTAGTAACGGGTTTAAACATCATTTTCAGAGGACGATAAATCTCAGGATCTTACCATCCCATATTACTTCTGACTACGTACACTTGCATGCAAACACATACTATGTATTTTAGGACTGTCAAGTTTTTGGTGACATTATTGGGGAACTATTCATTTGATTCATAATAGAGACAACTTAAAAGTAAATAGTAATTTAAGATTTTGATGCATATATTTTTTGATTTCGATAATTAAATGTTCATTTAAATCACTTTGTATTTTTTGTTTTATTTTCTTTTACATATTTTGTATCCTTCAGTTGTGCTATAAAATTTTTACTTAATTTAAGTTGTGCTATAAAAATTCTACTTAATTTAAGTTGTGTATTAATGCAGAGCACCCATGTAATCATTGTCGATGCACCAAATTATAAATTAAGCTTAATGGTTCTATAATTCTATATTGTATTTTCTATTTGAGTGAAAGGATACTTTAGCCCTTTATGAAAGAGTTGGTTTAATATTTTTCTTAGTATTTTATATGAAAGGACAATTTAGTCCTTCATGAGTGGGTTGGTTTATGGTCTTACTAGTCATTTGTAGAAAAAAACACTTTGACCCTTCATAAATGGGTAAATTTATAGTTTTGATGGGCATTTGACATGTATTGTATGGATATAAATAAGCCAATATCTTATGTATCATAGCATTGAAGATTGAATAAAAATATATTTCTCTACTTATTATGTTTATTAGCACTTTCATTCTTAAGAGAAAGAAATCTTGAGTGTGAGTAGTGCAAGTCTTAGAGAATGACATCTAAGGAAAGAAGAAGATCTTACGATGAATGACTATTTATAGAGGTCGACTTCAAATTATCCATGCTTTTCCACCGATTACCTTAACTTTGAAATAGGTTAGGCCAACTTTAACTCTTATTTATCTCTATACTTTTATATGATAAGAAATTCTATGTGTTAGCATAATTGTGGCTCGAATCATATCAATCTCATTTTTTTTCAATTTCGCATTTGTACGTAAAATTCCTCTTAATTTATCGATACTTGATTGTGAGTAATTTGTTATTTTTATTGGTGTAAAAATATCATACACTCTGCATATTAATTCATTTTGTCCTACATTATATTGGTATAAGAGAAAATCTATCATCAACTTTTTTATGCCAATTAATAGCAAAATCATTGCATAAAATAAATCATAAATTTTATTTACGTCACTTTTCGGTTTGATTTATACTCTGTCATATTTTGATCATAACTTGTTCAATTTATATCTGAATTTTATATTTGAGCACTCAATTTTAGGTAGAATGTCAAGATATACAACTTTGTAGAAGAGTATTTTACTTACTTTGGCTATTTAAACATCAAAAAACCCTCAAAACTGGGAGCTCCTACACACACACACACACACACACACACACACACACACACACACACATATATATATATATATATATATATATATATATATATATATATATATATAAATATAATATCGACTTGTAGTGGACATCGATACCAAGGTCAAACTTCTGAACAAAGAACCAATGAAATCCTTACACTCTTACTTGATAAAATGGAAAATCTCACTCTCACAATGCATGATTTCCAAACTAAAATTGAAGCGCTAGAGTTGAAAGCCAATGAAACATCACGAACTCCACTTGCACCAAATGAAAAAAATGACCATCTGCCTAGCTAAGAAGGTTGTCCCAATGATTATATATCATCTCATCTTCCTCCACAATCACCAACTAGACCATAATGCAATCACCTCTTAAGTAATGTTGATGATTATCAAGATATATATAGTATATACCCCAAAAACTATCATAGGATAAAACAAAATTTTTAGAGACGTAATGGTTATGCGCAAAGTATCATCAAGATCATTTTCTTCCTTGCACATATGAGTGACAGACCTAAAATACGCGTCTGCGCTTTCATGCAAGTGTACGTAGTCTGAAGTAATAAGTGGAAAGTTTGAGTATCCAGGATTTATCGAACCACAGAGAATTGGATGTCTTATTACTAAGGTGTATATATTATCACTAATGTTTAAGCTATCTATGTCTTGTTTAAGTTGGTTCTAGAATAAGCATGACAATCACAGCAGTATAAAATAAGTCAAATAAAAGGAAGAGGAGAGTTGGGTTTCTCCCACATGACATGTTAGATACCTTATGATGATTTCTCAAGCATTTATCTTTCATTTTCCTTGATCTTAATCAAGTGCACATTATCTTTTCTTTAGTTTTATCTCAAAGAATTACAAGTTTAAAGCTTGTGCATTAAAGAAACACACAGTCGGTTCTATTTTAGCACAAAGATCCTTATAAGATTTTACGTTTATAGATTTTACCTCATCTCTTGATCATGGAAATGAGGGTTGTTAATTTTTAAGATCTTATAAGCATTGATTCCATTAAGAGTGTCACGTGCATCACACATAGTTGAGATGAGGGATTGATTTCATTGGGCTCAATGACTATGTCACCTCATTCATGAGCACATAATTATTCCATTCCCTCCCTCAATTATGTTGAGCAACAGAGCTCAATTAGAGGGTCTTAGCATCACATGCATCAACTCTTTAGTTAAGCTTAGATTAAGGTGCACTAAGCTCAAGAACTTTCTCACATAGTTCTAAGCTCTCGTGCACTCATAAATCTAGCATCAAACTAAGATGAGCTATGGAGCATAAGACAACTTAGTTCTTAAGTTAAGAAGTCTTTTTCCTTTGGTGCACATTCAAGTTCACAAGAGTCTTATACATTTCTTTAACAAGTCATTAAGTTCATAATTTTTATTAATACTTGAGAAAAACTTTATACATTTCATAGTAATTATCAAAATACGGGGGATTGCCCCATCCCTCCCCAAGGGAGGCTTAGCTCTCCATTACAAAAGAGATGAAAAAGAATACATACATGAATAAAGACCCTTTCATGATCAACTAAGAAGAGAAATTACAAAACAAGAGCTTAGAAAATACTAGGAACATTCCTTAGGAAGTTCTCCAGATTCTTCTTCTCCTTGCTTGAAGTGCTTCTCTTAGGTCCCTAGTGCTGCCTTTCTCCTCCTTCTCCTTAGCAAGTTTAGCTCCTCCACCCTGGGGAGTTCTTCTCTTCTATGCAGCCCCTCTTTTTACTTGGTGAAGTGAGCAATTTTTGGAACCCTCCTCTAGTCAAGAGACGTGGTATTTATAGATAAGGGGCTGCATCTTCATTTCCATGATCAAAACCAGCAAATGCCTTTAAAATTCTGGAGTAATGATGGTAAATTTCAATTGATGGGTGAGGTGTCCAATAATTTCCATTGTTTTATCCTTCTCATCACATCAAAAAGACTATTTTCCATTAAAAAATGGAGCAACAGGAGGAGGAATGATGGCTAGAGACAAGAGGCTGGTTGGGTGTCTTGTCCCAGCCACAATTAATGCTTCTGCCAGACAAAATTGCGGTGGGCCGCCGCAGCGCGCTGTAGCGCGCGGTAGCAGATGGTTTTGGGAAAAAGGTCCACTGGGGCGATCTGGTTTGATAAGTAAAGGGTCGCCACAGCGCGCTGTAGCGCCCTGTAGTGCACGGTCGCACCAGTAGTTTTGCAAATTTGTCTGCTGCAGTGCGCTGTAGCACCCGCGATTGCAAATTGTCCCGCTGCAGTGCCCGATCGCTCCCGCATTTCACAAAGTGGCTCGCTGCAACGCGCGACCGCGCCCGCGATTCGCAAAATGGCCCGCTGCAACGCGCGATCGCGCCCGCGATTCACGAAATGGCTCACTGCAGTGCGCGGTAGCAGATCATTTTGCAAAATGGCTCGCGGTAGCACATAGTAGCGCGCTGCAGCGCGCGACAATGGTTTTCCTATAGAAAATTTTGGAAATTTGCCCAGATTGCTTGGAATACGTTGGATCGGTATTTTTCCTGAAAAGATAGATAAAATTTGATTAAAGAGCAGTTTAATTATGAAAAATGAATTAAATTTTCCTTTATTTGATATATAGTTTATGGATTCATCACACCCCCACACTTAAATTCTTGCTCATCCTCGAGTAAGCTCATAATTGTATTTTTCTATTTTTTAGGTATGAAAGTCAACAAGAGAAATCAATTAGATTTTGATGAGTAATTCAAGGTATGTGCTTAACTAAAATGACCAAAATCATTTGGCATTAAATTTTCTAATTTTTGGATTTAAAGCAAGGTTAAAAAGTTAATCTCCAAGTATTTAATTTTAGGCTTATCACTAGGTAATGAGGAAAGTTCCTTAAAAAACTTAGACTAGAGAGGTAGTGAAATACTCAAGAGTTTTGTGCCATATGTGCTCCTTCTTATGAATCACAAAGGTGAAAATATTTAAAGGAGAGATATTTTCATCATCCTTTTTCATTTCATTCATTTGGGAGAGATATTTTTCATCATCCCTGCTTTTATGTTTTTCTCTTTTCATTCTTAGGGATAGATACTTTTCTTCATCCCTAATTCACATCTTTGTGATCATGAAGTCCTACGGGAGCCTAGCACACTCTTTTAGAGTACTCACCATAATCACTAGCCATTTAGTCCATCCAATGCCTTCCCCCACACTTAGTCCTTAGCATTGATTTGAATTTTTGGAGATTAGATTAACCTTAAATCATTCCTTTGTTAAAAGATGTAATGATATCAATGCATTTAATCACTTTTTGTTTAGCACCCTTTGATTTCATATCATTTTCCTTATTGATATTTTTGGGACTTCCATTCTGGAAAAATTCAGAAAAATTTATCATTTGCAATTTATAGAAAGATTTTGGGACTATGATAATCCATAATTTAATTCTTCAAAAGGTAAAATGAACATACTTTACTAGGAGTAGTAAGGAATAAAACAACTTGATATGAATAATGAAAAATTGTCATTACTGCATTCATGCTCGAGAATCTTTCTTCTCCTTTATAGACGCACACATGTACTACTCAAAATCTGAAACAAACAAAAATATAAAATTATTTGTTGGGTTGCCTCCCAACCAGCGCTTAGTTTAATGTCCTCAGCCTAACCAAAAATAATTTCTATCCTTTCAAAATTTCTTTCTAAATTTTCATTAACTCAGGATGAGTATGAGCTAGTTTAATAAATGGGTCATCATGAAACACCAGCTCTACTATTTTTCTTCTTATAAGCCCAATTAGTATCCTCAATCTTATAAAAAGTTTTATTTCTATTTATCTTTTCATTCCTTTCATTTCTCCCTTTATACTTGTTATCAAACTTTTCATTTTTTTCCTTATTATCATCCTCCATTTCCTTTTGTAAGAATGTGTAAAGCTCAGTTCTTTCAGGACTACTCTTAACGTGATTCTCTACAAATTCAAATTGCACATAAATACTGTCAATATTGCTAAGGGGTTTGTTGATAGTCGAGATATCGGAGATAATAATTTTTTTACTATCACTACCCCGAGAGTCACTTAGTTTATTGGTCCTCCTATTAATTTATATCAGTTCATCTTGGTTGTTCTCGCATGGTGGGTCACCTACTGCTGAGCATTCAGTTGAAAACAATTGAGGTGTGTATGGGACATAAATTTTGGATCGCTCTTTGTCAATTTTTTCAGTTTGAAACTCTTGTTGCACTTTCAAATTATCCAATTCAAGTTGATACTCCACCTCTCTCTCATTTCTACTATTTGTTTGAGTTAAAGTGTCTTCACTACAAATCAGCACTTCTTCAGCTTGATCTTTTATCTGTTCATTTATGATAACTTCTTGGATGAGGTTAGCTAATTGTTGCAATATAAATTCTAACTTAGTCTCCATTGATTTACATATATGCTCTTGGTCTTCTAGATTAAACCTGTGCCTAATCAAGGTTGGTTCAATTTTGTGCAAATTATAGTTCCCATAACCACTAAAATCTTCCACCGATTCTTCTAAGTGAGACTGCTCTCTCGACCAATTTTTGTTATTAATGTTCAAATCAGAGTGAGTGTAATTTTGTTGCAAGTTGTTATCGAACTTAATGTCATTAATCGATTTTTTTCTCGAAGGTGCAAAAGGGTTGTTTGAATTACAATCAAAACTTGCATGTGTTCCCCCGCACCAAATACACGGGTTTTGATTACTATTGTGCACACCAATGAAATTTGATTACTCCAAATAGAAAGGTAAAATCTATAAAAATTAAAAGAAATGTAAACTAAAGAAAAAAGAAAATATATGTGAAAAGAGATTTCTTAAATTACTAATTACTGATAGATTATCCTTAATACGAAACAATTTGCAATTCCCCGACAACGATGCCAAGTACTTGACAGACCTAAAATACGCGTCTGCGCTTTCACACAAGTGTATGTGGTCTGAAGTAATAAGTGGAAAGTTTGAGTTTCCGGGATTTATCGAACTATAGAGAATTGGATGTTTTGTTACTAAGGTGTATCTATTATCACTAATGTTTAAGCTATCGATGTATTGTTTAAATTGGTTCCAGAATAAGCATGACAATCACATTAGTAGAAAATAAGTCAAATAAAAGGAAGAGGAGAGTTGGGTTTCTCCCACATGACATGATAGATACCTTATATATGATGATTCCTCAAGCGTTTATCTTTCATTTTCCTTGATCTTAATCAAGTGCACATTGTCTTTCCTTGAGTTTTACCTCGAAGAATTATAAGTTCAAATCTTATGCACGAAATGAACACACAGTCAGTTCTATTTCAGCACAAAGATCCTTATAAGATTTCAGGGTTATAGATTTTACCTCATCTCTTGATCATGGAGATGAGGGTTGTTAATTCTTAAGATCTTATAAGCTTTGATTCCGCTAAGAGCATCATGCGCATCACACATAGTTGAGGTGAGGGATTAATTTCATTGGGCTCAATGACTATATCACCTCGTTCATGAGCACACAATTATTCCATTCCCTCTCTCAATTATGTTGAGCAACGGAGCTCAATTACTGGGTCTTAGCATCACACACATCAACTCTTTAGTTGAGCATAGATTAAGGTGCACTAAACTCAAGAACTTTCTCACATAGTTCTAAGCTCTCATGCACTCATAAATCTAGCATCAAACCAAGGTGAGCTATGGAGCATAAGACAACTTAGTTCTTGAGTTAAGAAGTCTTTTTCCTTTGGTCCACATTCAAGTTCACAAGAGTCTTATACATTTCTTTAGCAAGTCATTAAGTTCACAATTTTTATTAATACTTGAGAAAAACTTCATACATTTCATAGTAATTATCAAAACATGGGGGATTGCCCCAACCCTCCCCAAAGGAGGTTTAGCTCTCCATTACAAAAGATATGATAAAGAACGCATACATGGATAAAGACCCTTTCATGATCAACTAAGAAGAGAAATTATAAAACAAGAGTTTAGAAAATACTAGGAACATTCCTTGGGAAGTTCTCCGTATTCTTCTTCTCCTTGCTTGAACTGCCTCTCTTAGGTCCCTAGTGCTACCTTTCTCCTCCTTCTCCTTAGCAAGTTGAGCTTCTCCACCCTTGGGGAGTTCTTCTTCTCTTCTATGCAGCCCCTCCCTTTACTTAGGTGAAGTGATCAATTTTTGGAACCGTCCTCTAGTCAAGAGAGGTGGTATTTATAGATGAGGGGATGCATCTTCATTTCCATGATCAAAACTCTAGAGTAATGATGGCAAATTCGAATTGATGGGTGAGGTGACCAATATTTTCCATTGTTTTATCCATCTCATCACATCAAAAAGGCCATTTTCCATTAAAAAATGGAGCAGCATCAGGAGGAATGATGGCTGGAGATAAGAGGATGGTTGGGTGTCTTGTCCCAGCCGCAATTAATGCTTCTGCTAGACAAAATTGTGGTGGGCCGCTGCAGTGTACTGTAGCACACGATAGCGGATGGTTTTGCGAAAAAGACCCGCTGAGGTGCACTGGAGAGATCTGGTTTGATAAGTAAAGGGCCACCACAGCGTGCTGTTGTGCGCGGTTGCGCCAACAGTTTTGCAAATATGCCCGCTGCAGCACGCTGTCACGCCTGCGATTGCAAACTATCCCGCTGCAGCACACGATCGTGCCCATGTTTCACAAAGTGGCCCACTGCAGCGTGCGATCACGCCCGCAATTCACAGAATGGCCCGCTGCAGTGCGCGATTGTGCCCGCGATTTGCAAAATGGCCCGCTGCAGGGCGCGATCGTGCCCACGATTCCCAAAATGGCCCGTGTAGTGCGCGATCGTGCCCGCGATACGCAAAATGGCCCGCTGTAGCTCGCGATCGCGCCCTTAATTGCAAAAAGGCCCGCTGCAGCGCACGGTAGTGTATCGTTTTGCAAAATGGCCTGCGACAGCAGTTTTCCTATAGAAAATTTTGGAAATTTGCCTAAATTGCTCGGAATTAGTTGGATAGGTATTTTTCTTAAAAAGATAGATAAAATTTGATTAAGGAGCTATTTAATTATGAGAAATGAAAGAAATTTTCCTTTATTTGAGATATAATTTATGGATTCATCAATGAGCCCTTACATAATATGGGTCAACGTATTATGGCATCACAAGCAAATCACCAAGACTTAGATGATGATATTATTCGTAGGGTAAAGATAGACATGCCCACTTTTGATGGACAACTCGACGCAAAATTTTTTGTTGATTGGCTTATTGATATGGATCAATATTTTGATTGAATGCAAATGTCCCACTAGAGACAAGTACATTTTGCTAGTATGAAGTTGATAGGCCATGCTAAAATATATTGGACTAATCTTGAGTAAAAGAATCAATGGCAACCACTTACTTCTTCTTGGAATGAGATGAAAAAAATCTTAAAACAAAAATATGTGCCTTTAACCTTTCATGATCAACTCATGGATGAGATGACAACACTTAGGCAAGGAGCTATAAGTGCCGCTGATTATATGACTCATTTTGATGAATTGATGACCCGTTGTGATGTTATGAAGATCATCGAACAACAATTTCCTAATTTTGATCTGGTTTAAGAGCAGATATTTGACAAGAAATGTTGACTCAAAAAGCTTACACTCTTGAAGATGCATTTTAACTATGCTACTCAATTTGAGCAATACCTCAAGTCTCACACCCATTGAAAACATACAGCCTCATTAATAATTAACTCCCAACATCACTCCATTGCCCCAGTTCCCCAATCTTCCAAGCCATCAAATGAACATAAAGGAAAGGCACCCATTGTGTCAAATTCTAAAGCTTCAAGCATAACTTATTTCACATGTGGTAAAAATGGGCATTTGTAAGTACTTGTCCCAATCAAAATCTACTTATAGATTCTGAAACTATTGAACATAATAATGATTATGAGGATGATCTAGTTGCAATTGACCATTGTGAAGAAGCTAGTGATGTAGATAAAGCATTAAATGAGCCACACATTGTTGTTATGCGATGTGTATTAACTACCCCTCAAAAGGACATTGATTGGAAACATACATCAATTTTTCATTCATATTTTAAAAGTGGTGACAAATCTTGTAAGCTTATCATTGATAGTGGAAGCTATGTGAATGTTATTGCCACATCCGCTTTTGTTAGGATGAAACTCACACCTGAACTTCATCCATGATCCTACAAGGTTTCATGGGTCAAAAAAACTTCCATCTCTATATCTTAACATTGTCTTGTCCTAATATAAGTAAGAGCATATTCTGATAAGATACGGTGTGGTGTTCTTCCTATGGATGTTTCCCACATACCCTTAGGAATACCATGGCTTTATGATATACATGTCATCCATTACAGACATGCAAATGCATACTCATTCATTTTTAAGGGCAAAAGAGTTGTACTAAATCCTGCTAAGCCTAAAGAAGCTAGCTCACACCAGCCTAGAGATTCAACTGCTCCAGTAGAAAATAAATCCTTGCACATTATTAATAAGCATGAGTTTAAGAGAGAAGCTCATGGAATTATCATGTTTGCTCTAATTGTGACAAAAGACCCTCAACAACCCTATGCTGAAACCTTACCTATTGAGATAAGTAATATTCTCTCAAAATTCATTGATGTTTACCCTGATGAACCTCCCCCACTGAGAAGTATTCAACATGTTATTGATTTGGTTCCTAGATCTTCACTTCCTAATCTTACTCACTATCGAATGAACCCAAATGAACATGCTGAACTCAAATGAGAAGCTGATGAGTTATTATCTAAAGGTTTTATCTGAGAAAGTTTAACACCTGGTGCTTGGCGTATGTGCACAAATAGTCATGCCATTAATAAAATTACTCTTAAATATCACTTTTCCATCCCACGACAACTGAGCCGCATTATTGGGTCTTTAGTTTAGCCGGACTTGATATTATGCTAGACATGATGGTTGGTACACAAATTTTCTCTAAGATTGATCTAAGAAGTGGATATCACCAGATTCGCATGAAAAAAGAAAATTAATGGAAGCCAGTCTTTAAGATAAAAGATGGGTTATATGAGTGGCTAGTAATGCCTTTTGGCTTGACCCATGCCCCTAGTACCTTTATGCAAGTAATGAATCACATCTTACGTCCCTTTATTGGAAGATTTTTAGTGGTTTATTTTGATGACATTTTAATTTTAGTCAGACTAAGAGTGATCATGTAACACATTTAAGGCAAGTTTGTGAGGTTCTTCAATAAAAAAACTTTATATCCATTTGAAGAAGTGTTCCTTTGTGACATCATCAGTAATTTTCTTAAGATTCATTGTATATTGAGATGGTATTTCTGTAGATCCTAAGAAAATCAATGCAATTCAAAATTGGCCAACTCCATCAAATATACATGATGTTCATATCTTTTATGGGTTAGCCACATTTTATCGAAGGCTTATAGATGGGTTTAGTATAGTAATGGCTCCAACGACCCAATGTTTAAAATGTTGAGAATTTCAATGGACAAAGGAAGCCTCTAATGCTTTCATACAAATAAAAAATCTTTTAACTAGCCCACCGATATTAAATTTGCTTGATTTTAACAAAGTGTTTAAAGTATCTTGTCATGCCTCTGGTGTTGGTATAGGAGGTGTTCTTAAGCAAGAGAGTCACCCAATTGCTTTTTTTTTTTTTTGCGAAAAGCTAAATGATGCTCAACAACGTTACTCTATATATGATCATGAATTCTATGCAGTAGTCCAAGCCCTTTGATAATGGAGACACTACCTTCTTTCTCGAGATTTTGTACTATCCTTTGACCATGAAGCATTAAAGTATCTCAACACTCAAAAAAAGGTTAGCTCTCATCATGCAAAGTGGGTTCAATTCCTTTAAAAGTACACCTTCATTCTTAAACATAAGTCTAGCACTGAGAATAAAGTTGTTGATGCTTTAAGCAGAATATGTACTAACAAACCTTAAATTCATGTTTGCGCTTACATGCAAGTATACGTGGTCTGAAGTAATAAGTGGAAGGTGAGTTCTGAGATTTATCATCCTTAGGGAATGGTGTGTTTTGGTACTAAGGTGTAACTACTTTTAATAATGTTTAGAAAATGTCATTTTAGTTTTTCTTAATGGCTCCTATTCAACAATACAAAGATCTTAAATAAAGATACTATATGATAAAGAGGAGAGAGTTAGGTTTCCATCATGCAATTGTTGAGGCACAGGTGTTAATACTCAAATTCAATTAACTTTAATGAATTTGTTTACATGCAAATTAGAATCAAGTGACATTAGTGTTCCTTAGATTGGTTCTCTAATTCTGACTATCTCAAGTCTAGTGCACAAGATGAACACACAAGGGTTCAACCTTAGCACATAGACTCTCATATGATTGTGTTGAATTGATTAATATTTTTCTATGTCTAGGTTTTCAAAATATTCTCTTAATTTCTCGCAATTATACGAGCTTGATTTCCACCAACTAGCGTCACGTGCTACATACGCAGTTTAGCTAAGGAAGTGATTAATCGAGCCACATGGATTATGTCACACCATCTAAGAGCACTCGATTAATCCTCTTCCTTCTTCAACATCTACTGAACTCCAGAGCACGATTAGTGGCTCTTGGCTTCACATGCGTCAACCTCTCGACTGAGCTTATGGTATGACGCAATTAGACTCATACCTTGAATCGAAGCACTAATGCACACATACCAAGCCTTACACCAATTTGTGAGCTATGGAGCACAAGATAAATTATTGTTGCTAAGTTAACCTTTCATTCAATCCCAAGGTGGTTTACACCGAGAATCCTTGCTCATAAAACATGTGCTCGCGGCTAGGACATTTAAGTGCATTCCTTTTAGGCTTAAATTGTCGATTGACTTAACATTATTTTGTTACATTATATTTATTAAACAAAACATTCTCAATATTTTCACAGTATGCATAACAATAACATATCTTAAACATATAATGAAAAGAGTTTAATTCAGTAATGAAAATACATACAAACACCTCTTTTTGTCCCTTAACTTTTACATGATGTAAGCCCAACCCTCCCTAAGGAGGGTTTATTCTTCCATTACAGATTCAAGACAGATAGATACATACAAAGATAAGAACATTGACATCGGTTCGACTATAAAAGAAACAAGAGAATGTTGAGAGAAAATACTTGGAACATCCCAGAAAGTTCTTGGGGTTTTCTGTATTTCTTCTTATCCTTCCTCTTCCTTCCTCCAAGCTCCTTGCACTTCTCCTATCTCTTGAACTTGCAAGGGTCCTTTGATCCTACTCCTTGGAGAGTTCTCCTTCTCTCTCTATTAGCAGCCTTCTTTAGGATTTCTTAATGTGAAAAATGGGAACCCTCATTTAGTTTCAAAATGTTGTTTATATAGGGATGGCTTCAGCCTTCTGCATAAATTCTATCTAACACTTTCTCTTCTTTGAATTCATGCACATGCATTTAATATTATTCCTTTATTCATCATGGATACAATAGGATTTATTACTTTTACAAGTTCCAAACAGTTGGGGAAGGCCAAAGGCTTAATTTTTCTACCTTCCTTATGCTGTCATTAATGCCTTGACCTAGAAAAAGTTGTGTCGGGTGCTGTGGCGCACTGCAGCACGCTGTAGCGGTTGTATCTAATTATACTATTCAAGGATCCAGACATGCTGTTTACTGGGGATCCGCTATGGCACGCTGTGGTAGCCTCATTCAAAACACTGTTTTGCTGCAACACATTGTGGCAAGTCGAATTAATTCAGTTTATTGCTATGGTGTACTGTGGAGGTTTGAATTTCAAAAACACGAAACTGGCACTATTGAATTAATTTATATAAGTTCATACAAATAATTTGAAATGCCGCCGTGGCACACTGTGGCATGCTGAGGCGGGCTACAGCGGATTTTGTCCCAAGTCTGCTTAAATTTTCATAAGGCATAGCGCGCTGTGGTGCACTAGGTCAAAAGTTTGAAATGACGGATTTGACGCAATTCAAATAGTTCATCCAATGTTTAAATATTTTTTTGGGAAATGATGTCGTGGCGTGCTACAGCGATTTTACTTCCAGGTTGCAGGTATTCCCCAAGTGAGCTCTATTTAGTAGACCGCCATGGCGCGATGTGGCGCGCTGCGGTGCGCCATAGCAATTTTCTTCCATAAATGATTTTTCTTCTCCAGAATTGCCTCTTCTTCTATTTTTACCTAAAAATGATAAGATTCAAATCAAAGTATGTTTGTTCATGTGCTGTTTTGAATATTTTTAATCCTTTATTTTGCTATAAATCTTATATTTATCACACCCCACACTTAATTTCTTGCTCGTCTTTGAGTAAGCTCAAAGTGTATTTTTTTATTTTTTTTGGTTTATGGATTCAATATGGGATGTCAATGTGAAATGTTTTAGTCACTGAACATTGTTCTAGGTTAAGGTGATTTCAAAATTTAAACCTCTACTACCTTCCTCATTCAAGCTCTAAGTTCTAGTTACAATCTAGCTCTAATCTCAAATATTCATGCTTATGTCTTCATTAGGGCGGGGGGTAATTACCTTAGGACTTTCAAACATTAGCTGGGCATTTGGTGAGTGACAAGATTGTTGTGCCATGTGTGCTCCTTCTTATGAATCACAAGAAACATTTATATTTTTAGGAGAGATATTTTTCTTCATCCTAGTTTATCAATTTTTATACTTTGGGAGAGATATTTTCATCATCCCTATTTGTTTAGCTCAAGGGAGAGAAATTTTCCTTCATCCCTAATTTAGTTCCTTATGGTCATTAAGTCTTACAGGAGCTGAGCAACCTCAATTGTTCACTTACACCTTGCCATTTGCTGGTTTTAATTCCCTTGGTTACCCCATCCACACACTTAAACTTTAGCACATAATCATTTTTATTTGTTGGAAATAAAATTTCACTTAAGCCCTTTACTTTATTATGAGGTGCAGGATTATAATGTTGATTTATCTCCTTAAGCTTCAAGCATATTAGTGACCTTGATGTTACACATTTGAATTTGTTATTGAATCTATGAAGTAATATTGCTCAGAAAATTTAACTT
The DNA here is from genome assembly GCA_016760335.1 of Gastrodia elata. Taxonomy (NCBI): domain Eukaryota; kingdom Viridiplantae; phylum Streptophyta; class Magnoliopsida; order Asparagales; family Orchidaceae; genus Gastrodia; species Gastrodia elata. Next base: position 12,837,233 of record CM028677.1, on the reverse strand, counting down.
GTTAGAAGTCAAAGCAACAATTTAGGGTTTAAGAAATCCATAATTTATTTATTGAAAAGGGAATAATGAAGGATACAGAAAATAGAAAAAAAAAATAAATAAGAAAAACAAAAAAAATAGAAAAATAATACAACCTATCAATCATTTTGCTCTTGATCGTCTTCTTCCTCTTCATCGACGTCCCGATATGTGTAGTCCGCTGGCCATTCTGTGTCTGGGATGGGTTCACCAACAGAGGGTCGTGGCAGCTAAAATCTGTCTGGTCCTCCACGCAAGCTCCATTCTTGGAATATTGTTTCAAGAGTGTCATGGAAATCCATTTGGAATTCACACTGCCTGACGACTTTTCCTTTGATGAAGCTCATGTCCCATGCTATGGCTATACCCAAGTCCCTTTGATGAGCATACATCTACATCATCATCTTATCAGCTATGATTCGGCCAGTGGAAGTTGATGCTTCTCCTTCCTCCCCCTCCTCTTCTTGGCCCGCACCCCCTTATGGGTGTGGGCTCTCAAGTTGGTCAGTTCTAGAAAAGCATAGGGTGGGATCGTAACGTCAGAAGAAAGGAACTTAACCCATTGATCCTCACACATACCTGAGATAAGTAACCCAAAAGCAAGAGCAGCGCAAGGCCCGGTCAGGGCATTCCAGAGCTACTCCATTATAATGCTGGAGATGTGAATATCTCCAGTCCATTGTAAGGTACAAAGGAGTAGCACTCATGATTGGGTCACTTCACTGAGATTCTCAAATTTCATGATGAAGCTGGAGACTAATTTGTGCCAAGCATTACTCAACTATATTAGGAGTGCTCGAGGAGTGTTTGCCAAATTTTCTCTCCACCCCGCATCAGTGCGGATGATCTCACTTACACTTGTAGCTAGGTCTAATTGGGAGCCAATAAGTTGGAGGTAAGAGCAGTCATGTACCTCTCTTAACATATAATATCATTTGATTTCCCAGCTCTCAAATTCTACTCCCTTACCCCTCACAATAATTTTATGCCCTATCGCGTTGATAGCATTAGCATAAACCTTCTCCACAATAGAGGGGTAAGTCGGGTGTGTGGGACTCACAAAGTGCTCCCATCCCCTGTTCATGACTTGATCAGGGTTCACAGGGTATGGGAGCCCAAATCCCCATTCTGGTTTTAATTTTTGCTTTGATATCACTTAGTTGAAATATTGTTCAGCTTCAACCAAAGTAATTCTCTTCTTGTTATATGCCCCACCAACTGTGGGTGTAGCAGTTCCCTTGCTTGCTATCGACATCTTCCCAGATGACATCCTCTTTTAATGAATTGAAATAAGGAGAGATTGAGAGGAATGAGAGATTGTTTGCAGCTGGAAAGAATTTAAGGCTGAGGTGCTTGAATTCTCAAGAGGTGCAGCCTCACACTCCCCTCTCACAACCTAAAATAGCACTGAGCAGAAAAAAAAAAATTGGATGCTTAAATTAATTAATCGTACTTATGGAACTTGAGTGAATTCATGGTCAAAGATTGTCTTAATTCATGTCATAAGTGTGATTCAAGTTTCAGTCAAAAAGGTGGAAAATACAACTTTTCCAACACTTAATTTTAAGTTTTAGAGTCTCTAGGTGCGCTATAGCATCTTTGACTACCTTGGGAATCCAAGGCAGTAAATCTTAGCTTCAGCTAGACACCTTGCGCTGCAGCACGCTAGCGCACCACGGTGCACTGTGGCACCTTGGGAAAAATTTTGTGCTGTGCAAGACGTCCGCTAAAGTATGCGGTAGCGATGAAATTTGTTGTGGCGCGCTGCGGCGGACTTCTGAGCAGAAAATTTTCCAGCATTTAAATTTCATCCAGAATTTTTCCACAGTAAAGTTTTGGGTTGTTTATTATTATTAAACTACTCATAAGTTTAAAAGTCAAACAAAATAGAAATTTGGGTTGCCTCCTAAAAAGGGCTTGGTTTGATGTCATCGGCCCGAAACATTCAGGATCGTTCTAAGGGGATTATTTAATTGGAGATTTTCTTTTCCACACTTTAGAATTGTATGAGTGAGTACTAGCACTAGCTGGGCTCTAACTCATACACTCACTAGTTTCCATCCCATCTCCCCCATTCTCAGCATTTTTATTAGGAATTCCCTTCTTTTTCTTTTTTCCTCTCCTAGTCTTTTTCTTTCTTTTAATCACTTTTTCCTCAGCCTCCCCTCTATATGGGGAGCTCATACTATTTTCTGAATTTTTCTCACTCAAGACCAATCATTTAATATGCAACACCTTACACATGTCTTCTTCACTCAAATTCTTTTTACAAGCAAATTTAATCACTTTCTTTTTAAACCGGGTGGGTTTTAGATCAATGACAGCAGCCTTACCCTTGACCTTGATGCTCATTATACCCTTGACTACATCGATTATGGCATTGGTCACCCAAATATGATAGTGGAATTTTCATTCCCTGTATCACAGTCGTAAATAGTAAAATCTGTGGGAATGATGAACTTTCCTAAACTAGCGGGTACATTTCTAATTATTCCTAAAGGGGTTCTTTAATCAAGGTTTGCAAATTTTAAGATTATTAAGGTAGTCTCCATCCCTCCTAAATTTAGTTCCTTGTATACATGGTATGGCATGATAATGACCGAGGCTCCAAGATCACATAAAGGATCTAAAAGAATCTCGTCCCCTATCACGCAAGGGATATTCAACCTTCCCGGATCCTCCTTCTTTTCTGCTACTAATCTATCAATTGTACTCTTCCCCAGTTCACTTTCTAACCCCCATTTAGATTTATTTACTTCTATTTTGACATTAAGGCGATCCTCTTCAGTTTCATCTGAATGAATGACACTCACTGTTTCCCTTGGGTTAATTTTAGTTGGACTGGGCAAAGTTCACTACTGCCGAGCGGACAGCTACTGAGAGATTTGTCCTAGCTGGACTTCAATATTCCTGAGAGATGCCTCTATCCCTTGGATAGAGGTATTATGCCTATTGAGTGTTACTTCAGTTCTTCTCATGAACTGAAGGGTTTTTGCCTTAAAGGAATTAAAGTCTCCCTCAAGGTTGGACTGTTGGGTTGGATTGTTGTTAACTTGATTGTACCAATGTTTATTTATATTATTTCATATGTTAAAATTTCCATTGCTATTATTATTATTACTCTAGGAGAAGTTAGGATGTTGCTTACATCCAAGGTTGTAGGCATTGGAGTAAGGATTATGTGCATTGTCCTGCCTAGCATTGTTGTTTCTTAAGTAATTGACTTTCTCAATGTTAGATGGTGCAAATGGGTTATTCAAGTTGCAATTTTTGCTCACTTGTTTCCCTCCACATAGCTCACAGTAGGCTTCTTGAACATAATTGACAATCATATTCCCTATCTTATTGTTCAGGGTATTAATCTCATTTTGAAGAGCTAAGATTTGATTGGTTTCATTAGCTTGGTTTGCTTCCCTCTTGTTAGGGTTAGTCTCTCAGTGGGCCATTGGTAAGCATTGCTGGCCATCTCTTCTAAGAGATCATAAGCTTCTTCCTGGGTCTTGCTACTGAGTGACCCTCCAACAGCTGCATCAATGAGTGTCCTTGTTGGTGCATTCAAACCATTGTAAAAGGTTTGAACCTGCATCCATTGAGGAAACCCATGATGTGGGCATCACTTCAGGCACTTCTTAAATATTTCCCAGCTGTCATACAAAGTCTCCCCCTCAAATTAGTTAAAATTGATTATCTCAATTCTCAACCAGACTATTTTTGTAGGAGGGAAATTTTGGTTAGGAATTTCCTAGCCAAATCATCCCAAGTGCGAATAGAATCACCTGGAAGTGAACTGAGCCAGCTCTTGGATCTATCTCTAAGTAAAATGGGAAATGTCTGAGTTAAATGGCGTCTTTAGAAATGTCATTAAATCTGAATGTGTCACAAATCTCAAGGAAGTTGGAGATGCATGAATTAGGATCCTTAGTGGCTATTCCACCGAATTGGTTATTTTGAACCAAGCTAAGCATTGAGAGTTTGATTTAAAAGTTATTTGCTTCTATATTCGATCTAACAATCGCATGTGGGATGCCTCTAACAGTAGGCAACACATAATCTGTTAACGTTCTACCTCTAGGTTATCCTAATAACTCTCTAGCATTTTCTTCTATATTTACTCTTTGTGCTCTACCCTGTTGTTCTCCTAATGGATTAGCTTCTAGATTATCCATAAAAAACTAGTTCCTATTCAGCAAGTGTTGTTCTCTTCTAGCTCTCAAGTAAGTTCGCTCAATTTCATGATCAAACTAGATATCAATGTTTTCTCTCCTATTCATGCAGTTCTTAAATTCACTTAGACAAAACAATCACAGCAATTAAGATGAAGAATTTAGCAATTAAACTCACACTAAGAGAGCAAATAAGCAATACAATTCTAGCAAACAATTTTCAGTAAAACAAATTCACTAACTTGGATTTTCAATAGTTCAGTTCAGTAAATTAGTTTAAGCAATTTCAACTTTCAGTAGTTCAAATATTCAGCAATTCAGTTTTAGCAAATAGTTATCACATATTTCAGCAATTTAAAATTTTAGGCATTAGTGAAACTAAATTAAAAATCTAAGATACACTATGGTTAGCGGAATGTGATATAATTACAGAAAATGAAAATATATGCAAATAAGTAAAGAGTCTAAAGCATTATTTACTAGAAGATTGTACTTAATACAAAATAAAAATTATTCCCCAGCAACGGTGCCAAAAACTTGACAGACCTTAAATTTTTGTCTACACTTACACGCAAGTGTACGTGGTCTGAAGTAATAAGTGGAAGCTGAGTTCTGAGATTTATTGTCCTCAGAGAATGGTGTGTTTTGGTACTAAGATGTATCTACTTTTAATAATGTTTAGATAATATTATTTTGGTTTTTTTTAATGGCTCCTATTCAACAATACAAAGATCTTAAATTAAGATATTATATGATAAAGAGGAGAGAGTTGGGATTCCATCATGCAATTGTTGAGGGATAAGTGTTAATACTCAAATTCAATTAACTTTAATGAAATTGCTTACATGCAAACTAGAATCAAGTGACATTGGTGTTCCTTAGATTGGTCCTCTAGTTCTGACTAACTCAAGTTTAGTGCACAAGATGAAAACACAAGGGTTTGAATATAGCACATACACTCTCATATGATTGCGTTGAATTGATTAAGATTTTCCTACGTCTAGGTTGTCAAAATATTCTTTTAATTGTTCGCAATCATACGAGCTTAATTTCCACCAACTAGTGTCACGCGTTATATATGCAGTTTAGCTAAGGAAGTGATTAACTGAGCCACATGGATTATGTCACATAATCCAAGAGCACTCGATTAATCCTCTTCCTCCTTCAATGTCTGTTGAGCTGCAGAGCATGGTTGGTGGTTCTTGGATTTACATGCATCGACCTCTCAACTGAGCTTAAGGTATGATGCAATTAGGCTCAAGGGCTTGTCACTGGGGGCTCTAAGTACTAATGCACATATACCTAGCTTTACGCCAATTAGCAAGCTATGGAGCACACAATAAATTATTGTTGCTAAGTCAACCTCTCATTCAATCCCAAGGTATTTTACACCAAGAATCCTCGCTCAGCAAACATGTGTTCGCGACTAGGACCTTTATGTGAATTCCATTTAGGCTTGAATTATCTATTGACTTAGCATTATTTCATTATATTATATTTATTAAACAAAATATCCTTAATATTTTCACAGCATGCATACAATAATATATCCTAAACATAAAATGAAAAGAGTTCAATTTATTAATAAAAATTCATACAAACACCTCTTTTTGTCCCTTTATTTTTACATGATGTATGCCCAACCCTCCCCAAGGAGGGTTTAGCCTTCCATTATAGATTCAAGACAGATAGATACATACAAAGACAAGAACCTTGACATCAGTTTGACTATAAGAGAAACAAGAGAAGGTCGAGAGAAAATACTAGGAACGTCTCAGAAATTTCTTGGAGTTCTCCGATATTCTTCTTCTCCTTCCTCTTCCTTGCTCCAAGATCCTTGCACTTCTCCTGTCTCTTGATCTTGCAAGGGTCCTCTTATCCTACTCCTTGGAGAGTTCTCCTTCTCTCTCTATTAGTAGCCTTCTTTAAGATTTCTGAATATGGAAAATGGGAACCTCATTTAGTTTCAAAATTCTATTTATATAGGGATTCCTTCAGCCTTCTGCATTAATTATGTCTAACCCTTTCTCTTCCTTAACTTCAGGCAAAGCCATTTAATATTATTCCTTTATTCCTCTTGGATACAGTAGGATTTAATGCTTTTACAAGTTCCAAATGGCTAGAAGAAGGCCAAAGGCTTAATTTTTATGCCTTCCCTATGCTGTCATTAATGCCTTGACCTAGGAAAAACTGTGTCGGGCACTGTGGCACGCTACAGCGCGCTACAGTAGTTGTATCTAATTTTGCTATTCAAGGCTTTACACATGCTATTTACTGGGGATCCGCCGTGGCACGCTGTGGCAGCCTCGTTCAAAACACTATTCCACTGCAACGCGTCGTGACGAGCCGAATTAATTCGGTTTATCACTACGGTGCGCTGTGGTGGTTTGAGTTTCAAAAACACAAGACTGCCACTGTTCAATTAATTCATATAACATTTAATTAAATAATTTGAAATGGCATCGTGGCGTGCTGTGGCGCACTGAGGCAGGGTACAGCGGATTTTGTCCCAGGTCTGCATAAATTTTTATAAGGCATAGCGTGCTGTGGTGCACTGCAGCAATCAAAAGTTTGAAATTGCGGCTTCGACACTATTCAATTAGTTCATCCAATATTTAAATATTTTTCTGGGAAATGATGCTGTGGCGCGCTGCAGCGGTTCTACTTCCAGGCTTGCAGGTATGCTCCGGTGATCTCTATTTAGCATATTGCCATGGCTCGCTGTGGCATGCTGCAGTGCACCATAACGGTTTTCTTCCAAAAAAAATTTTCCTTCTCCAGAATATCCTCTTCTCCTATTTTTACCTAAAAATGATAAGATTCAAATCAAATTATGCTTGTTCATGTGCTATTTTGAATGTTTTTAATCTTTTATTTTACTATAAATCTTGTATTTATCATGCACTATTTTAAATAACATGAGCATCAAAGTTACTGGATTTGATAAAATAAAAAATGAGTCAAAACTTGAAAGGATTTTGGTCAACCATATAAATCTCTAAATATTGTTACCTCCACTATTGACTCTAATTATCAACTTTGAGATAGATATCTTTTTCGAGGAACCCATCTTTGTGTTCCTAATTCCTTACTTTGAGATTTTCTAATTGAAAAAATACCTTCAGGAGGGATTTCTGGTCATTTTGGTCATGTTAAAACTATATCTATGATGGAAGATCGATTCTTTTGGCCAAGTATCAAGAGAGATGTTGCTTGTGTTGTTTCTTGATGTAGCACCTATCAATTAGCAAAAAGTGGAAAACATTGTCTTTGTAACAACCCTAGGATTATTACCCATCGATTAGTGACCTAATTGACTCTAATCTTCTTTCATTAGACTTAAAATAGTATTAGGAGCATCCATTTCAATTTTCATATAATTTGGATATCATTTGGCAATTTTCAACATTTCTTGGTTTTCTAATAATTCTGAGAATGCCTAATTTATTTAGACCTCAAAATTAAAAATAGAGTCTACCATTGGACTCACCACACTCAAATTTGCTATGGGTGGTATTTTGGAAGTGTTTAGAAATCATCAATTTTTTCCCAAATATATTATTATTATTTAATTACTCAAAAAATTAAGATAATTAAATTCACCTTTGATCAAAAATCTAATTTCATTTTTGAGTTCTTCATCCCTCAATTAGGTAAGGGTGAATTTTTAGAATTATTCGGAGTGCATTTGGTTATTTAATTTTAAGTAATAAATTGTGTTCAATTAATTAATTAAATAAAGAAAATAATATAAATAATTATATATATTAAATAAATTCTTAATAGCTATTATTTTAGAACTGTGCTGATCCCGTGCGTGAGACCAGTGCATGGGACAGCGGTCCGCAAAAATCAGAGCCGTCGATTTATTTTAGATCTGATCGAACGGTCTGTGTTTGATTGATCTCAAGAATCAACTATGGTCGTTCGATCTATCGATCAAACGAACATCCAGATTTAATTCTCTGTATGTCTCCTCCCTCAACTGCAATCATGGCCTACACTCATGCAGTGGATGTATGCATTTCCAGCTCTGGTCCTTATATCCCACAAATAACTTCTATCCCTGGCACCTCTTCATTCCTTTCTCATCTAAAGGGTTGTGGAAGCGAAGAGCTGAGAGCGAAGGAGTATAATGCCATTAGAAGAACCTAGCGACCTTGCCGGACCTTAGGTATATTTCTTTGATGCTCATACCTTCTACAATGGCCTTTATTTTATCAATTTAATTTTCATTAATCCATTTATTCTGAAAAAGAGTGAATTAATTAAATTGATGGAATTGTTCAATTTCTTATGGATGTTAAGTTCGCCAAACCCTAAACTGTGAATCTCTAATTAGGGCATCACCTAATTTTCCCATTCAATTCTTCTTTTGTTTCAAAACACGGCTCATCACATCAACGATGAAGATATCTTCCCACCGACGTATGAGTTGCAAGCAAGGATCCCTGGTGCAGTCGTTTAAGCTAAACCCTAATTAGCGTTGTCATGAGATTTTCTTTTGGGATGAAGCCATTTGGACCACATGTTCAAAGGTCCATGCTACTTCCCTAAACTGGCTGGTCCAAGCCGCTGTCATTTTTTTCTGAGCATCGAAGGGACCACGATGATACGTGGACCTCTAATGAGGAGCCGCGTGTCCGTCTTCCCATTTTCTGTGCCGCTCCAATTTTTGAAAAAATACAAAAATTTCAATTATAAATTTCAGTAATTGCCATCATTAGTATTATGCAAATCTGTGCTGTTAATAAAAATTTGTGCCTTCACATTTTTCAGTGCCGTCATTAATTCTGTGAATGAAATTATTATTCAATCATTAAGCAAAAATTTAAATGTAAACTTCATTAGCTCATATCTTTCTTAATACTTAACTAAAATATATATTTTTATATACCATTTTGATTACAAAAATATGTAGATTAATAAAATGTCATTAAATTTTAGTTTTGGTGAATGCTTAATTTAATCATTAATTTAGATTAATTAATTAAATGTAATTTAATTTCATCATTTCTTGTGACCTAATTTGATCATTTAATGTCTAAATTAAATAATCAAATAATCCATTTAACTCACAAAAATGTGAGAAATAATAATATGAAATCAAATTTAATATTTGAACCTTAATTTTCTTAATTACTTTTTAACCCTAATTAGGAGTCCCAGAAACCCTAATTTGCTAATGTTTTCCATAATTGGCCTACTTAGTATCATTTTTCTCATAATACTATAAGGATTCCAAATTTATGTATATTATTCCCATTGGACAACAATTGTGGATTTTAGGTTATTGGCTACTTAATTAGTGTTATTGTGATTATTTCTAGTTTCTTAAATTTCATGTTTTAGGTATTTAAAATCTTAGGATAGCAAACATGTCACATTGCTTTCTTCCCATGCCAATTTCATTTGCTTATGATCAAGCTTAGTTCTCATAATTTAGATACTTGAATCAATTGCAAAATGCTTGATTCAACTTTCAACCTTAAGATAGAAACAATAGGATTAATTTATAACTTGATTTGTAGATGATCCTTAGAGCTACTTATTACATCTATTAAGTGTAGTTAACCTTAATATGTTTGTAGTTGTAAATTATGAATCAACTAAAACTAGCTTTAAGTGACTAGACTAGAGCTTAGTTCAGTTCTTGTCCTTAAGTCCTCACTTAAGTTCTTTAAGAATTTGTAATAGGAGTCCTAAATTGTGGGGCCCCCGTACTGACATTAAGGAAGTACGGTGCTCTAACTGTGGCAAATCCCCAACTTAAGTATAGTTAGGCGAACCTAACTTGCCTTAAGGCAAGGACTTGTCACCAAGTGCTATAACATTCATCAATATAGATATCAAAGTGGCGGAAGCAATATAAAAATAGGGTAACATCCACAAGCATACATAGTAGGAAAAGAAAATGCAATATAGTAACTCATCACAATGCAGAAAGTAAAGTACATCTAGAAAGTTTAATTATTACAAACTGAAATGAGTAACTGAAAATGAAAGACTCTCATCCTCACTAGAATAACAAGACAAAGCTAGCTAGACAGCAGCTGGAAGGTCCTCCTCTTGAACTGGCTCCTCCTCAGTGACACTACCCACGAACACGCCTGAATCTGATATTTGTCGGTATCACAAATGCCAGGGCCCCAGCCAACAAAATAAAAAGGTTACAGTTAGACAATTGTCTAAGTACATTTTAGGCTATTTAAAGTGAACTGAATATTAAGAGATATCACATTTAAATTTAACTATACATGCAGCAGTAAAGGGGTGCAACAAGCTATGAAAGAACTGGGATACTATAAACTATCTATTTATAGCATGCAACAGGTATATAAAGTAACATACAGACTCAAAATAAGTAAGGTAAGGCTAAGAGCAAAAATAACTGCAACTACGGAATAAATATGATCATAACATGATTATGATTGAAGTAAAACATGCTGAGTATAAAAGAACATGAGTACTGAATGTAATAAACATGCAGATTAATCTGAAAAGAAAGGCCACTGAGACATGTGGCAAAAGCAAAGCGATATATGATAAGTGAAGCCACTGAGACATGTGGCAAAGCGAGCAAATACTGAAAATAAGGCCACTGAAGCATGTGGCAAAACAAACCAGAAACCAAAACAATACAATACAGGTAAAGTAGTAATATGCCTAAGTTCTAGTACTGCCATACCAGCCAATAGGCCATACAAGGCCTCCAATATCAATCAATCAATCAATCCCCAGCCTAGCCATCCAAATATGCTAGGTCTGAGTCCAGTCTATACAATACTACTACCGAAGAGGCAGACTAAACTAGGTCATATTCTACTAACTGTGACAAAACAAAACTGAATGATATGTAAATTCAATACTAGCTTAGGATACCTCATCCTAAGTTTTCCTATTATGCTCAAGGGCTAAAGGTCAAAATCCAAGGTATGCAAAGCAATCTAATCAAAATAAGTAAGAGACTCAATCTAGACTCATGTGATATCTGTTGTTATCTAATTACCCAATCTAACTACCCTGAGAAGGTACAAGCTTAGGATCTCCAATATTTAGCTATCGAGTAGAATCTCAGATTTACGTCCTTAAAGTCAAATATTAGAACTTAACAAGTTCTAATCAAAAATCATATGACGACTATATAGTTTAAGTAAGCAAATCAACCACCTAATTTTATGAATATTTTACTCTCTTACCCAAATCTTGATCAAATAAATCAAGATTTAGGGATTTAGAACTTAAACCCTATGTTGAGTTCAAATTCCAAATCCAAGGTGATACTAAAATAGGATCTAGGTTTCTCACTTAATATCAAGGGTAAAGGTTCCTATAAGTTGAAAGATTTAGGAGCTACGATCTTAGTGGAAGGCTATTCTATTAATTATAAGATAAAATAATTGATTAAGAACTTGAGAATCTAAGATCTATATTCAATCTTTAAGATGATTTCATTATCTTATTGATTGAATCATCCTACACCCACATGGAAGGTTTCAAAAGATTAAACAATCAATTATTTAAGAATTTCAATTGGAGGTGGTTTGATTCAAATTGAAGATTTAAGTCTAAGATCTAAGATCCAAAGATCTGAGATTTGATCACTTTAGACATTAAAACTAGATATTAGCTTAGGAGCTTTAATTTTATGCTACTTTTGGAATTTAAACTATATTGCACTTAGTAAGATGATGCTTTAACCATTCACTTCCTTTGATTAACATTTAAGCTTATAATCATCTCTTTAGATTACTAAGATCTAAGAGTCTAAGTTTTGATCACTTTAGGTCTTAAACTAGGTTTTTAACTTAAACATTTCTAATTTCTTATCTTTCGACACTAAGTTCTTAAGTTATCTTTAATTAACTTATCAATGAGATAATTGTCTATTTCTCTTATTAATTTAAAGGTTAAGTCCAAATGATCTTTATAAGAAAATACTTAAGATCTAATTATCTTAATTAGGGATTTCAATAAGGATTTCATGGATTAAGGATCACATTAACACTATTTTTGTTCTAAGATCTTAGAGAATATAACTAACCCATTTTATGGTGGTTTTACTTAAATTTTCAGTCCTCAAAGTACATTAAATCTTATTTTGGTCAAAATGACCAAAATGCCCCTCTTAAGGCTAAAATTGGGATTTTTGGGTTTAACTATCCAAATTAAATCTAATCTATTTTAATATGTTTCATATTACTTTATGAAGTGGGGAACACCCAAAATTTAGGTTTTGAAGACCTAATTGATCGTAATTAGCACTAATCACTTAATTAAGCCTCTTAGGGTGATTAGTGAAATTAAGGTAATTTAGGGCAATCCAACTCTACACTTAGATTCTAATTGACTTAATATAAGGTTAGGAACAACCCTCACTCAATTCAGAGGCTTAATTAGGGTTAAGTTCACTAATCCTTAATTAGAGTGATTAAGGAGTGATTAATAAAATTAATTACCTAAAATAGATTTTTAAGGGTTTGGAATTGTTCCTTAGGTCATAAGGAGCAATCAGAGCCCTTAAACTCACAATTTGGATAATTAGGTGATTTTATATGATTTATTTAAGAACAAAAAAGTTTCAGTTAATATTTTTAAATCCAACTATTGGATCTGGAATTTTATTTTAGATTCAGATTCCTGGAATTTTTCTGATTAAAATGGTATATTGAATCATACCATTTGGATGTGTGGATTTAAAGTTATTCAATTAATTTATTCTGAATATTTATTTAAATTAAAACTATAGGTTTCAATTAATTTAAATCATAACTATTAAAAATACACTCCAATAAATATTAATTAACTGCGGCCCAAAATCAGAACCGCGTGGGTCAGCGGCCAGCCCGACCCGGACCCGCAACTTCATCTTCAACCTCTACGGGCCCCGAGCCTGTCAAATTTCAAAGCTGAAATTCTTGGCGCTCCGGCGACGGCAGGGGCTCAAATCGATCCCTACACGTTCCCTGAGGGAAGACGCATCGATTGGACCAAGAACCCCCATCTGGATCCCTCTGGATCGATGGGGTCTAGGTCGCCCGAGACATTCTTCAGAAATCCGTCTCAGGCCACCTGTGAGGGAGAAATTCTCCTCACATAGACCACAATTCGACCGGGGCTCAATCCCTACACGTTCAGGGAGTCAAGACGCATCGAACCCCCAACCTCTCTTAACCTGGGGTGCAGCCAATCGCTGGGTCCTTGGTCAGACTCAGCCATTGGTTCGCCCGCTAGCTCAATTGATCGATTCGAGCTAGCTTAGCCCCAAGCGACAATCACGGGAGTTTCCTAAGTGGCTAAGGCTACTTAGAAAACATTCAAAGCTCAATCCAGATGACAGAAACGAAAGGGACCTTCATAAATTTTAATGGCGGAAAGTTGTACCTTGAACCGGGGATACAGGCCTTGCCGAGGGAAATTGGAGGGTGCTGAAGCTTCTGAAGACTAGATGAAGCTTCCCAGGGAGTCTGAACACCAGATGGACCCTCTACCAGTGGTTCAAAGCTCTGCAATAGCCAGGAAATCACCGAGGGAAAGAGAGCTCCAGCAGGCCTTCTACCGGGGAATTGGGGATTCACAGTGAGCAAAGGGACTCACTGTGAAGTCTTAGGGGTACTTATAGGCTCTAGGGAGGGTCAGGCAAGGAGGCCGGGGCTCGGGCTTGGAATTTGGCTAGGCCCGAGGCCCTTCACTGGTTTCCCAAAATTGGGATGGTCCAGACCTCCTGGCTCAGCCGGCTCAGCTCGGCCACTTACGGGAAGGTGCCAACGGTCGAGCTGACCTGGCAAGGGGAGTGGCAGATAGGAATTACGTGGCGAATTTCTGCAAATCTTTCCTGTCGGGGCGGATCCTTTGGGGATAAAGATGAACAGTTGCGGGAGGGTTGGGAGCCGTCTGATGGATCGTCAGTTGACGCGGAACGGTCCTGATCTCCCGACATCTAACGGTCGCACGTGGGATTGGATCGGCCGTTGGATCTGATCCGCGTATCGAACGGGCGATCGGCTTACTTAAGGCGGATGGATTAGGCACCGTCGGATCAGATCTCAGAACCGCAGAACGGTCGAGATCTGCTGGATCCGATCGACAGCGCGGGCCGTTGGATTGAAGCGCGCTAAGATGCGTGCTAAGGATCCTACGGGTGCAAAACGGCGCGCCGCTGTCGGGACCCCGCAGCAGATCTGCCGCGGTCCCGACAGCAAATCCCAACAGTGATTTTAATAATAAAAATTAAATTTAATTAAATTAAAAATCATTTAAATAAATTTCAATTATTCCAAAAATTCCTAAATTCAATTTAGGTCCAAATGAGCTCCAAAAATTCCCAAAAATCCACCTTTAGCTAATTTGGGTGTGAGGAATTCAAAAATGAAATCAGATTTAAATTTGGAGATCAAAATAATTTAGGTATTTTTAGGGCTTAAAAATAGCCAAAATACCAAATTCTCCAAATTAGCTCCAATTGGTTTCAAACTTCTAGGTTTAGGTTTAAATGACCCATTGAACCCAATGGAATCAAAATCAAATATTAGTTTAGCTTAATTAATCTAGTTTTAAGCTAGGGTAACAACCTAGGGTTGTTACATAAATATAGTTAGAATAGTTTAGGAATCATATTGATTTCCTTTACTTTATACTCTTAGAAAATATAGAACTTGTAGTTCATAATTCCTTTATTCCCTTACTTTAAACCTTTCATTCTTACCTTAACCTAGCTAGATTAGTATTTTATTGGATAGATCTTTCAAACTACAACTTAGATAGAGAACTTTAGTGATTTGAGCCTTAACTTTCATTTACTTTAAATATGATAATTTCATATCCTCATCCTTCCCTACTTATTTCCTAACCCTTGATTTAGTTAACCTGTTTAAATCTTCTGGTTTATGATAAGGGTGGGACTAGTTTCATTTTAGTATTATTATACTTATAAACTATTTTATCACCTCATAAAATGATATGAAATTATTATTTTCAAAACCTCAATTAATATTATTATTCACAATTGACTTGAGATCAATATCTCAAAGATCAATTGGGAGCACAATTAGCTCCAATCATTAAGTAAATCATTAAAATTAGATAACTTTGGAAATTACTTAGTTGTAATTATTGAGACCTTTTATAAAACAACTTCAAAATAAATAAAATATGAGACCTTTTATAATCTTATTTATTGTTAAGACTCATCATAGCTTTTAGCTATATTACCTTCTATAGTACTAGACTATGTGAATCTTAGACTATTAGTCTAAGATCTCCCTTTAATTTCCATGCTTTGCACTTTCCATGTTTCTAGTACTATGCATTATTTGTTACAGTTTAATTAGATCGCAGTGAATGTTGCTATAATTATATTTTTATACTTCACTATCTTCTTTTCTTTACTTAGCATAAGTTCATTGAACATATTCATTCTTTATTTTATTTACTTTCATATGCACTCTAGTACTTTTCTAGCCTATTTAGGATGCTATTACCCTTTACTTGTAGGATAGAATATCAAATTATGTGAGTATTCTTACTTATTTTACTTTTTTCTTACCTTCCTTACTTCCTTTTTCCATACTTATATATGCTTTCATTTTTTGCATTCTTGCTTATGCTTAGATTGTAATTAGTTGTGATATCCAAAATGAACAATAAAATGTTTAGCCTATTCTTAAATTGTACTTAGACTATTTAGTCTAACTATATTTTCTATTTATTGGCTTTGCCTTATCACATTTAAATGCCAAAATATGATCGATCAAGTGCACTTGGAGGCTAGTGGAGCTGGACCAAGAGCTTACAGAAATAAAATTGCTTCCACCTAAATAATTAAATTACTTGCTTTGTATTAGATGTGAGAGAGAGACTTATTTCTTTACTTTCTATTTTGTTTAATTTGGCATGTAATAACTAAGGTCATTTCTTTTGTATTTATTATTCTTGTGTTGGAATTTAAATCTCTTACTTAAATGTTTGGTTTGGGTGACTGGATATAGGAATGGATACTTAATAAAAATCTAGTTACATACTTAATTGGAATTTAGCTGTTAATTCCTCATTTTTAAATTATGTTTGATTTATTATGTGTGTATCATAGGATATAAAATTGCTTCATATGATTTTCTCACATATAATTATGAATTGTATGTTTAGATCTTAACTATCCATGATTGTGATGAATATAAATGATGTAGAATGTGTGTATCCTAAGATAGCAAATTGCTTCATATGTTTTTCTCCCTTATAATCTTTAACAAGATGTTTAAATCTTACATATACATAATTGTGATGAATGTAAATATTTAATACTCATTTATGTTGAATCTTTCTATTGTAAAAAAAAAATTGATTAGGAAAGATCATATGAATGAATTAAATTGTACATACATCACATACTACATACTCATAATGTAAGTGCACATCATTAGCATCTTCGTACATAAAATTGTAAGTACTTAAATCTTATACATTTGAATTCATATTCATCATTTGTATCTCATGCATTATTCTATAAATATTTTCCCATCTTAACTTAAGACCCTCTTCTAAATCCTTGGCCAAACACAGCATCTACTAATTTGGGTTAGTTTCTTTCTAATCAAGTATTAGGTGTTGTGGTGATGTATCAATGCTGAGTTTATTTACTAATCAATATTGGGGTCATCAAAGTTGGTATCAGAGCTAAGTTGAGAATCTTAAGTTAAGATAAATAAATCCATTTATCCAAAAGCAAACAACATAGAGTAGTAAAAATAATCAAATGACATCCTAGGATAGTAAACGCCTTACTAATCCAATAATTGGTTTAAATTTCTAACTTAAACTATAATATAATTTTTAAATGACAAATAGTGAAAGTGGATTAAGGTCCTTTACTAGATTGTTCTTCCAGTATTGGAAGGATGATCACTGGTTTGGTTCAACCTACAGTCATGAGTACTATGGAGTATCTCAAGCCGGAGGTGAAGTTTTGAACAAAATTTTAAAGTATTGTGTTTTTCGAGGCGATTGCATCCCTTAGTTGGCTAGAGAATGACTTTTTCGAGTCTCTATGACTTTTGAAGCAATAGCTTGCCCCGACCACACATGCTTTAAAATTTTGGATGAACTCTTCGGTGACTATACCATAGATTAGTAGTGTCATGCTCATGAAGTACTAATTCGTGGGAGTAAACATCTCCACCGTGCTCCTACCTATGAATCGAGTTTATGTTTTATACAAAATTTTGTAACTAGCAGTACTAGTTTCTTTTTGCTCTGATTTCTTTTTCATTAGTAGCTTTTTTGTATAGCTTCTACTTTACTTATGCCTTTTTCTCTTTCCTTCAAAATTATATCTCTTAAATATTTCAAGTATGATGAGAATTTATTTTCCTATCTTCTTCAATTTTTGAATTATGTTTTCTTTCCCTTCTTTAGAATGAATCCCGATTCAAATATCCCTATTGAGCTTGTAGTGGAAGAACCTACTTCCCCTACAACTTCGCATACCGATTAGATGCAAAATTTGTTAGAGTTAATGAGGGTTATGATTGAAGCTCAAACCCGAGCTACTGAAAGGATGGCCCATCTTACAATCCTTCCCAACCTTCTCCTACTCCATCTCAGCATTCTCCAACTCCTCCTCAAGCTTCTTCTCCAATTATTCCTGAAATTCCTTTAGCTTCACAACCATCTACTGGTCCTGTGGTAGATGCCTATCTCCTAACCTTTCTTCATAAAAATCCTCTGACATTCAATGGCTTTGTTTCTCACTTTGAAGCCATTGACTGGTTAAAGGCTATAGAGAAAACTTTAGCCAGTATAAAGTGTCCTGAAAGTAAGTGCCTTCATCTTGCCACTTACCTATTCCATGGTGAAGCTGAGTATTGGTGGGATGGTGAGTTAAAGACTTGTTTCTCAGGTGTTCAGCTAGAAAATATCCCATGGAATGAATTTGAACAAGTTTTCCGTGAACAATTCATTCTTCCATCTGTCCAAACCATAATCGAGAATGGCTTCATGTAACTTACTAAAGGAAGTCATTATGTGCATGATTATGAGATGGAATTCCGCAAACTTTCCTGTTTTACTCCTAATCTAGTCCACACTGATGTGGCGAGGTGTACTAGATTTCTTTCTAGTCTATCAGATTCCATCAAGAGTCGTCTAAGTCTCAACATCACGATGATTTCCCTAAGCTTTTAGAAGGTGCTCGCATTATTGAGTACCATCAAGCTCAAATGGAATTGAAGAAGTGTTCCCATCCCCAACCATCAAGATCTGAACCTTTCAAGAGGAATCATCCTCATGGTCCTAAAACCTTCTAGCTTACCTCTGGGCAAAATCCTAATCAGAATCTGAGGCAGAATTAGCAAGGAAGACCAGGTGCTAGATGTAACAGACTGCATCCTTATGGGAAGTGTTACCACATTAGTGGTAGGTGTTACATTTGTGGCAGAACCAATTATCACCATTAGGACTATCGTGCCAACTGAAATGTGGATAAAATAAAGATCAATCGCCAACCTTCGGTGCAAAACCCTGCTCCTCTTAATTCCCAAGCACCATCACTTGCCTTAATACCTCCTCCTGCTAGTGGAAGTACACATCATCAAAAGGGTGTACCTTTGCTCCTTCCAAGCAAGGCCATTATAATAGAAAGGATAAGGGCAAGTCAGTTGCTCAATCTCTTGCGGTATCATGAGCCTACGCTTTGTCTCCTTCAATTTCCCAAGATGACAACAACATTGTTACTGGTACATTTTATGTTTAATTTTCTATTTTTCTATCTTTCATTTCTTCTGCATTTTTTTTTTAGTATTTTCTGCTTTAATTTTCATTAGTTGTAATTAGAATTTATTTTCCTTACTATAGGAACTCTAATTTTTAAGAATTAGTTCTATGACATACTCTTTGACATTGGTGGTAGTCACTCTTTTATATCTGTGAGTTGTGCCTCTTCCCTTAACCTTCAACATTTTAGCCTAGGCAATCCTTTGGTAGTGTAAATGTCATCTAGTGTTGAAATGTGTGCTAGTGAGTTCTGGTTGGTAGACATCCCAATTAGTAACCAATTCTTTCAATCCAGACTTATTATTATATCAATTACAAACTTTGACATAATTTTAGGTATAGATTGGCTAAGTAAGTTTAACGTCGTTATAGACTGCTTTAGAAAGAGAGTTTTGCTTAAGGTTGGAAAGAAACCTAAAGCTTTTGTAGGAAAGCTTGTCTTGACTGCATCCTTAATCAATGCAATTGAAGCCAAGCGCCTCATTAGTAAGGGTTGCTATGCAATCTTAATAACCTTGATCGATGAGGAAAAGCAAGTTAGTAGTCCAGAAGAGACTAACGTCATTAGGGAGTTCCTGGATGTGTTCCCTGAAGACTTGTCTAGACTACCTCCTTTGCATGAGGTAGGGTTTTCTATTGAGCTTATTCTTGGGACTCAACTTAAATCTAAGGCTCCGTATAGAATGGCACTGAAATATTTGCAAGGGCTTTGAGAGCAGTTGCAAGAGTTATTAGAGAAAGAATTTGCTTGCCCTAGTATGTCACATTGGGGAGCTCCTATCCTATTCATCAAGAAGAAGGATGGTTCAATGCGGATGTGTATAGACTACCTCGAGCTTAACAAAGTGACTGTGAAGAATAAGTATCCTCTTCCTAAGATTGATGATTTTTTTGATCAGTTCGTCAGAGAGAAGATCTTCTCCAAGATTTACTTAAGGTCAGGTTACTACCAGATTAGATTCAAGGATGAAGATGTTTCTAAAACAGCATTCAGGACTTATTATGGGCATTTTGAGTTTCTAGTCATGTCTTTTGGACTGACAAATGCTCCTTCTATCTTCATGGACCTGATGCAGCGTATCCTTAAGCCGTATTTTGATGAGTTTGTCATCATTTCCATCGACAACATCCTAATCTATTCGAAGTCAGCTGCTGAGTATGAAGAGCATTTGCGTGCCGTTCTTGAGTTGTTAAGAGAGAATAAGCTATTCGCTAAGTTTTCTAAATGTGAGTTTTGGCTCAAGTCCGTGGCATTTCTGGGTCACGTGATTGATACTGAAGGAATTAGAATTGATCAAAAGAAAATCTAAGCTGTTCAACAATGGGTCCAACTTAAATCTGTAATAGAGATTTGCAGTTTCTTAGAACTCACTGTCTATTACAGAAGGTTTGTTTCTGGATTTTCTCTAATCACTTCGTCATTAACTCAGTTAATTAGAAAAGAAGTTTCGTTCATCTGGAGCACAGCCTGTGAAGAATCTTTTCAGAAGTTAAAACAATTATTAACTTCTGCTCTTATTCTAGTACTACCTCATGAGGATAAAGATTTTCAGGTTTATACTGATGCCTTTATGGTTAGGATTGGTTGTGTTCTGATGCAAGATCATTGTGTAATCTCTAGATAGCTTAAGCCTAATGAGAAGAATTATCCTGTGCATGATATTAAATTTGTAGGGGTAGTTTTTTCTCTTAATATCTAGAGACACTACCTGTATGGGGTTAAGTGTGAGATGTTTACTGATCATCAAAGTTTGAAATATATCTTCACTCAGAAAAAACTTAACTGCCATCAGCATAGGTGGTTAGAGTTACTTTACGACTATGACTTGGAAATCCAGTACCATCTGGGAAAAGCTAATATTGTAGCTGATGCCCTGAGTCATAAGGCAACTTTATCTTCCCTTTGTTGCAACGAATCTTTGATCAAAGATTTTGTCAGATTGAATCTTAAGCCGATCAGTTCTGCTGATTTGGGTACTCTACTATTTACTATTCAGTCAGATGATTCTCTAAGGTCCAAGATTGTTAAAGCTTAGAAGGAAGATGCGAGTTATTTTCTTTTAGTTTTTGATATCGTTAGTGTCAAGAGATCTGAATTACGTCTTGATGCTGAAGGTATAATTTTTTAGAAGACTAGATTATGAATTCCTAAGAGTTTACAGTTGCAATTACTATTAGAAGCTTATAACTCTGGTTATACTATTCATCCTGGATGCAGTAAGATGTTTCAGGATGTAAAGAAATTATTCTAGTGGTCTGGCATGAAGAGAGATATTGTCATTTTCATTTCTAAGTGCCACTCTTGTTCGTTAGTTAAAGCAGAACATCATAAGCTAGTGGACTTCTCAAACTCTTAGACATTCTTGAGTGGAAGTGGTCCGATATTTCCATGGACTTCATTGTGGGATTACCTAAGTGTAGGTCTGGTTCTGACTCGATATGGGTGATAGTTGATAGATGATGAATCCATAATTTATATCATAAATAAAGGAAAATGTCATACAAGCAAGTCCCTATTAGAAATAGCCTACTTTGATCAAATTCTATTTATTTTCAAAATAAAATGAGAGCACATCAAATTTGGAGCATTTCTGCTAAACCTGGGAGAAAATCACAGCACGCCTCAGCGCGCTCCGACTACTGGGAAGTAGACAGCATAAAACCAAGGGGATATCTGAAGCATGGAGCAATTCCGCTATAGTACGCTATAGTGAGCGCAAGTTCGAGACTCCAACCGCTATAGCGCGCCACAGCGCACCGCAGCGCACTGCAATGGATGAAGGTTAAAGACTTATGTTAATTACAGAGCGCCGTATCATGCCATAGCGCGCTCCCACGGATAAAGATTTGAACTTACATCGCAACAGTGCGCCACAATGGACGATACTTTGAAACTGAACTTCTGTAGCATGCACAGTGGGTAAAAGCTTAAAACTTAACCTGTCACAGCGCGCTACAGCATGCTACTGCGGGTGATTTTTTTGAACTTAACTTGCTACAGTGCTCCACAGCGCGCCACAGCGCGCTACCGCGGATCAAGTTTGAAACTCAACCCTCTACAGTGCGCCATAGCGCACTACAACAGGCGCCATATTTTTTGTCTTTTCAGGGGCATTAATTGTAGATGGGACAAGACCCCCAGCTAGCTGTCTGTCTCCCAACTAACACATCCTCTACCAATATAATATTTTCTTAGAGAAAAGGAAGGTTTTTGAAATGATTACAAGATTTAAAAAATGATAGAAAGAGAAATCATTTCATGCATCAAGTGGGATATGCACTCATGACAGCATAAATGGTGGAGGTAAAAAAAGGCAGAATTTGAATGTAAAAGGAAGGAGAATGACTCCTCTATAAATGCAGTTTCTCTTGACAAGAGAAGGGCTCCCAATTTGTGAACTCCAGAATCAAATCACTCAACTTAATAGAAAGTTAGGATGTGTGCAATTAAAATCAAGTCAAGAGGGAGATTGTGAATTGAGAAATGTAAATGTAATTATGAACCATGGTAGAAGTCGAGAAAGGATGGAGTACTCATTTAACGAATTCTAAACATCCACCACTAAGTTTATAAATAAAACTGACGCTATGCTAAACTGACATGAACATACTCTTTTAAAGCAAGAAGAGTCAGTAAAAAGAATTGAACAAAAATTTAATGAGATCATGAGACAATTAGAGAAACCGACTTTAGTAGGAGTCATTGGAGAGTGTGAGAATGAATTAGGAAACTCTATAACCTTAAGAAGCGATAAAATAACAAAACTAGATGTCTATAAGGAGGCTGAAAAAACCATCATAACCATTAGAGAGGAACCATGGGAAGAAGAAGTAATGAGTAAGAGTGAGAAGAAAGAAGTAAGGGATTCAGAAAAAGATCAACTAAATAACCAATTTCAGATTACCCCAACATCCCTTACCCTCAGCAAATGGCTAGAGATAAACTTGATGCCCAATTTCACAAATTCTTAGAAACCTTTAAAACTCTTCACATAAACATTCCATTTGCTGAAGCATTAGAGCAAATGTCGAGTTATGAAAAGCTTATGAAATATATCCTATCAAAGAAAAGAAGGATTGATGAGAAGGAGATTGTGGCTTTAACGGAAGACTATAGTGCAATCCTTTAGAGAAAGATCCCCATTAAGAATAAAGACCAAGGTAGCTTCACTATCCCCTGCACTATTGGGAACCAATCATTCCAAAAAGCTCTTTATAATCTGGGTGAATCCACAAATCTAATGCCATTCTACATATTCAAGAAATTAGGAATAGATCACTTGAAGCCTACCTCTATTCTACTCCAATTAGCTGATAGATCGGTAAAAACTCCTTTATGAATCATCAAAAATGTGCTTGTAAAGGTTGACAAATTCATCTTCCCAGCTGATTTCATAATCTTAGACATGGAAGATGAAAACCAAGAAATCCCCATCATTTTGGGAAGACCATTTTTGGCTACCAGAAGGACAATGATCAATGTTGATCAAGGGGAATTGAGATAACATTATGGAGATGAGGAGGTGAAATTTCATATAAATGATGCTATGCAGCACCTATTTAAGCCTAATAAAGAATGCTGGGGAATTAGTTCAATTGAAGATGTGTTGATATTGGGAGACTTGGGAAAAGAGAAGTTGTAAACGAGTGAGGAAGACAAGGACCTCAGGAATGA
Organism: Gastrodia elata; assembly: GCA_016760335.1. Classification (NCBI taxonomy): domain Eukaryota; kingdom Viridiplantae; phylum Streptophyta; class Magnoliopsida; order Asparagales; family Orchidaceae; genus Gastrodia; species Gastrodia elata. The sequence goes on along the minus strand of CM028677.1, from coordinate 12,813,611 downwards.
AGAAGTCATGGAGGAACTGATCAAAAAGAGAAAAATAATTCAACCATCCATAGATGTCCCTCCTGAATTGAATTAAAACCTCTACCTTCTCACTTAAAATATATGTATCTAGGGGTAGGGACATCCTTACCTGTAATAATTTATGCCTTGCTGAATCAGCATCAAGAAAAGCAATTATGTAAGGTTTTAAAATACCACAAGAGAGCAATTAGATGGAGTATAGCTAATCTGAAGGGGATTAGCCCAACTCTATATATGCACTGTATCCTTTTGGAGGACAACTCTAATACATCAATTGAACCTCAGAGGCATTTAAAACCAAACATAAAATAAGTAGTTCACAAAGAAATTATTAAATTCTTAGATGCTGGAATCATATTCCCCATCTTTGACAGTCCTTAGATGAGCCTTATTCATGTGGTCCCAAAGAAGAGTGGGATGATTATGTTGCTCAATGATAATAATGAATTGGTCCCCACTATAATGGTGATTGGATGGAGAGTGTGCATTAATTACATGAGGCTAAATAAAGCAACTATGAAGGATCATTACCCTCTCCCATTCATAGAGCAAATGCATGATAAGTTGGCAGGGAATCTATATTTCTATTTTCTTGATGGGTATTCTGGGTATAATCAAATCTTGATTGCACCTGAAGACCCAAGAGAAAATAACCTTCACCTGCCCCTTTAGGACATTTTCCTTTAGGAGAATGCCCTTTGGGTTATGTAATGCTCCAGCCACTTTCCAACGCTGTATGATGGCTATTTTCTCAGATATGATAGAGGAATTCTTAGAAATCTTTATGGATGACTTTTTTTTGTTGTTGGAAGTTCTTCCGACCATTGCCTTGCCAATTTGAGCAAGGTTCAAAATAGGTGTGAAGAAATGAACTTGATCTTGAATTGGGAAAGATGTCATTTTAGGGTCGAAGAGGGTATTGTCCTTGGTCATTTAATCTCTAGGAAGGGAATAAAAGTTGATAAGTCTAAGGTTGATATAATTGAAAAACTCCCTCCTCCTATCAATATAAAAGGAATTAGAAGTTTCCTTGGGCATGCAGGATCTTACAAAAGTTCCATCAAGGACTTTTCCAATATAAGCTTGTGTAGACTACTAGGAAAATATGTCAAATTTAAATTTGATGAAAAATGCCTAAAAAGTTTCAATGCTATTAAAACTACCTTGATCTCTGCTCCTATAATTTCTATCCCAAATTGGGATATCCCTTTTGAATATATGTGCAATGCAAGTGACATTGCAATTGGTACAATCCTTGGGCAGCGAAAGGAACGAACCTTCTATTCAATTTACTATGCTAGTAAGCTCCTAGAATATACCCAAAGAAACTATGCCACCACACAAAAAGAACTTCTGGCTGTCATATTTGCATTCACTAAATATAGGTCATATCTCATTGGGTCAAAAACAATTGGTTACATTGATCATGCGGCCATTAACTATCTCCTTCAAAAGAAAGAAGTAAAACCTCACTTGATATGTTGGGTGCTGCTCTTCCAAGAATTTGATCTTGAAATCCAGGATAAAAAGAGGAGCAGAGCGAGAATGTGTTAGCTGACCACCTATCTCTAGTTATTCGACATTTGGGGAATTGATTTCATGGGGCCTTTTCCATTATCCCAAATAAACATGTATATTCTTGTTGTTGTCAAGTCTGTTTCTAAGTTAGTGGAGGTGCTTGCTTGTGTGAACAATGATGCTAAAACTATTATCAAGTTTCTCAAGGAGTAGGTACTTGCTAGTTTTGGTACACCTAGATTCCTCATAAGCGATGGGGGAAAGCATTTCTATAATTGGCAGCTTGAGAGCTTGCTGAGAAGATATGGAGTAAAACATAATGTGGGAACTGCATACCACCCTCAGACTAGTGGGCAGGTTAAAGTTTCAAATAGAAAACTGAAGTAGATCCTGGAGAAGATAGTGAATTTGAATAGAAAAGGTTGGACATCAAAACTTCAAGATGCCCTATGGGCATATAGAACTGCTTTTAAAACTCCCTTGGGAATGTCCCCATACAAGCTTTTGTATGGTAAATCTTGCAATCTAGCCATAGAGCTGGAACACTGTGCTTTTTGGGCCATCAAGAAATTGAACTTTGATTTTCAACAAGCAAGAGTAGGGCAAATGTTGCAATTGAATGAGCTTGACGAATTCAGATTAAACGCTTATGAAAGTGCCAAGTTATACAAAGAAAAAATAAAAAAATGGCATGATAAACTAATTAAACCAAAGCATTTTCAACCAGGGATGAAGGTACTCCTTTTTAATTCAAGGTTGAGATTATTTCCAAGTAAATTGAAGTCAACGTGGACGGGCCCATTCACAGTGACAAAGGTCTACCCTCATGGAGCCATAGATGTCACTTCAAGTGAGGGAACCTTCAAGGTAAATGGGAATTGATTGAAGCCATATTTAAAAGAAAGTAACCTACAGGAGAAAGGAGGATGGACCTTACAAGACTTCCCTATGGAAGGAATCACATAGGACATTCTACATGCATCAGGCTGAGACGTTAAAAGAAGCACTTGGTGGGAGGCAACCCATGCAAAATAGGTTATTTTTTTTCTTATTTTCTTATTCTTTTTCTTATTTTAAATGAATATATTATGGATTTTCATGTTTTCCCTATTTTTCTATGATTTGCAAAGAATAAATTTTTCTGAACTTTTCAATGCATGAATGCCAAGAAAATATCAAATAGAAGATTAAAATTCAACCAAAACTTGCTTAATGAAAAAGTGACACAACTAATTGATAGCACTAAATCATCAAAACAAAGGAATGGTCTCTGGTTGTATCTAGTCCCCAAACATTTAACAAGATCAATGCTAAGGTCTAAGTGTGGGGGGAAATTGTGAACCCAAAACTAGTGATTGGAAAAATTGAGTGAACTAATGAGTGTGCTAGGCTCTTGTAGGACTTTATGATCACAAAGAATTGGAAAAAGGGATGAAGAAAAATATCTCTCCCTAAAGCTGAAAAAAAAAAAGAAAACAAAAATAGGGATGAAGAAAAATATCTCTCATAAGGAAAAAAATGAAAAAGGATGATGAAAATATCTCTCCTGAAAATTGAGTATCTTTGTGATTTATAAGAAGGAGTACATATGGCACAAAACTATTGGTCACTCACAGCCTCACTAGTTTAGGGAATTATAAAGAACCTCTCCCATCATGAAGAATAAAGCATTGCAAACTTAAAATTGAAGACTAGACAAGCAACTAATGATTATAATCGGAGTAAGATACATTTAGGTGCTAAATAATTTGCTAAGTCATTTCAGTTACATAAGTTTTGAATAATGATAAGCATCTAATTGATATTAAAACTTCGACTCTCATACTTTAAAAATAGAAAAAAAAATCATTTTTTGAGCTTACTTGAGGACGAACCACAATCAAAGTGTGGGGGTGTGATGAATCCATAATTTATTGCATAAATAAAAGTTAAAAGTCATACAAATCTCTATTGGAAACAACCTGCTTTGATCAAATTCTATTTATTTTCAGGATAAAATGTGAGCACAGTAAATCTGGAGAATTTCTGCTAAACCTAGGAGAAAATCGTTATAGCGCACTCTAGCGCGCTCCGGCTACTGGGAATAGACAGCATAAAGCCATGGGAATTACTGAAGCCTGAAGTGATTTCACTATAGCGCACTATAGTGAGCACAAGTTTGAGACTCCAATTGCTATAGTGCGCCGCAACGCGTTGCAACGGATGAAGGTTCAAAACTTATGTTTGCTACAGAGGGCCACAGAGCGCAATAGCACGCTCCCGTGGATAAAGATTCGAACTTACATTGCTATAGCGCGCCACAATGAATGATACTTTGAAACTAAATTGCTGCAGTGCACCACAACAAGTAAAATTTTGAAACTTGACCCGCTACAACATGCCACGGCGCACTACAACGTGCTACCGCGGGTGAGTTTTTTGAACTTAACTCATTACAGCGCGCCACAGCACGCTACCGTGGATCAAGTTCGAAACTCAACCCGCTACAGCAGGCATCATATTTTCTATCTTTTCAGGGGCATTAATTGCAGTTGGTACAAGACCCCCAGCCAGCTGCCTGTCTCTCAACTGACACATCCTCTACCAATAGAATCTTTTTTTAGAGAAAAGAAAGTTTTTGAAACAATTACAAGATTTAAAAATTAAATAAAAGAGAAATCATTTCATGTATCAAGTGGGATATGCACTCATGATAGCATAAATGGTGGAGGGAAAAAAGGCAGAATTTGAATGTAAAAGGAAGGAGAATGACTTCTCTATAAATGCAGCTTCTCTTGACAAGAGAAGGGCTCCCATTTTTCACTCCAAAATCTCAGATTTTTAGAGGATGTATAAAAGAAGAAAGAGACCTCTCCAAGGGAGGTTGAAGAGGCCATTACTAGAGGAGAAAGAAGTAAAAGCTGTACTAGGGAGCTAAGGAAAAAGAAGAGATGAAGAAAAAGGAAAAATCCAGAGAATTCCAACAAGGGTTGTTCCTAGTACACTCCTAATCTTTCTTTTGATTTCTTTTTAGTGGATCATGAAAGAGTCTTCATCCTTGTATGTTTTTCTTTGTATCTCAACTCTAATGGAAGGCTAAACCCCCCTTGGGGAGGGTTGGGCTGAATCCAATATGAAATGTAAGGGACATAATGAATATTGGAGGGCTTCCTCAAGTAGTGAATAAAAAAATTCTGTGTTCAAATGTCTTAATAAAATTACTAAAAAATCATGCTGTGGACTAAATGAAAATTTTGTTAAGGAAATATAAATATAAAGATTAACATCTAAATTAGTCATGTGCTCAAAGGCTCACAGCTTGGTTAAAGAGCTATACATGTGTGTGTTAGCGCTTAGAACTATGTGAGAAGTTCTTAAGGCTAACTGCACCATGCTCTAAGCTCAATCAAGAGGTCAAAGCATGTGAGCTAAGACCCATTAACAGAGCTCCGTTACTCAGCATATGTGAAAGGAGGAAGAGGATTCATTGAGAGCTCATGGATGAAGTGACATAGTCCATGGAGCCCAATGAAATCACTTCCTTATTTGTACTGTGCGTGATGCGCGAGATGCTCGTTAGTGGAATCAATGCCCATGAGATCACCCAATTAAAACTACTATCTTAATAACCTAGATGTAGGAAACCTAAGATGCTCGAATCGTGATCTCGTGAGAGTCTTTGTGCTGAAATAGAACTGTAGTTTGTTCATCTCATGCACATGATTTGAACTTATAGGAATTAGAGGACAACTCTAAGGAATACAATGTGCACTTGATTATTTGGTATGGCCATAAAAGAATGAAAGTGCTTGAGAAGTAATTCAATATGAGTCCCTATCGATTCACATGGAGGAAACCCAACTCTCCTCTCTAAATCAAATAGTTTCTTAATTCTGAATTTTGCTTTATTAACAGAACCAAATCAAAAACTAAAATCATACCATTTAAACATTATTGAATATAGATATACCTTAGTACCAAAACGCACCATTCCATGAGGACAATAAATCTCAGAACTTACCTTCCAAATTGTTACTTCAGGCCACGTACACTTGCGTGCAAGCATAGACGTGTAATCACAATCTATCAATAGACTCACAAAGTCAGCTCACTTCCTTCCAATTTGTCAGACAGATCCTGTGGAGAAGTTAAGTAAACTTTATCTTAAGCAAATTGTTCATTTGCATGGTATGCTGAATTTTATAGTTTCTGACAGAGACAGTAGATTTACTTCTAGATTCTGGTTTGCTGTTCAGGGAGACTCAGGGACAAATTTAGCTTTGAGTACTACTTTTCATCCCCATATGATGGTCAAATTGAGAGGATTAATCAGATCTTAGAAGATTTTCTGTGTCTTTGTGCTCTTGATTTTGCCAGATCGTGGGAAGATCATCATACCTTAGTTGAGTTCGCCTACAACAATAGTTTCTAGTCCATCATTGGTATGGCTCCTTACAAAGCTCTTTATAATAGGAGGTGTACAACTTCTGTTGCTTGTATTGAAATAGGAGACTCTCAGCTTTATGGTTCTGATTTGATAGAGGAGACTACTAGAAAAGTTCTTCTGATTAAGTGCAATATGATGACAGCTTAAGATCGACAAAAAAAGTATCATGATGCTCGTCATCGTTCGTTAGAGTTTCAAGTTGGAGATCGTGCTTATTTGAAAGTAAGTCTGATGCGTGGCATGCAAAGATTTAGTATTTCTGGAAAGCTGACTCCAAGGTATTTGGGACCCTATGAAGTGAATGAAAAAGTTGGAACCTCTGCATATAGGTTGGAGTTACCAGGTGATTTCTTGATCGTGCATAATGTGTTTTACATCTCATCATTAAGAAGGTGTTTGTTAGATCCTAATCAACAAGTTCAGATTCCAGCGATCAAGTTGCAGCCTAATCTGACTTTCGTCAATAAACTTGTTGCAATTCTAGGGCAGGATCTTAAGTAGTTAAGAAACCACAGCATTCCTATGATCAAAGTCCACTGGCAAAATCATCCAGCTAGTGAAGCACGTGGGAGAAAGAAGAAGATTTGCAAAAGAAGTTTCCAGAATTCTTTTCTTAATAAGGTAGTTTTATTCCTTTCATTTTATTTGTTGTTTCATTAGACTTCCTTTTGTATTTTCAATTTCTTGTTTTCATTTGTTGTGTATCGTGGGCGACACTCTTTTTAAGGAGGGGAGTCTGTAATAATCTTAGTGTTGTTACCCATCAATTAGTGACGTAATTGACTCTAATCTTCTTTCATTAGTTTTATAATAATATTAGGAGCTTCTATTTTAATTTTCATATGATTTGGAGATTGTTTGGAAATTTTCAATCTTTCTTGGTTTTCTAATAATTTTGAGAATGCCAAATTTATTTATACCTCAGAATAAAAAATGAAGTCCTAATATTATTATGCATAGAAGAAGAAAGAGACCTCTCTAAGGGAGGTTGGAGAGGCCATTACTAGAGGAGAAAGTAGTAAAAGTTGTACTAGGGAGCTAAAGAAAAAGAAGATATGAAGAAAAAGTAAAAATCTAGAGAATCACAACAAGGGCTATTCCTAGTACACTCCTAATCTTTCTTTTGATTTTTTTTTAGTGGATCATGAAAAGGTCTTCATCCTTGTATGTTTTTCTTTGTATCTCAACTCTAATGGAAGGCTAAACCCCCCTTGGGGAGGGTTGGGCTGAATCCAATGTGAAATATAAGGGACCTAATGAATACTGGAGAACTTCCTTAAGCTGTGAATAAAAAAATTTTGCATTCAAATGTCTTAATAAAATTACTAAAAAATCATGCTGTGGACTAAATGAAAATTTTGTTAAGAATATATAAATATAAAGATTAACATCTAAATAAAAGTCTTGTGCTCAAAGGCTCACAGCTTTGTTTAAGAGCTGTACATGTGTGTATTAGTGCTTAGAACTATGTGAGAATTTCTTGAGCCTAATTGCACCATGCTCTAAGCTCAATCAAGAGGTCAAAGCGTGTGAGCTAAGACCCATTAACGGAGCTTCGTTGCTCAGCATATGTGAAAGGAGGAAGAGGATTCATTGAGAGCTCATGGATGAAGTGACATAGTCCATGGAGCCCAATGAAATCACTTCCTTATTTGTACTGCACGTGATGAGCGAGATGCTCGTTAGTGGAATCATTCCCATGAGATCACCCAATTAAAAATAATATCTTAACAACATAGATGTAGGAAACCTAAGATACTCATATCGCAATCTCGTGAGAGTCTTTGTGCTGAAATAGAACTGTAGTTTGTTCATCTCATGCACAAGATTTGAACTTGTAGGAATTAGAGGATAACTCTAAGGAATACAATGTGCACTTAATTATTTGGCATGGCCATAAAAGAATGGAAGTGCTTGAGAAGTAATTCAATATGAGTCCCTATCGATTCACATAAAGGAAACCCAACTCTCCTCTCTAAATTAAATAGTTTCTTAACTCTGAATTTTGCTTTATTAACAGAACCAAATCAAAAACTAAAATCATACCGTTTAAACATTATTGAATATAGATATACCTTAGTACCAAAACACACCGTTCCATAAGGACGATAAATCTCAGAACTTACCTTCCAAATTATTACTTTAGGCCACGTACACTTGTTTGCAAGCATAGACGTGTAATTACAATCTATCAATAGACTCACAAAGTTAGCTCATTTCCTTCCAATTTGTCAGACAAATCCTGTGGAGAAGTTAACTAAGGTTTATCTTAAAGAAATTGTTCATTTGCATCATATGCTGAATTGTATAGTTTCTGACAGAGATAGTAGATTTACTTCTAGATTTTAGTTTGCTGTTCAGCGAGACTCAGGGATGAATTTAGCTTTGAGTACTACTTTTCATCCCTATACTGATGGTAAAATTGAGAGGATTATTCAGAATCTCAGAAGATCTTCTGTGTCTTTGTGCTCTTGATTTTTCCATATCGTGGGAAGATCATCTTGCCTTAGTTGAGTTTGCCTACAATAATAGTTTCCAGTCCATCATTGGTATGGCTCCTTACAAAGGCCTTTATAGTAGGAGGTGTACAACTCCTGTTGCTTGGACTGAAATAGGAGACTCTCAGCTTTATGGTTCTGATTTGATCGAGGAGACTACTAGAAAAGTTCTTTTGATTAAGCTCAATATGATGATAGCTCATGATCAATAAAAAAGTATCATGATGCTCATCATTGTTCGTTAGAGTTTCAAGTTGGAGATCGTGCTCATTTGAAAGTAAGTCTGATGCGGGGCATGCAAATATTTGGTATTTCTGGAAAGCTGAGTCCAAGGTATCTGGGACCCTATGTAGTGAATGAAAAAGTTGGAACCCTGCATATAGGTTGGAGTTACCTGATGATTTCTCAACCGTGCATAATGTGTTTTATGTCTCATCATTAAGAAGGTGTTTGTTAGATCTTAATCAGCAAGTTCAGATTCTAGCGATCGAGTTGCAGCCTGATCTGACTTTCATCATTAAACTTGTTGCAATTCTAGGGTGGGATCTTAAGCAGTTAAGAAACCACAACATTCCTATGATCAAAGTCCACTGGCAAAATCATCCAGCTAATGAAGCGCGTGGGAGAAAGAAGAAGATTTGCAAAAGAAGTTTCCAGAATTCTTTTCTTAATAAGGTAGTTTTAGTTCTTTCATTTTCTTTATTATTTCATTAGACTTCCTTTTGTATTTTCAATTTCTTATTTTCATTTATTGTGTGTCGTGGGCGACACTCTTTTTAAGGAGCGGAGTCTGTAACAAGCTAGTGTTGTTACTCATCAATTAGTGACCTAATTGACTCTAATATTCTTTTATTAGTTTTATAATAATATTAGGAGCTTCTAATTCAATTTTCATACGATTTGGAGATCATTTGAAAATTTTTAATATTTCTTAGTTTTCTAATAATTCTGAAAATGCCTAATTTATTTAGACTTCAGAATAAAAAATGAAGTCCTCCACTCACCACACCCAAATTAGCTAGGGGTGGTATTTTGGAAGTTTTTGGAAATCATCAAAATTTTCCCAAATATTTTATTATTATTTAATTACTCAAAAAATTAAGATAATTAAATTGACCTCCGATCAAAAATCTAATTTTATTTTTGAGTTTCTCACCCCCTCAATTAGATAAGGGTGAATTTTTGAGATTTTTTGGAATGCATTTCATTATTTAATTTTAAGAAATAAAATGTGTTTAATTAATTAAATAAAGAAAATAAATTAAATAATATATATATTAAAAAAATTCTTAACGGCTATTATTTTAGAATCACGCTGATCCCGTGTATGTGACCAGTGCCGGGACAGTGGTCCGCAGAATTCTGAGCCATCGATATATTTCAGATCTGCTCTCAAGAATCAAATATGGTCGTTCGATCTATCGATCGAACGAATGATCAAATTTAGTTCTTTGTATGTCTCCTCTCTCAGCTACGATCGTAGCTTGCACTCGGGCAGTGGATGTACGCATTGCCAGCTCCGGTCCTTATCTCCCGCAAATAACTTCTATCCTTGGCACCTATTCATTCCTTTCACATCTAAAGTGCTGCAAAAGCGAAGAGCTGGGAGCGAAGTAGTATAATGCCATTAGAAAAACCTAGCAACTTTGCCGAACCTCAGGTATCTTTCTTTGATGCTCATACCTTATGCAATGGCCTTTATATTATCAATTGAAATTTTATTAATCCAATTAGTCTGCAAAAGAGTGAATTAATTAAATTGATGGAATCATTCAATTTCTTCTGGATGCTAAGTTTGCCTAACCCTTAACCGCGAATCTCTAATTAGGGCATCACCTAATTTTCCCATTCGATTTTCCTTTTGTTTCAAAACACGGCTCATCACATCAACAGTGAAGATATCTTCGCACCGACGTGTGAGTCGCAAGCAAGGATCCCTGGTGCGATCGTTTAAGCTAAACCCTAATTAGCGTTATCACGGGATTTCTTTTGGGATGAAGCAGTTTGGACCGCATGTTCAAAGTTCCATGCTACATCCCTAAACCGGCCGGTCCAAGCCGCGGTTCATTTTTTCTGAGCACCGTAGGGCCCACGATAATACGTGGACCTCTAATGAGGACCCGCGTGTCCATTTAACCATTTTCTGTGCCGCTCCGATTTTTGAAAATTTACAAAAATTTTAATTATAAAATTCAGTAATTTCCATCATTAGTATTACGCAAATCTGTGACATTAATAAACATTTGCCTTTCACATTTTTCAGTACAGTCATTAATTATGTGAATGAAATTATTATCCAATCATTAAGCAAAAATTTAAATGTAAATTTCATTAACTCATATCTTGCTTAATACTTAACTAAAATATATGTTATTATATACTATTTTGATTACAAATTTTGTAGATTAATAAAATGCCATTAAATTTTTGTTTTGGTGAATATTTAATTTAATTAAATGTAATTTAATTTCATCATTTCATGTGACCTAATTTGATCATTTAATGTCCAAATTATCAAATAGTCAAGTCACTCACAAAAATGTGAGGAACAATAATATGAAATCAAATTTAACATTTGAACCTTAATTTTCTTAATCACTTTTTAACCCTAATTAGGAGTCCTAAAACCCTAATTTTCCAATGTTGTCCAAAATTGACCTATTTAGTGTCATTTTTCTCCTTATACTATAAGGATTCCAAGTTTATATATTATTCCCATTGGACAATAATTTTGGATTTTAGGTTTTTGGCTACTTAATTAGTGTTATTGTTATAATTTCTAGTTTCTTAAATTTCATGTTTTAGGTATTTAAAACCTTAGGATAGCAAATATATCATATTATTTTCATCCCATGTCAGTTTCACTTGCTTATGATTGAACTTAGTTCTCTTAATTTAGATACTTGAATCAATTTCAAAATACTTGATTCACCTTTCAACCTTAAGATAAAAATTTTATGATTGATTTATAACTTGATTTGTAGATGATCCTTAGAGCTACTTATTACATCCATTAAGTGTAGTTAACATAAATACTTTTGTAGTTGTAGATTATGGATCAACTAGAACTAGCTTTAAGTGGCTGGACTAGAGCTTAGTTCACTTCATCTTAGTCCTTAAGTCCTCACTTAAGTTCTTTAAGAATTTGTAATAGGAGTCCTAAATTTAGTTAGAATAGTTTAGGAATCTTATTAATTTCCTTAACCCTTAACTTTTAGAAAATATAGAACTTGTAGTTCATAATTCCTTTATTGCCTTACTCTGAGCTTTCATTTTACCTTAACCTAGCTAAATTAATATTTGATTGGATAGATCCTTCAAGCTATAACTTAGCTAGAGAACTTTTGTGATTTGAACCTTAACTTCTATTTCCTTTAAATATGATAATTTCATAACCTCATCCTTCCCTATTAATTTCCTAAGCTTTGATTCAGTTAACATGTTTAAATCTTATGGTTTAGGATAAGGATAGGATTTGTTTCATTTTAGTGTTGTTATACTTATTAACTATTTTTTCACCTCATAAAATGATATGAAACTATTATTTTCAAAACCTCAATTAATACTATTATTCACAATTGACTTGAGATCAATATCTCAAAGATCAATTAGGAGCTCAATTAGCTCCAATCATTAAGTAAATCTTTAAAATTAGATAACTTTGGATATCACTTAGTTGTAATTATTGAATTTTCTATGAATGCTTGCTTAGCTTTGAGCTTTATTCATTTGAATCAGTCATATAAGACATTGTGCATGAATAAAACTTTCATAATAAAACTTATAAGGGTTTACTTTGTTGGTTAAGCCAAGGGCAGGCTAATACGAAGTAATAAGGATACCTCACATTCTCAGAGGGTGAATGTGAGTGTTATTTGTTTTTACCCCGCTTTCCTTACTTGTTAAACAGACGTGTTTTAACTCCTCGCTTCATTCTGTATTTTCCCACAGAATGATTACTTTCATAAAACAACTTCAAAATAAATAAAATATGAGATCTTCTATAATCTTATTGATTATTAAGACTCATCATAGCTTTTAGCTATAATACTTTCTATAGTTCTAGACTATGTGAATCTTAGACTATTAGTCTAATATCTCCCTTCAAATTCCATGCTTTGCACTTTCCATGTTTTTAGTATTGTACTTTATTTGTTTACAGATTAATTAGATCTCAGTGAATGTTATTATAAATACATTTTTATACTTCACTATCTTTTTTTCTTTACTTACATAATTTTATTAAATATATACATGCTTTATTTCATTTACTTTCATATGCACTCTAGTACTTTTCTAGCTTATTTAGGATGTTATTACCCTTGTTTTACTTGCAGGCTAGAATATCAAATTACGTGAGTATTCTTACTTACTTTACTTTTTTGTTACTTTTCATTGCTTCCTTTTTCCATTCTTATATGCTTTCATTTTTGCACCGTTGCTTATACTTAGATTGTAACTAGTTGTGATGTCCAAAATGAACAATAAAATATTTAGCCTAATCTTAAATTGTACTTAGACTGTTTAGTCTAACCATATTTTCATTTTATTGGCTTTGTCCTATCACATTTAAATGCCAAAATGTGATAGATCATGTGTACTTGGAGGCTAGTGGAGCTGGACCAAGTGCTTAAAGAAATAAAATTGCTTCTGCCTTATTAATTAAATTACTTCTTTTATATTAGATGTGAGAAAGAGACTTTTGTTTCTTTACTTTCTATTTTGTTTAATTTGTCATGTAATAACTAAAGTCATTTGTTTTGTATTTACTATGCTTGTGTTGGAATTTAAATCTCTTACTTAAATGTTTGGTTTGGGGTGAATGGATATATGAATAGATACTTAATAAAAATCTAGTTACATACTTAATTGGAATTTAACTGTTAATTTCTCATTTTTAAATAATATTTAATTTAGGATGTGTGTATCCTAGGATAGCAAATTTCTTCGTATGACTTTATTACACATAATTATGAATTATATGGTTAAATATTAACTATCTTTGAATGTGATGAATGTAAATGATGTAAGATATGTGTATCTTAGGATAGCAAGTTGCTTCATATGTTTTTCTCCCTTACAATCTTGAATAAGATGTTTAATTCTTACATATACATAATTGATATCGAATGTAAATATTTAATACTCATTTATGATGAATCTTTCTAAGGAAAAAATGATTAGGAAAGATCACATGAATGAATTGAATTGTACATATATCTCATACTATATATTTATAATGTAAGTGCACATCATTAGCATCTTCATACATAAAATTATAACTACTTAAATCTTATACATTTGTATCTCATGCATTGTTCCAAAAATATTTTTCCATCTTAACTTAAGACCCTCTTCTAAATCATTGGCCAAATACAACATCTAATAATTTATGTTAGTTTCTTTCTAATCCAATATTAGGTGTTGTGGTGACATATCAATATTGAGTTTAGTTACTACTTAATATTGGGGTCGTCACAGTCTTGGATTATATACATCTCTTCAAATCCCTCACAAGCCATGGGAAGACCTTTTGTATGGACTTTATACTCAGATTACCTTGCACCATCCAAAATTTTGACTCTATTCTTATTATTGTTGATCGATTTTCAAAAATGGCTCATTATATTTCATGTAATAAGACATCAAATGCTTCTCATGTTGCTTAAATTTTCTTTCGTGAGATAGTTCGTTTTCACGGATTACCCAAAATAATAGTCTCTGATCGTGATGTTAGATTTATGAGTTATTTTTGAAAAATGTTATGGAATAATCATGGAACAAAACTCTTATTTTTTATTGATTATCACCCTCAAACTGATGGATAAATAGAAGTTTAGGAGACCTTCTTAGATGCTTAGTGACAGACCATACCACCAGTTGGGATCTTTTTCTACCCATGACCAAGTTTTCTTATAATAGTTCTATAAACTGATCAATCAGAAAAAGTCCTTTTTAAATTATTACAGGGTATGATCCAAGAAAGCCAATAGATCTTGTTGACCTTCCCATTTCATATGGATCTAGTGCATATGCATCTTCATTCACACAAAACATGCTTGATTTACGCTAATAAATTCAACAAAAGCTACTTTAAGTTATGATAAATATAAAGCAGATGCTGGTGCACATATGCAATTTATAAAATTTAATGAAGGAGATTTGGTTATGGTCAAGGTTAGGCCAGAGAGGCTCTTAATAGGAACTTAAAGAAAATTAACACTCAAGAATTTTACCCTTATAAAATTATAAAGAAGATAAATGATAATTTATATGAGACTGATCTTCCTAAAAATGCTGGTATTTGACCTGTATTTAATGTGTTTGATTTAATGTTGTACCGTGGGTAAGCCCCGAATATCATTTTCCTTTTGCAAATAGCACTAACATGCAGGCTGACACTTACTTGGGGGCTCCCTTGCCATCTCAACGATTACGATCCCATCATCCTGAGCAAACTTTTGATGACCAGATCATTAGCACATCAGATGGATGAGTTTAGAGATTTCTTATCCGTTGGAAAGGACTGTCGCCACTTGAAGACTCTTGGCTTACATTTAAAGAGTTATATCATATTAATCCCCAACTATTACTTAAGTACATTGATCATCATTCTCCAGAGGAGAATTCTTTAAAGCCAGGGAGAGTTGATGCAGAGCACCCACGTAATCATCATCGACACACCAAATCATAAATTAAGCTTAATGGTTCTATGATTCTATATTGTATTTTCCATTTTAGTTACAAGGGCTTATTTGTGAAATACATTTAAATGGGCCTTTAGATTAGCCCATTTATCATGTTTTGGTCATGAGTGTTATTTGAGTGAAATGACGCTTTAGTCCTTCATGAGAGAGTTGGTTTAAATTTTTTCTTGGTATTTTATATGAAAGGACACTTTAGTCCTTCATGAGTGGGTTGGTTGATGGTTTTATTAGTCATTTGTAGGAAAAGACACTTTGATCCTTCATGAAAGGGTAAGTTTATGGTTTTGATGGTCATTTGACATGTATTGTATGGCTATATATAAGCCAATATCTTATGTATCATGGCATTAAATATTGAATGAAACTATATTTCTCCACTTATTGTGTTCATTAGTACTTTCATTCTTAAGAGAATGAATCTTGAGTGTGAATAGTGCGAGCCTTTGAGAAGGACATCTAAGGAAGGAAGAAGATCCTGCGACGAAGGACTATTTGCAAAGGTTGACTTCAAAGTATCCTCGCTTCGCCTCCGGTTGTCTTAACTTTGACACATGTTAGATCAATCATAGCTCTTATTTATTTCTATACTTTTAAATGGTAAGGAATTCTATGTGTTTGCATAAGTGGCTCGAATCATCTCAATCTCATTTTTTTAACTTTGCATTTGTACACAAAATTTGCCTTATTTTATCAATATTTAATCGTGACTAATTTGCTATTTTTATTACTGTAAAAATCATCATGCACTCCACATATGCATTAATTTTGTCCTACATCATGCATGAGTAGACTAATTTTGATAAATATCTATTCAACCCTGAAATTGAATGGATGTTATTAAGATTAAGAAGACTGCAAATTAGAACCAACCCAGTACAACAACCCATTGAAAATTTAGGAGATAACTTAGGTGAGGTCCATGAATAAAATAGGGGTAGAGCACTAAGAGATTACACCCTACCCATTAGGGGAATTCGCATGCCATAGTGCAACCAAATGTAGAGTTGAATAACTTTGAAATAAAGTCATCGACTCTATAGATAGTTTAAAATAACAAATTTAGTGGGTAGGGTACTGAAGATCCTAACTCATATATCTCAAACTTCTTGGAGATACGTGGTATTTTTAAATATAATGGTGTTACTAATAATGCTAGTAAATTGAGATTATTCTCATTCTCACTGAGAGATAGCCAAAAGTTAGCTCAGTTCTCTGCCTAGAGATTCTATTCGCACGTCGAATGATTTGACTAAGAAGTTCCTAGCTAAATACTTCCCTCCAGTTAAAACAACCAAGCTAAGAATTGAGATAACAAACTATTCTCAGCAATATAGGGAAACTTTATATGATTGTTGGGAGTGTTTTAAAAAGTGTCTAAGGCACCGCCCTCATCACAGATTCCCTTAGTGGATACAAGTTCAAATATTTTAGAACTTATTGAATGCACCCACCCAGACCTTGATAGATGCAGCTATTGGTGGCTCCCTAAGTAGTAAAACCTAGGAAGAGTCCTATGATCTATTGGAATAAATGGCAAATAATATGTACCAATGGCCTACTAAGAGGCAGAATGCTTACTGGAGTGAATTTAAGAACATAGCTAAATCTTGTAGAATTATTGAACTTCAATGTGAAATTGCAATGTTAAACCAAAAACTAAGGCAGATGAAAGTAAATATGTTCTAAGAACTAGTTTGTGAATTCTTTGGGGACGGGCATACAAATGAAGATTATAACTCTAATAACCTTTTTGCACCCTCCAACCATGAACAAGTTAATTTTTTGAGGAAGAAAAACAACCAAGGGAGTCACAATAATCTTTACTCAAACACTTATAATCAGGGGTGAAGAAATCACTCAAATTTAACTTGAAGTAGTGGAAATAACCAAAAAAGCTATATATAATAAAAATCATAATCATGTTAGGCAAGGACAAAATTTTAATAATTCACTATCTCAACAACAACAAAAATAACAAACATGAATAGAAGGAGCCTTCCACTCTTTCAAAGAAAACTTAATCATTCATGTATATAACTAAACAAACAATAGGTATGCATGAATCATCTTTTCAATGAATTGAAATAACTCTTTGCATTATTGAAGTTCAACTAGGACAAATCTCCCAACATTTAACCAATAAATAGCAGGGAACACTCACTAGCACCATAGAAATAAACACGAGGGTGAATGTAAGTGCAATCATTTTTGAGGATGTGGAGGGAGATTTAGTGTTAATAGATGAAATAGAAGAAATTGAACCCCTCACTGCTGAAACTCAATGAAATCCTTAAAATGAAATGGAGGAAGTGAGAGTGTTAATAATCAAATTATAATAGACAAGAGTTTAGTTGCTATAAACAGAAGAGATCTAGAGAGATTGAACATCCCTTGTGTAATTGATGGACATGTCTTTTTAGATCCCTTGTGTGATCTAGGGGTCTCTGTAAATGTAATGCCATATCACATTTACACACATACAGGAAAGACGAGAATGGAAGATACCCCTATAATTCTAGAATTTGCCAACTTGGATTCCATGACACCAATAGGTATTCTAAGAAATGTGCTGGTAATTTTGGGAAATCTTATGATCCCCACTGATTTTGCAGTTTGCAAATTGGATAGGTAGAATGAGAATTCCACCATTATTTTTGGAAAACCATTCCTCACCATGATTTGAGCTATAATTGATGTAGAGAGTGGATTAATAAAAATTAGAATCAATGGCAAAGAAGAAGATGTAGATATAATGTCGCCTTTTGATAGAGAGAAGAGTTTATATTTAAAATGGAGAGAATTGGAATGGGCTAAACTAAATCCTGTTTAGGTTAAAAATGTATAAGAATTACCCTATGAATTTGAATTTGAAAGAGTAACAAATACCTCATATGAAGGAAGCAAATCTAAGCAAACTAAATTGAAGATAAATTCTCAAAAAGGTAAAAGAAAGAAACCTGAGAAAGGAACTGATGGATACACAGATTTATGAATTGGATTGTCTGGAACTGAGCACAGCAGGAGAAAAATCTACTTGTGCTCACCCAATTTCTTCAAAATTTTGGAGGAAAAAACCACTATGGAGTGAAAGATGATTGAACTTAAAATGGTCGGGCTGAGGACATTAAACTTAGTGCTTGTTGGGAGGCAACCCAATACTGTTAATTAGTTTAGTTTAATTTATCATTATTGTAGTGATAATTAATTAAATAAAATTATTGCAACCTGTTATGGAAACTGAGCGAGGTGAAATTTTCTTAATAGCATATTACTGCATGCCTTAGCGCGCTGCAACGTGACACGGGGCGCCCTAACATGCTATAGCTCACCTCAATTAATTGTAGGCTGGAATTTTGTGTTTGGATGCTATAGCGCGCCACAACGCACTGTGGTTCATGGTGTAAAACTAAATAGATGGTCAATTAATTTTGGTCAAAATTCCAATGGGCCAAAATCACTGTAGCACGCTGCATTCAAGAGATTCAGTAAAAAAGTTGTTAAAGGATAGCTTTTTTGTCTTCCCAATGGTTGGGAGTTAAATCACAATTATGGGACTTAATAGAAACTTTTTGACCAACCATTGGGAGGAGGACATGTGGAAATTAGGTGAATAATTTAATATTCCTAAAATTTCCCTTCAATAGCAAGGAAGAGGGAAGTGCTCTCTTGCATTCACTCAAAATTTTCTCTCTTCCTTGAGATTTTTAGACCTTTAATCAATCAAAGCAGATGGCTTCCCGCAAGAACGTAACTGTGAGCAAGGCTGCAGCAGCATCCGCCTCTGGAGGAAGTTTCGATGATAAGAGATTCTCCTCTTCTGAAGCTGAACAAGGATTCCAATATATTACCTCAAAGAAGAAGTTGATCCCTGAATGGAGATTTTCTAAGACCTACCCGGTAAACCCTTCCAACATAATTAACCGAGGATGGGTAAACCTGGTGGGATAGCAAAATGTAACCCATACACTCTTCATTCAAGAGGTGCATGCTAACGCTATCAATGCTTGATGACGGAGTATTATTGTCTGCCGGAAAGCCGTCGAGTTTAGATTCTGAGAAGTCTAACAGTTTTATGTGTTGGAATCCATAGAATCCTGCACTTACATGGAATATATAAACTATAATTTCAATCCCAGGAAGTCATGCACATACTAATGGACAGCAATGCCAACTATAGTGGGAATGTTGCCAGCATTCCAAGGGCCTTGCTAACTGTAGCAAGTAACACCTAGAATATTCTTATCTCTAGTAGAATAATGTCATCTAAGCATTTGAGTGAGGTGACCAAGACAAGAGCTATGCTTATTTATGCAATTCAATGTTTGGGCAATATCAACATTGTCAAAATAATATATGAGCACCATAACAAGCCAAAACTCAAAAATCACAAATCTTCAAAAGCAAAATAATAGGTTGGCAAAGTATTATAAGTAAACGGGTAAATGTTTGGAAATAAAAATTAAATATTATAAAACTAACAAGTACCAAAAATATAAATGCAACTAAGACTTTAACACAACTCTTGAGGGTCTATTTGCCAATTGGAACTTACACGATGGTCCAGGAAAAACATTGCTATGAATCAACTCTTGCTCTTTTTATGAATCTAATTTTGTGGCATTTCAAGAAAAAGAGCTCAATTTGAGATGAAAGACAAAGTTAGATAAAGATGGAGTTACAGTGCACCATGGCGCACTTGTTCCCAAGAGCAAGATGCTACAGCGTGTCATGGCAGACTTGTTTCTGAGAACATTGTGATACAGTGCACTGTGGCGAATAAATTCTAGAGAGACAAGCACTACAGCGCGCCATAGCGCACTTGTTCTCGATAGCAAGGCACTACAGTGCACCACATTGGACATAATCCTGAGAGCAAAGTGCTACAGTGCATCGTAGTGGACATAATTCTAAGAGCCAAGCGCTACAGCACGCTGTGGCCGATAAATTCTTGAGATCCAAGCGCTACAGCACACCGTGGTGGATAAATTATTAAGATCCATGAGCTATAACATGCCACAGTGGCTAAATTTCAGAGAGCCAGGCGCTACAGTGTGCCATAGTGGATACTAACCCGAGTGTTAGGCGCTACGTGTGTTATAGAGCCCACCAATAGAAAGCTTGCGCTATAGCGAGCCAAAACTTCCGCCGTAATTCTGCTTTCGGAAAAACCTCTTGTTAACATAGGGAAAACCAACTTACTTTATTCTCTCCATTTTCCCACAACATAAATTAATGGCATGCATTAAAAATCCTTCATTTCTAAGAGAATAAAGGAATAAATCATATATTAAATCCAACTTTCAAGAAGGAATTGGTTGGTTGTGTTAAATATAATGAGGCTATATGAAGGGCAATACAATGAATAATGCAAGACTAAGCCAAGGTTCTGGATTACAATTCCATTTTTTAGTTTTAGTTCTAGTTCTTGAGTGTTATTTGAAAGAAACATTGAGGAGAGTCCCACACTCCAAATAAGGAGAAGGCTGTATCTAAGGAAATGGAGAAGCATAGAGAGCAAGGAATGATGCTAGTGGGCTTCCTTTTTTTGGTGAATTAGGTATTTAAATATTAAATGGATTGGTAGGTAATGCCTAAGGATAATTTCTGGAGTTTGTGGTGGGTTGGCTATGAGTTTAGAGTGAACTATCTAAGGATAGCCAAGACTAGTCCAGATCAAGCCTAGTTTAGGTTAATTCAAAATATCCCTTTTGTGGGTGTGGTTTTAGTGGGTTAAATGGCTGGAAGTAAATAATATAGGTATCCTAAGATGTGTAGTTTAGATCTAAAGAAAATGGCAAGGTTTGATATTATTTAGATGGGTGCAAGGGGTAGGGAAGAAGACTAGGTTAGCTATTTTTAGATTTGGTTGTGGAGGTTGTGATGGAGTTTAGAGTGTGTTTAAGAGATTATATAATGATTTAGTAATTTTAAAGGATATTCAAGATTCTCGAGAAGATGTGTGGATGGTTTGAGATTATGAGAATACGAGTATAGTTAGAAAATAAAATATAAGTAAGATAACAACCTAACTCATCAAAGATAGGCAATAAACTTGACACCACCAAGCACCAAGTAATATGAGAGCTATTCACCACAAAATTCCTTCATTCAAGTTACTTCATTATATTATATTTTAGCTCATATTTATAGGCACTACAATTCTCTTGCCCTATGATCTTTGGAGGGAAAATATGGAGGGAAATTTTAGAGGGAAAGATGGGTAGTTGGCAATTAGTGAGGTATTAACTCCAATTAATTATATTAAATATTTTCCTCATGACATGGCTGGCCAAGCATGTGCCTTAATAAATAAAACAAGTATAATATTAATAAAAATAAAATACAAATGGTAAGCCCAATATTTGGGCTCTTTATTGGGATTTTGATTGGGCTCTTGTAATTGAGCCCACCTTCAAATTCTTTCCTTGAATTTTAGCCATGACTCTTATTATTGGGCCTTTTATAATACTCTTAGGATGTAATACATCAACTCCCATTGGCCCAATTGAAATCTACACTGAAGAGTTAAAATTTAAGTAATATTCTACTAATTGTGGGTATACATCTTCCAAATCAGTACAGGATAGCCATGTGTCTTCTATAGGCAGCTTATTCTTCCAACAAACGAGAAAATGATGCTTTTTATCTTGATCATTAGGAGCATCCTCAGTGATGATGTAGTCAATGCCTAAAAAGGATGGAGTTTTCATGTGGGGAACTATATCGCCTTCTAAAATGGCAGACCATGCAAGTGGAGGTTTGTTAACTCCTTTATATGATAAAATATCTTCAATAATAATAATAGGATAAATTAGCATATCATTAGGCAAATCAAGGTGATAAGCATTAGATCCAATTTTCCTAAGAACTTTGAAAGGGCCACACGTCCTTGGATGTAATTTTTTATATTTGGTGTTGTTATATCGCTCAGGGCAGATGCAGATCAAAACATAATCACCTTCTTTAAATTCCTTAGTTGATTTATTTTGATTTGCCTTAGATGCATGTTTTTCATTTCTTAAAGTGAGTTGTTGTCTTATAGAATCATGAAGAGTTTGAAAATCTTTGGCAAATGTGAATGCTGAATCAGAAAATGCATGAGAAGGAAGGTTGGCAGCATCAATCGATCATTTAGGATTATAGTCATACACCACTTCAAAGGGAAATGTTTTGGTTGTTCAAGAAGTACTACTATTATATGAAAATTCAATAGTTAGAAGAAGAATTTCGTAAACTTGAAATTTCCCCTGCTCATGGGGATATGCTAAGCTCAATGTTGACCAATATTAATATGGAATTTGGTTATAATAACAGTTTCCATGTAAGTATCGACATGGCACCATATGAACTCTTGTATAGCAAAAAATGTAGTACTCCCTTAGCATTGTCAGAAATTAGCAGTGTTCAGTTATATGGGTCTGATCTGGTGGAAAAAATCAACATAAATGTACAATTTATCCAACAGAGAATTAAAGCAGCGCAAGATTGCCAGAGTAAATACCATGGTGCCCATCATTGTCCTCTGGAGATTAATGTTGGAGATTTTTCTTATCTCAAGGTCAGTTCCATGAAAGGAGTATTCCATTTTGGCATGGCTGGAAAGCTCAGTCCTCGCTACGTCAGACAATTTGAAGTATTAGAAATGGTGGGCTCTTCAGCTTATGGATTAAAGCTACTGGAGGATTTATCTGCAGTCCATAATGTATTCCATATCTCCTCACTATGGAGATGTCTTCATGATCCATCTCACTTAGTTCAACTTCCTGCAGTATATCTTCAATTGAACCTTTCTTATGCGAAGGAGCCTATCAAGATCTTAGCTCGTGATCAAAAGCAGCTGAGAAACTGCTTTATTCCACTGGTGAAAGTTTAATGGAGGAATTATTCTCTCAAAAAATCTACTTGGGAAAAAGAGGCTTACATGCAACAAAAATATCCAAGTCTTTTTGAAATTCTAGGTATCTTTAAATTTTTAAATCTCTATTCTTAAATTTTCGTGTTTTCTTTTCTCTTCTTAGGAGGATGTCGAGGACAACATTGTTATTAAGTGGGGGAGTCTGTAACAACCCTAGGTTGTTACTTAGCTAAATTATAAGCTTAATCATAATTTTATTTTAAACCCATTACATTCAATAGGTCATTATAAGCTAAACCCTCAAATTTTGGGGTCAATCGGACCTCTTTAGGTCAATTTGGGGTCAATCGGCCTGCTATGTTAAGCTCCTCCCTGAGGCTATAAAAAGCCTCAGGAATTATATAGAGAGTTATTTTCTGTAACAACCCAAGTTGTTACTTAGGTTAATTAAGACTAATCTAAGTCTTAATTATGGATCTAGTATCTTAATTTAAGTCATTTAGAATCTATCTCTAAGATCTAGATCAAATCAGGAATTAAATAGAGTAAATCCTGATTTCTACAAAATCCTAAAACCCTAGAAATTGACTTTCTATTTTGACCTCAAATCAAAAATTTGACTTCACCATTCAATTCACTACCCCCAAATTAGTTAGGGGTGAAGTTTTGGAGGCATTTGGAAGTCGTTAGATTTTTGACGAATATTTAATATTATCTAAATATTCTAAAAAAATCAAATAAATAAATACTCATCGGATCAAAAATCTGATCACGCCGTTATGATCATCACCCCTCAATTACCTAGGGGTGATTTATAGAAAAATTTACGCCTACATTTAATTGGTTAAAATTTATTTAATAAAATAGGTTTAAAATAATTTAAATATTAATATTTAAATAGAAATTAACAGCGCCGTTATATAAGCTTAACGCCGTTCACCTCTCCATCTTATCACACAGCGCCCTCTTCTGCGCCGTTCGATCGATAGAAGCATTTCAATCGAACGGTTGTAGAGCTGTCTTCCCCACCGAGTCGCTTAGGTTCGACGCGTGTTTCTCGGGCTTGCACGCGGCTCGCAGTGCCTCTGACGCGCGTCTACCGCCGCCCTTGAGCATCATCCAGAGCCTAAATTAATTCTTAAGCTCTCCTAAACTTGAGGGGATGAATTGGTAAGTGTCTCGATTTCGGCAGCTCTTCCCGCATCCCCTAAAATCCTCTGATGGCAACCAAACAAGGTACCTCACTTCGGTACTCCATTCGCTCTAAATTTCAATTGAAATTACATCCCTTAGTTTTAGTTTATCAAAATTGGATATATTATGATAGTTTCTAAAATTTAATTGTATATGTTAAGCCATAAATTGTCGGCACCTGTGTGTTAGGAATTTAGGGCATCACTTTAAATGCTCAAAAGAAGATGTTGATTGTCGAGTTTTAGGTTTGTGAGAATAGTCCAATGGTAAGGATCCTAAAAGCATGAGATTTGGTTGTTGGAGTGTTCAAATTTGCGTTCGACTAGAAGTCCTAATTTTCCTTCGCCGTCGCTGCTTGGAGTCAGGCGAATATCCTCGGGTCGAGCGGGTCGAGAGGAGCTCGACCCGATGATCTCAGTGTGTGGTGGGGCCCGCTGATCAATTTCAGTCATCTGATTTTGTGGGTCCCGCTACAAATTATTAAATCCAATGGAAATTAAGATTAATTATAATTAGATATCTTAATATATATATATATATATACATATTTAATAAAATTAATTCTAGTATATTCTAAACTTTAAACCTTCTTATCTTTCAAAATAAATGTCCAAATGTAGCAAATAAATATATCATAAAATTCAAAAAATTATAAGGAATATTATGATGCCAACCAAATTTCAGTATGAGCAACATTTCATACAGTGACATTATAGGGCATTTGAATATTCACAAAATCTCACAAAACATCAAACCCTCATAACTTTGTAACCCTTAATTCAAACATACCCAATATGGGTCTTAAAATACTCACAAAATCCTAAGGATTAATCTAAAAATATTTGCTTTGTTGTTTAGATTAGTTTGAGCCTAATCACATTTAGGACCTAACCCTAATTAACCTAATTTGACCTAAAACTTCAAATAACCATAAGTTGATCATCTTAACTTCAAATTAGGTGATCCAAACACCAAATTAGATCAACAAAACATAAATTACAGTAATCTACAAAAATATTTGGAATCCAATGGTTAGATTTGCTAATCACCCCTAATTATCCTAAAACTTAATTAGTGAATATTAGCAAAATCTAATAATCCAAATTGGACAATTTAAATTTCAGAGAACTCCTAGAACCTATTAGAACCTAACTGTAGTGTAGGATTAGTGATTGGGTGATTAATCTCACTAATCACTCACTAATCACCTTAAACCCTAATTAGTCCATAACATAGCCAAATGGAGTCCAAATTGAGCCTACCACCAGTCATTAGAATCAATGAATCAATTGGGATATATAGCCACTAAAAGTATTCAATTTGGACACCAAATGATAAAGTTAGGATTTTTGACCCTTAATTAAGAACCCTTAATTACACTTTAACCCTAAAACCTATTTTAGCTATAACTTAGCCAATACACATCAAAATTCAGTAATTTAAGGTTCTATGGAAACCTTAGGGCATAACCTACAGTAAACTAACAGAAAAATGATATGTCGTTTGGGTAAATTTACCAATATACCCTTATAAATCAAATACCTTAATTTGACCTTATAAGACTTAATACTTAACCAAAATTAATAAACTTACTGTCTAAACTCATATTAGATAGTAAGTAATCATTCCACATTATTAAAATCTAGAATATAGCCCTAATTCACAAATGTAAAATTTAGACCCTTAAGTAGGGGCAAAATGGTCATTTTGCCCAACTTTAGGGTTTAATATTTCTAAGTCCTAATTTTATCTCTAAATCATAACAAATAGGAATTTAAGTAATTTAGACCTTGATTTAGATAATTCTAAGTCTTAAATTAGAAAATTGAAGAAAACCCTAAGTTAAGTTTTAAATAAAACCTAAGTAAAATATAAGAGATATTTCATTTCCTTTGAACTTCTTAGATCATCCTTTTGGTCTTATAACCTTAATTAGGATGTGTGACTGAGTGATACTCCTAGTATCTAAGAGCCTTAATTCCTAAGATTAGAATTAGATCTTAGGTTAGAATTCATCTAATAGGTAAAGTGAGTTACTCATTAAGGTGAAACCTTGATCTTACTAGTTTATTAGATATTTCATAGTTTATTAATTGATTATTTGATCTTTTAACATTAGAATTAGAATTAGAAATCTATCCTATTGAAACTTGACTTAATTCAATAGGAATTTGCCTTAATACTTAATCAGTGAGATTGGATTAAAACCTAGTCCTTCAGGATTACCTTGTGATTAAGAATTAAACTTTATTCTTTGAAGTTTGATTCTTAATTCCTTAAATCTTGATTTGGCTAATCAAGGTTTATTTGAGATTTATAAAATCATAACTTAGGATGATTAATTTACTTCTTCAATTTTGTAGGCGACTTGGATTTATTTATAATTAGGATGTGGCCAATCCTAATTATGTTTAACTTACAGGTTCATGATTCTAAGTTACAGACAGTGTAGGAATTGTTGATTCTGAATCTTATGTAACTTAGAGTAGATAGAACGATTAAATTAGAAAATAGGTGATATCATAAAGTTTGTGTAGTGCTATTTGTTACTTGAATTTGAAATGCTATGCTTTCTTTGTCATTTGAGCCTTTTTACACCTTTGGACATACTTAAGTACTTGATACTTACTTTATATTATACTTTGAATTTCATTCACATATCATATGATAATTTTAAAATAAATATTAATAAACAACATTATACTTGTGGTTTATGTTTTACTTAGCCTACCACTTAGCATGACTTTACTTTAGGACTGCTTTTGCCTAGGGAATTTCCCCTATGGTACTTTACTTTGGCATTGGGATGTTTCTCCTATATGCCCTTTAGATACTTTGTGGATTTACTTTAGGATCTGGGATGTTTCTCCTAGATGCCTCTTTTGATGAACTTTACTTTAATCTGGGATGTTTCTCCTAGATTATCAGATGGACTTTACTTTTTGGCAGACTAAGTAAGAGTATCTCACACGTACAATACTTTAATCTACATTACTTACATTTACATTTCAAACCTTTTATAGTTACTTTACATACTTTCCTTACACTTCAGACTTACTTTACTTCACCGTTTCAGTACACTTTTCTTTCTTTTATATTTTTTCAGTTTCTGCAGTTCCTTTACATTTCAGAACTTTCTGTATGTCAGTCATTTTATTTACTTGAAAGCATGTTAGGATGCTAGTCTTATACTTTCAGTACAGTACTTTTATTTATATTATAACTGGCATGTTAATTGATCATATTACTTAGGACTTATCTTTGTACTTAGTAAAATTGCACTTGTACTTTATTTATATTATTTTGCAGTCTGAGTTGAGGTATGTTTCTACCTCAATACTTGTTCTTCCTTTTTTTGTCGCTTTACCGCTATGATTGTTTAAATTTCAATTGTGATATCATTAAAAATACATTAAAATTCATTACCTTAAAATGTACTTAGACATTTTGTCTAACAAGATTTTTCTTTTGTTGGCTGGGGCCATACCATTATGAAACCGATAATGGTAGATTCTGAGCTTTTTGAGGAGATTGAGCCTGTAGAGGAGCAGATCCAGGAGGAGGTCCAGACTACTGAGGGACCTTAGTCTTCTTACTAGTTTACTTTACTTTTTACTTTGTGAGGATGAGAGCATCTTATATTACAGTTCTTTAAACTTTAAACATTTGTAATAATACAGAACTATTTGTACTTTACTTTCCTGCTTTGTATATATTCTGAGCTGGATGTCTTTATTTTATAATATGGATGTTTACTTCAGTTGCTACTTTCTTCTGCACTCCGATACTCATTAAGTGATTGTTAATCTTTACCTTATCTAGAAAAGCACCTCTTTTTCTTAAGATTGGATTGGAGTCTTAAATTCCAACCTAATGTTAAGTATGAGATGTGCTTAGTGACGACCACTCCTTAAGCCTTATGATTAGAAGGGGCAGCCGCTACAGTTGGTATTAGAGAACTCCATAAGGTGTCAGATTGGAATTTGTATTCCCATCTACCTAATGGATAGTTCTTCTGCCTTACAATCACTGAATGAATACTACAGTAACATCCATATTACCATCTACTCAGAATGAATGGAAAAGTACTTTCATAATTAGTAGAAGTTAAGGACTAAATTAGAGAATGATATATAGATTAATAACTTAAAAATATGATTATAAGATCTCTAGGATTAGAGAAAACTAAATGGTTAAACCTTGGCCTTTATACAAAGAGATTTAAACTAATGTTAGAAATTCTAATGTCAATACATTTAGGATATAGAAATTTAAGGATTTTATAGTGGACAGACTCTTCAACATACCACCTTATCTTTAGAGAATTAGATTCTTATCATTCGATTAGAATATGACTTAAAATCATATATAATCCATCTTAGAGGAAATTGGGTATCTCAAGCACATCCTTGTTGTACTGTAGCTTCTCTTTTATAAAGTAAGGTGAAAAACTAATAGAATATTACTTCTTAGAAACTCTCCTAGAATTGTAACAAATTAAAACCATGGACTAATCATCTTTTACTCCTGTTGTATCTAACAATTCTGCTGGAAAGGTTAAAACTCTGATTAAACCATTATAGCATGAGCAGATATACAGCTAAAGTAAATTAGAACACAGACTCTTCTTTTAGTAAATTGAAGATAACAAATCTCATATGGATTTGGTTAGAGTTTGACTTTAAACACCAGGCTTAGCAATCTCAGAAGAACTTATAGAATCTCAAAATACAACAATATTCATAATTCCATAAATAGTCTTAAACTATAATTTATACGTAACCTTTAAATTTAGAACCATGTGATTCAAACATAAGTTTTATGTTTTGAGAATTATTTCACTCCTTAGACTAAAATAAAACTAGTTCCTATAGTTTAGTCTTTGATCCCTAACCATTTACAAGCTTTGATGTTAGGTCAATTTGACTTAACTTAAATAGTGTAGATAATTCTACCCTATCTTGGTAGGATAAATCCCTAACTTGGGATACACTGAATATGCTATTAATAAGCTTGATCTAGTAATTAAATATATACCTGATTCCTTAATATAATCAATTTCATACCTTTGTAACTTCTAGAAATAATTCTTTTCTAAGAAATGACTTACCCAATTAGGTGAGTAACTTCTCATTCCTTAGGTTGGATTGACTAAAATCCTTAAATATAGGGTTGAATAAGTTACAATTATAACTTGAAAATTATCGGCTTATAATCCCAAGCATCTCATTTTCTTAGAATGAGTATTCTCATTTCCTTTGGAATGAGAAATTATAACTATAGAACCTTATATAGTTAAAACTCTTAGTGATAACTTATGAGTGAATCTTACCCTAAATAATAAGCAATTCCTTATTTTATTTAATTCCTACAATTTCAATTTATCATGTAATCTTATGTGATAATAATGCTATAGACTTCCATCTCTTGTAATATTAAATACCCAAGTTGAATAATCACCCTCTTTACCTAAGTAGCATTCCTTAACCAAGTACGATCACTTGGTTAATAATAGAAGCCTTAGAGTGAATTAGTTGTATAATTAGTTCACCCTATATTCCTTAAGGAAAGATTTCATAATGTTTAAATTATTCTATCCTGTATGAGTACACTCATAAGTTAGCTATAATGAACATTGTTCATTCTTAAGTCCTAGCTTTATGAGGATATTCTATTTAGTTGTAAACATAGAACTCGTTCTAAGTCAAAGAACCTATGTTCTTTTAAGAATTAGACCTTCCTTTAAATTGCAAAACTCTTTGAATTCCAATTTTTGGATTTAAAATTTGTAGTTAATCTTTTGAAAACCTCTTCTTAGTTAAGTTACTTATAGTAACTTAATGAATTGATTGTGTAATTTCCTGTCTATCTGAATTGGATAGAAATTCTATCTCCTTACTATAATCAAGTGATGAATGTCACTTAAATGTGAAACTTTTAGGATCTTTTGATCCTTATAACATCCTATGCTTAGCAAGTGGTTTCACCTGCTAAGTTATAATTATCTTATATTATGACTTAAGGGATAAGTATTCGATCTTTACAGTTATACTTGGTTTAAATAAATAATAAACTCTTTTTTTTTTTTTTTTTCTAATATTGAGACCCTTATTAAGTGATGGTTGTCACTTAGTTGGTTCATTCTTTAAACATAAAATTTTGGATAGAATTTTTCTATCATTAACTATAAGATAAGATAATGAAGATTGAATTATAAATATAGAATTATGAACTTTCAAATTTCCTTTAATTCTTTACTTATTTAAATAACATTATATTCCTAAGTTCATGACAGTTATATCTTCAATCCCTAGAAGCAATTCGTTCTACTAAGGCATGCATTACTATATTAGTAGTGATATACTGTGACTACAATTTAATTATCATAGGACCTTATGTATCTATAAATATCCTATATTTCAAGTGAGAGTAACTTAATACTTTCATGATCTTCATCTTCTTATCTCTAGTGAAGACTTCAACCAAAATTTATCACCCATTGAATTGCTTATCAAAATCCTGAACAAAGATCCAAATTGATTATTTGATCTGAGTTTTAAGATCTAATTATGAGCCCTGATGTTTATTCCACCTTGACTAGACTATTCTATATTCATTTAAGCTCTTTCAATCAAACTTATTCAATCCTAGTATTCTCAATTTCAATATTCTGTCTTGTTTTATTTTCCACTTAAGTGATGTCGAGGACGACATCGTTCTTAAGTGGGGGAGTCTATAACAACCCAAGTTATTACTTAGGTTAATTAAGACTAATCTAAGTCTTAATTATGGATCTAGTATCTTAATTTAAGTCATTTAGAGTCTATCTCTAAGATCTAGATCAAATCAAGAATCAAATAGAGTAAATCCTGATTCTACAAAATCCTAAAACCTTAGAAATTGACTTTCTATTTTGACCTCAAATCAAAAATCTGACTTCACCATTGCATTCACTACCCCCAAATTAGTTAGGGGTGAAGTTTTGGAGGCATTTGGAAGTCGTTAGATTTTTGACGAATATTTTAATATTATCTAAATATTCTAAAAAAATCAAATAAATAAATACTCGTCGGATCAAAAATCTGATCACGCCGTTATGATCATCACCCCTCAATTCGCTAGGGGTGATTTATTGAAAATTTTACGACTACATTTAATTGGTTAAAGTTTATTTAGTAAAATAGGTTTAAAATAATTTAAATATTAATATTTAAATAGAAATTAACAGCGTCGTTATATAAGCTTAACACCGTTCACCTCTCCATCTTATCACACGGCGCCCTCTTCTGTGCCGTTCGATCGATAGAAGCATTTCAATCGAACGGTTGTAGAGCTGTCTTCCCCACCGAGTCGCTTAGGTTCGACGCGTGTTTCTCGGGCCTACACGCGGCTCACAGTGCCTCTGAAGCGCGTCTACCGCCGCCCTTGAGCATCATCCAGAGCCTAAATTAATTCCTAAGCTCTCCTAAACCTAAGGGGATGAATTGGTAAGTGTCTCGATTTCGGCAGCTCTTCCCGCATCCCCTAAAATCCTCTGATGGCAACCAAACAAGGTACCTCACTTCGGTACTCCATTCGCTCTAAATTTCAATTGAAATTACATCCCTTAGTTTTAGTTTATCAAAATTGGATATATTATGATAGTTTCTGAAATTTAATTGTATATGTTAAGCCATAAATCGTCGACACCTGTGTGTTAGGAATTTAGGGCATCACTTTAAATGCTCAAAAGAAGATGTTGATTGTCGAGTTTTAGGTTTGTGAGAATAGTCTAATGGTAAGTATCCTAAAAGCATGAGATTTGGTTGTTGGAGTGTTCAAATTTGCGTTCAACTAGAAGCCCTAATTTTCCTTCGCCATCGCCGCCTGGAGTCGAGCGAATATCCTCGGGTCGAGCAGGTCGAGAGGAGCTCGACCCGATGATCTCAATGTGTGGTGGGGCCCGCTGATCAATTTCAGTCGTCTGATTTTGTGGGTCACGCTACAAATTATTAAATCCAATGGAAATTAAGATTAATTATAATCAAAATTCTTAATATATATATATATATATATAAATTTAATTAAATTAATTCTAATATATTCTAAACTTTAAACCTTCTTATCTTTCAAAATACATGTCCAAATGTAGCAAATAAATATATCATCAAATTTAGAAAATTATAGGGAATATTATGATGCCAACCAAATTTTAGTAGGAGCAACATTTCATACAGCGACATTTTAGGGCATTTGAATACTCACAAAATCTCACAAAACATCAAACCCTCACAACTTTGTAACCTTTAATCCAAACATACCCAATATAGGTCTTAAAATACTCACAAAATCTTAAGGATTAATTTGAAAATATTTGCTTTGCTGTTTGGATTAGTTTGAGCCTAATCACATTTAGGATCTAACCCTAATTAGCCTAATTTGACCTAGAACTTCAAATAACCATAAGTTGATCATCTTAGCTTCAAATTAGGTGATCCAAACACCAAATTAGATTAGCAAAACCTAAATTACAATAATCTACAAAAATATTTGGAATCCAACGGTTAGATTTGCTAATCACCCCTAATTACCCTTAAACTTAATTAGTGAATATTAGCAAAATCTAATAATCCAAATTGGACAATTTAAATTTCAGAGAACTCCTAGAACCTATTAGAACCTAACTGTAGGGTAGGATTAGTGATTGGGTGATTAATTTCACTAATCACTCACTAATCACCTTAAACCCTAATTAGTCCATAACTTAGCCAAATGGAGTCCAAATTGAGCCTACCACCAGCCATTAGAATCAGTGGATCAATTGGGACATATAGCCACTGAAATTATTCAATTTGGACATCAAATGACAAAGTTAGGATTTTTGACCCTCAATTAAGAACCCTTAATTACACTTTAACCCTAAAAGTTGTTTTGGCTATAACTTAGCCAATACACATCAGAATTCAATAATTTAAGGTTTTACGGAAACCTTAGGGCATAACCTACAGTAAACTAATAGGAAAATGATATGCCATTAGGGTAAATTTACCAATATACCCTTATAAATCAAATACCTTAATTTGACCTTATAAGACTTAATACTTAACCAAAATTAATAAACTTACTGTCTAAACTCATATAGATAGGAAGTAATCATTCCACATTATTAAAATCTAGAATATAGCCCTAATTCACAAATGTGAAATTTAGACCCTTAAGTAGGGGCAAAATGGTCATTTTGCCCAAATTTAGGGTTTAATGTTTCTAAGTCCTAATTTTATCTCTAAATCATAACAAATAGGAATTTAAGTAATTTAGACCTTGATTTAGATAATTCTAAGTCTTAAATTAGAAAATTGAAGAAAACCCTAAGTTAAGTTTTAAATAAAGCTTAAGTAAAATATAAGAGATATTTCATTTCCTTTGAACTTCTTAGATCATGCTTTAGCTCTTATAACCATAGTTAGGATGTGTGTCTAAGTGATACTCCTAGTATCTAAAAGTATTAATTCCTAAGATTATGATTATATTTTAGGTTAGAATTCATCTAATTGGTAAAGTGGGTTACTCATTAAGGTGAAACATTGATCTTACTAGTTTATTAGATTTTTCATAGTTTATTAATTGATTATTTGATCTTTTAACATTAGAATTAGTATTAGAAATCTATCCTATTAAAACTTGACTTAATTCAATAGGAATTTGCCTTAATACTTAATCAGTGAGATGGGATTAAAACCTAATCCTTCAAGATAGCCTTGTGATTAAGAATTAAACTTTATTCTTTGAAGTTTGATTCTTAATTCATTAAATCTTGATTTGTCTAATAAAGGTTTATTTGGGATTTATAAAATCATAACTTAGGAGGATTAATTTGCTTATTTAATTTTGTAGGCGACTTGGATTTATTTATAAGTAGGATGTGGCCAATCCTAATTATGTTTAACTTATAGGCTCGTGATTCTAAATTACAGATAGTGTAGGAATTGTTGATTCTAAATCTTATGTAACTTAGAGTAGATAGAACGATTAAATTAGAAAATAAGTGATATCATAAAGTTTGTATAGTGCTATTAGTTACTTGAATTTGAAATGCTATGCTTTCTTTGTCATTTGAGCCTTTTTACACCTTTGGACATACTCAAGTACTTGATACTTACTTTATATTATACTTTGAATTTCATTCACATATCATATGCATAATTTTAAAAGAAACATTAATAAATAATATTATACTTGTGGTTTATGTTTTACTTAGCTTGTCACTTAGTATGACTTTACTTTAGGACTACTTTTGCCTAGGGAATTTCCCCTATAGTACTTTACTTTGGCATTGGGATGTTTCTCCTATATGCCCTTTAGATACTTTGTGGATTTACTTTAGGATCTGGGATGTTTCTCCTAGATGCCTCTTTTGATAAACTTTTCTTTAATCTGGGATGTTTCTCCTAGATCATCAGATGGACTTTACATTTTGGCAGACTAAATAAGAGTATCTCACACGTAAAATACTTTAATCTATATTACTTATATTTACATTTCAGACCTTTTATAGTTACTTTACATACTTTCTTTACACTTCAGGCTTACTTTACTTCATCGTTTCAGTACACTTTTCTTTCTTTTATATTTTTTCATTTTCTGCAGTTCCTTTACATTTCAAAATTTTCTGTATGTCAGTCATTTTATTTACTTGAAAGCATATTAGGATGCTAGTCTTATACTTTCAATACAGTACTTTTACTTATATTATAACTGGCATGTTAATTGATCATATTACTTAGGACTTTTCTTTGTACTTAATAGAATTGCTCTTGTACTTTATTTATATTATTTTGCAGTCTGAGTTGAGGTATGTTTCTACCTCAATACTTGTTCTTCCTTTCTTTGTCGCTAAACCGCTATGCTTGTTTAAATTTCAATTGTGATATTATTAAAAATACATTAAAATTCATTACCTTAAAATGTACTTAAACATTTTATCTAACAAGATTTTTTTTTGTTCGCTGGGGCCCTACCATTATGAAACCGATAATGATAGATTTTGAGCTTTTTGAGGAGATTGAGCCTGCAGAGGAGCAGATCCAGGAGGAGGTCCAGACTACTGAGGGACCTAAGTCTTCTTACTAGTTTACTTTACTTTTTACTTTGTGAGGATAAGAGCATCTTATATTACAGTTCTTTAAACTTTAAATATTTGTAATAATACAAAACTAATTGTACTTTACTTTCTGTATTGTATATATTCTGAGCTGGATGTCTTTATTTTATAGTATGGATGTTTACTACAGTTGCTACTTTTCTTCCGCACTCTGATATTCATTAAGTGATTGTTAATCTTTACCTTATCTAGAAAAGCACCTCTTTTTCTTAAGATTGAATTGGAGTCTTAAATTCCAACCTAATGTTAAGTATGAGATGTGCTTAGTGACGACCACTCCTTAAGCCTTGTGATTAGAAGGGGCGGCCGCCACATTTTCCCTCTATCATCCTGTAATTGGAGCTCCCTCCCTCTCGGCTAGTTTTATACTCCTGAGCCATTCCTGGAGTTCCCAGTCTCTGTTAGTACATATTGAGGGCACGTCCTGGAGTTCAGAACCCCTAGTGATCATCGAAAGCTTTACCAGCCCTCTGGATCGCCCCCGGCATCATCTACAAACTCTCCCGTCAAGAATCAGATACCCCAATTGCTGTGAAGACTCAATTAGGCTTGACACTTACCTCCTTTTGATTTGTAATTGCATGCCTAGGTTATACGAACCTATCTCGATTGATGCTAAGGCTTGAGCTAGCCTCGGTCGATCGTATCGATCAATCGGGCTAGTTCCTTCTGTTCAACTTGGGTCTAAGTAAGGACCCAATGATTGGGCCATTCATAGACCCATTGGATGGGTGTCTTAGCTTCTCCATCACCTGGGGATGGTGTAGGGATCAAGAGGAGCTGAAATGGTAGTCTGTGGAGGGAGAATTGCCCCTCCACAGAGAGCTCAAAGGCTGGGAACTTCTGAATAGGGCCTATGGGTTAGGGCCAATCCCTGATGAGGATTTGGGCTCCATTGATACGCCTTGGCATGAGGATGGAGTCCTGATTCATTTGAAGTCATGGCATGGCATAGCAACCATGAATTTGGCCGATTATGGTTACCATAATCAATTGTGCGTCGGGGAGGGCTCGGGGAAGAAGATGAACTGTGCGTGTCAGGCCGACCCGTGACCTGTGCAATTCAATAGTAGTAGGTTCCTGGGTCGAGCTGACCTGCGCCTTTTGACAATGGGTCGAGGCCCGTTTATTTATATTTAAAACAATTTAGGAACTACTTTCCTTAAGAAAAATCAAATGGATTAATTAGAAAAATACATGTCAAATTATTTGAATAACTTTTGATCTACTTATCCAAACCATATGAAATTATATATCATTTTGTTCAAAAAATCATGTGCAATAAGAATATATAATAAAATTTATGTTTTTGTGAATATATTTTCTAATTTATCCTAATTACTCTAGAACTTAATTACTATTAATTAGCATATATACTTAGCTAAATTGCATGATTCAATTTTTATTATGCTCCTTATGCCCTATAGAATGCATGTGCTAGGTGAATTAATTTTCTGATTTGTTTTCTGTTAATTATACCCTAATCTTAGAAATACATGATTAGTAAAAACTAGGGTTTATACTTAACCAAACCTAGTAAACTAAGTCTCTGATTGTTCATACTGATAAGTAAAATATAATTGTTAAGTTTCATAAATTTTGAATGGTTAGGCTTGTAATTTAAGTGTTATCCTTTTTGGCTTGATTTAGATTTGATTAAGTTTAATTACTTCCTATTTTGCTTAATTTAATATTTATATGCTTTAATAATAGTAGTATGCATGTTAGAGAACCTAAACTCTAATTTGGATACCTTAAATAACTGAATTGATATTAATCAACCTTAAACTTAAGGAATCTTAAGAATTGATTAAGCTAAACAATAATTGATTAAATCCTAATTTTGGACATCAATAATGCACCATAAACTTACTAATTTTATTAATGATCAATAACTAAGCAAATGGTCTTGATTTGGTTAAGTTAGGGTTAAACCCTAACTTGTCTGGATTAAGATTCAAATATTAATCATCTTAAATAAATCACTTTATTTAAAAAATTAAAGAACTTGCATAATTTCAGTAATACCTATTGATTGGATATTGATCTTAAACCATTGAACTAAAAGTATTAAGATCTATAATAAATTTATGTGATTGCTCATCTGAACCTATACCTTTAAATCCTTGAATTTTCTCTTAAGTAAGACCCTTAGCATGAGATAAATTGCAAAATGATCAATTCCTAATAATTCACATGATTGGTTCCCATAATTGTAGTATAAGTTGTGATCAGATGGGTTTACCCATTTGATTTATATAATTTAGCTTAATATATTAGGAATTGCAGAATCAACATAA
The DNA here is from genome assembly GCA_016760335.1 of Gastrodia elata. Taxonomy (NCBI): domain Eukaryota; kingdom Viridiplantae; phylum Streptophyta; class Magnoliopsida; order Asparagales; family Orchidaceae; genus Gastrodia; species Gastrodia elata. The sequence continues at coordinate 12,775,952 of CM028677.1, read as the reverse complement.
ATCTTAGAGCTAAGATTATACTAATATATTTCAGTGCTTGGATCTTTAAAGTTGTTTGCTAGTGTTATTAATTCAATATTTGTTAAACCTTTTAAATAGTTAAACTATTGAGGTAGGAAGAGCTTATTATATGATTTTGAGGTAGAAGATTTGATGAACCCTGTGATCTTAGAATATTTGATCGTAAACCCTTGAGGTAGAATCTCCTTAATATTTTAGATTGAAAATCATCCCTTGCGGTAGCATTCTAAGTTGAGTGACTTTCATGTCACATCATTGGATCCTTTGTGTATGACTCACCGAAATGGAGTGTGGATTCATTAGTTTGTATTCTTTAATTTAAATATATATATATATATATATATATATATATATATTGAATTGTTAGAATGAGAATCAGTATAACTATTAGTGGAAGATGATATCGTATATCCATAGAATTGATTTATTTTAGTATAAAGTGGAATTGGTTATTTATCCTGAATAGAACTGTAGAGTTTTGGTCTTATCTTAGGTAATTAGGAAAGTACAGTTCAGTTTAGAATAAATATACCAAGTCCAAGAGTATAATAGTAGGGGATAAAACTTAGTTTGAGAGAACAAACTGTGACATGGTCCTACCCCTTATCGTCATGTGTTTTGATAAGTGCAGTTAAACAAACTAAGTACTTCAAGTACTTAGTTTTTAACTAGGGTATTTAACTGCTTAGATTGAGAGAATAAATTGTGACCAGGTCCTGTCCCTTATCATCATGCATTTCAATAAGTGCAGTAAAACAAACTAAGTGTTAAAGTCACCTTTCTTAAGAAATATACCACCTATGTATATACAACCCCTTCATTTGATAAGTTTAATTCAATCTTAGCTAATTTCATTCAATGGATTAGAACTATGAGTCAAAATTCATTCAGATGAATTTTGCACGATGGAGATAAATGGAATTGTTACTTTATATTGAATTGATTCTGAATTTCGATGATTTAAATCATAAAGTTATAAATGCCTTGGCATATCATAAAATGCACAAGTCATGTCAGCATTAGCGGAGCAAATGAGCTCACCTAAAGACTCTGTTAGTAGAGCATTCTCTCACCTAGGATTCGTATGGTGTCATGTGACGCCAAGTTAGCATATTAGTGGCATATAGTTTAGTGGCAAATTAAGATGCATAATTATAAATTCAATAACATATAACACAATTTTAAATCATTATTTAATCAATTTCTGATTACTTGCTATTTTCTCTACATTTCAGTATATTAAGTCTGCAGTTTTTGCTTACTTTACTTTATGATTTGTACTATTTTGAGTTTTCAGCTATTTAATTATCTTTTCTATAATTTTACTTAAACTATTTAAATGTTAAGTAATAGATAACTATAGCTATTAGAGTATCTTTCAGTGTTCTAGACTTATTGTCTAATACATGGCACTTTTGGGACCCGATAATTTGCTAGATCCAGAGCATCTTGTGGAGCTAGATCAGGAACCTTCATAGGAGGTCCAGGAAGAGTTTGTGGAGCATTAGAGGACTCTTCATCAACATTTATTTTCTACACTAGTCTACTTTTAGTTAAATACTTAAGACTATTTTTTGTATTTCATTAAGTAAATTATCTGTAATAATTATGGATATATTTTCTTTTATTTTTTGAGATGATTACTTTACTTAGCTTCTATGATGAATATTTCTAAATATATGCTTTAGCTTTCACACTCTATGTTTACTACTACTTATACTTAGCATTACAATCTGATCAGGATATTCATAAAATGCTAGTATTTGTGTAACTTGGATCTTTCTTTTATTCATAATCCAATGCACACGAGTACTCTATCTAATACTTAAGATAATGATAATACACTTATATTAAGAATTAGTACTCATCCCTCTTCCCTTGAGGTTGAGTCCCAGCAGTAGCTCTTTATTTTCAGCTCAGCTAGTTTATTCGAGGAGGTTCTGTACCCTTCTCGAGTAACGCACTGTTCTACCACCAATTATTACTCTTTAAACTAACTCATTTGCACGCGATGACGGGACGGGGCATTATAGCTCCATAGCTCCACTTCTACATAAACAAAAGAGCTAAAGTTTGTCATAGCGCCAGAGTTCCCAAGACTAACGAGTTACTGCACGCCACAGCGCCACTTTCACAACGATAAAGGAGCTATAGCGCGCCACAACACCAAAATTCTTAAAAGCAAGGTTCCATAGCGCGCCATAGTGCAAGATAATAATAATAAAGGCGCTATAGCACATCATTGTGCCTATTTTTCTAAGACCAGAGTGCTATAGTATGTTATAGCACTAGAGTTTTCGAGATTAAGGCACTACGGCGCGTTGTAGTGCTAGACGGACCAAAATCTTAGTGCTACAGTGCGCCATAGCACGCGCTATAATATTGCCTGGGAACCTTGCTCCCAGTCTTGGGACTGCCAAAATACTTAAAATTTCTATTTTCCCACAGCAAGAACTAATGGAAAATATTTAATTCCTTCATTTCAAAAGGAATAAAGGAATAAAAAGTAATTGAAGTCCAAGTTTCAAAAGTTGGCAACTGGGAAGAAAGAGAAGGACTGAGGAGAAGTTATAAAAGGAAGAATGAAATACTTAGATAGGGTTCTGATATTTTTGTTTGGAAAAACAAATATCCAAGAGAACATCCTAACCCAAATGAGGGATAGAAGGCTGCATATTCAAAAGAAAGAAAAGCACATAGTGTAAGGAGAATGGGAGAAGATTGGAAGAGTTAAGAAGACGAAGAGAACTCCAAGGTTGTTCCTGAGTATTGTATTATCAAAGAGTTTTCTTTTCATTTCCTTGTAAGAGCAATGAACAAACTCAACATCTCTTATAGCATTCTTTATTTATTCATTGTAATGGTAGCCTAAACCCCCCTTGGAGAGGGTTGAGCAAGAATATGTTGTAATATTGATTTAATGAATGTGAAACTCTTTTTATCAATGAAATGCATACTTAGAGCTCAAAATGCTTTCATATATTTGTAACAAGTTGTAGAATGATAAAAGCTTATGATAATAAATTCTTATTATATACCTAAGGGAGAATCTTGTAGAGCTTGATGATCACCTTGTTCAAAAAGCTATGCACTTCTGAGCTTTAACACCACGAATGACTGTGATAGCATTTGCTGTGCAAAAATAGCTTGTGCATAACCTTGGACAAGAGCTTGATCATTTGAGCCATGATGACCTATAACATCATATTCTCTAAGCTCCATAGCTCAGTTTATACCACTTTGAGGTATGAACTTGATCCAGGTGAGCCGAGAACCCCCTGTAGAGCTTCATAGCTCGCTCATAAGTTATGCACTGAATTTGAGCGCTTCAAGTATAAGTAATTGGACATAAGCTCATTTAGCTTCGCAGCTCATTTCCTTGGCTAAATAAAGAGTAGATGTGTGTGAGCCGTAGGTGGAATCAAGATCATGTGATACTTAACTAAAAATATAAATTTTATCCTTAGACGTAAGAGATGATTTTGTTCACTAAGAGATCACATGATTATCTATGTCTTGAGATTGAACCTTATAGTGTTCATCTCTGAGCACTAGATAAAATTTAATATATTTAGGGTATCCATTAGAGAACATTAAATCTTTTGATAATGAAATTAAGATTAATTCAATTTACTTGACATATATTTGAGAGGAAGAGTAACTATGCATGAACCCATGATGAGCTGCATGTTTAACCTCAACTCTCCTCAATTTTCAAAACTGATTCAAAACCCCAGTAATATAGGAATTATAATTTAGGAACTCAAACCAACCAAACTGATTGCTTAAATATTATTGAAATTGCATGTACTTTAGTAACAAATCTAAACACCATTCTCAAAGGATGATTTTCTCGGGATCTCACCATCCCATATTACTTCGGACAACGTACACTTGCGGCGAACGCGGACATACGTAGTTTAGGTCTGTCAGCTATGCAAGTTGTGAGTCTATGAATTCTCTTTTTATAGTTGTTCTCTCCAATTTAGTTGTTTTCTAGTTTATTTGTTGTGTTGTTCCCCATCAACATGTTCCCTCTATGTAGACTATTTGTTATGTCTGTGCTTGTCTTTTTTGTGGCTTGTTTTTTTGCAGGTTGTCCTCTTTGCAAGTTGTGCGTCTCGCTGCAGGCTATTCTTCCTAGTCCTAGTGGATTTGCTAACTTGATGTTTTCGGGCTGCTTAGGTTTTTCTGTGTCGTTTTTTTATCAATTTCTGTATTTTGTATGGTTTATTTGGTTAGTTTTTTCCTTTTCAAAGGACTCTTAGGTAATTCACTGAGTCCTTTCTTTTGGGGTTTATTTCAAGCTTTTAATTTTAGGAGATCTGTAACCTACCAACCCCCTATGTATCTTTATTTTCTTATCGATAACATTTTCAGGTTTATATATATATATATATATATATATATATATATATATATATATCTGTGTGTGTGTGTGCACGCGCGCACGTGTGTGGATACACACGCATAAACTATAGAGAGGTGTGTGCGTGCACACGCGCGTTGTGAAGATGCATAATGAATCTACTCAATTCGTGCCACCATCTCACACGATAAACTATAGAGAGGTATGTGCGTGCGCACGCGTGTTGTGAAGATGCATAATGAATCTACTCAATTCGTGCCACCATCTCACACGCCTGACCATTTATCAGGTTGCAGGAGACCTAATTGTCTTTGGACCCACCTATTTTAATTAGAATAACTACTAATTAGTAGTTGCGTATGTTCTTAGCCCCTCTTATATGGTCACATGATACTAGTAGCTGATATTCTTACTTTCAGATTTACAATCAGCTACACTTTAATTTTTGCATACTGCTTAGATGTATTATTTATAATTCAGCACTCTTACTTGAGATATATACAATTTTCCTCCTTATATATTTTCATATTTTATAGGATGCTAAAATTACAAGTGTTGAGATTGCTTAGGTGCGGCAATTGCTACAAGTTGGGAAAGGGTTTTTTTGTTAGTGAGCTCAGATAACAAAGACTAATATTTAGAAAAGATATTTTGAACAATGTATTTAAATTTTGGATTCTATCCTTTTTTTCTTGACTAGATGATGTCTTAGTATGTTTTATATGGATGCTTGGATAGTTAATTTTTATTTATTTTTTTCTCTTCCATATAATTTTAGATTTTGAGGTTGTATTTTTAATCAATTATTATTTACTTTTACAATTCTAATGCTTAGGAACTTACAGTTGGCATTTAGAGCATGGTTGGGGGATCCAAGTAATAATAAACAGAGCCTATACGTATAAATTTAAGAGTGGGTAGAGTTATTTCTTTATGTTGGAGAGTTTTATACATTTTAGTCATTTTATTTTCTATGTGAATCTTGAGATACTCATTCAAAATTCTAATGTCTATGCCACCTTTGTCAATAATATCGCATGCCTTGTCATCTCACATTCCCCATATCACATGCCATTTAATTTTTAAATGTCTTTATTTGGAGCAACATGAAATGATGTACTTAAGTATGCCACCCATGACTTGATGTTATCCACCGAGAACATCAACATGTCATGGAATTCCTCCATTATAATGTTTGTTGTGCTGCTTTAATATGGTCTTTTGATTTTTTTGAGCTGTGTAGTCCTTATTCAAGTGTCTTTTATAGCACAATTCCAACATTCAATTCAATCCTTTGATTTTTATTTTCCTCTTCTTGACTTCTACTATATGTTTCACATTTTGATCCAAATTTCTATCACATCCTTTGATGTTCAATGCTAAGGTAGATGCCTCACCATTAGATTTTCCTCAAACCTCTTCACTCAATATTAACCTAGCTACATCACTAAATTCTACTGTAGTATTTCCCGACGAGTTGTTCATAACTGTTATAAAACTATACTAGTTATTTGACAATGAGGATAGTATAAGAAAACTTTACTCACCTACAAATATAATATTGATAGAGCTTATCAAGCTTGTGACTGATGTATGATAGGGAGCCCCACGAAAAGGAGGTTCATGACTTGGGCATTTGTAGAGTTTAGTTGGAAGTTAAGTTAGAGCTGTACTTACAGAGTCATCTTTTGTTGTACTTATTTGGTCAAATTATTTTATTAGATGTTTTTGTTGTGTGTTTTCATAAGATGTTCTTGGTAGTTTTTAGTGCATTTTGTCATTGTACATGTTTTTGTGTTTATTGGCAGTATTTATGTGGTGTGCCTTTAGAGTGCAGCTTAAGATTTAGGTTTCTACTAAATAAAGCCTAGTGTAATCATTTTGAAAAGATGTTGAATAACAAAATTCATTCTCTCCAATTATAAAGTTATACTTTTGTGAGAGTGCTTGCGAGGTGACGTGCATAACCACTTCAATTTGTGTGTGCGTGTACGAGTGTGTGTGTTTGTTAAGAAGATAAATTTTGAACCTACACAATTCTTGCTACTAGCTCACATGATGAACTAAGGAGATGTCTGACCCTTTAGAAAGGTGCATAAGGCTTATTTGTGTTTGGACCCACTTGTTTTATTTAATATAACTACCGATGAGTGGTTGTATACTTCCTAAATAACAAAAAGTAGTGAGTATTTAGCCCCTCTTATGTTGTCACAAAATACTAGTGGTTGATGTTCTTAAATTTTAGCTTTATGATGAACCCAATAAACATAGGGGATTTTGTGTTAGGGTTTATGTTTTTCTTAGAATTAGTTGTACTTTTAGTGTGTTTCGATGGCATTTCAAGTAAGAAGTGGTCAAATTGAAACGAAAAGGAAAATTGACTGAAAATTACGCTACAGCGCGCTATGGCGCGCCACTGTGCCCATGTTCTCGAGAGCAAGGCGTAATAGCGCGCTATAGTTCCTAACTTTCCGAGACTCAGGCACTACAGCGCGTCATAGCGCTCAACTTCCAGAAACTAAGGCGCTATAGTATGTCATAGCACCCAACTTCTAAAGACAAAGACGCTACAGTGCGCCATAGCGTCCGATGAACAGAAAGTGAGGCGCTACGGTGCGCCATAGCACCCAATGAACAAAAAGCAAAGTGCTACGACGTGCTGTAGCGCTCGATGAACAGAAAGCGAAGTGCTACAACGTGTCGTATCACCTGATGAACAGAAAGCGAGGCGTTACAGCATGTCGTAGCGCCCGATGAACAGAAAGTGAGGCGTTATAGTGCATCGTAGCGCACGCCATCAAACTATCTTGAAAATCTGCTCCAAGTCAGCATTGGGACAGCCAAAATATTAAAAACTCTCTATTTTCTCACAGTTATAATTAATGTAAAGCTTTAAACCACCTGATTTTTAAGAAAATAAAGGAATATAATTAATTACAATTTCAAAGTTTCAAGAGAAAAAAATCTGGCTGCTTTGAAGAGGGGAAGGCAAAATAGAAGATTATAAAAAGGAAGATGGAAGGCTTAGCAAAGGTTCTGATTTTTTGTTTGGAAAAGAAGATTTTCATGAGGATTTCCCAACCCTAAGAAGGAGAAGAAAGCTACAGATTGGCAAGAAGGAAAAGCACTATAGTAAGGAGAAGGGAAAGAGGCTGAGAATAAAAGAATGCTAGGAGAACGATAAAGCTATTCCTGAGTATTGTATTCTCAACTTGTTTTTTTTCTTGATATTTCCTTGTAAGATCAATGAAAATGCTCTGCATCTCTTGTATCTTCCTTGGTTTATTATTTGTGATGGCAGTTTAAACCCCTTTGGGGAGGGTTGGGCAAGAACATGTAGAAGTCATGGTATCATATCAATGAAATATCATTTATATTAAAAATGTTTGAATATTTTATTGTATGAACAAGTTGGAGAATAATGAATATTTCTAAATACAAATCTTTTACTACATAATTAAATGAAACTCTCATTGAGCTTGATGATCGATTTTGACCCAAAAAAAAAAGTTGCGCACTATCGAGCATTAAAGCCGCCAATGGTCGTGATCTTGTAGAAAAATCAAGCACCACAGCAGAAGTGATTTGCACTCTAAGAGAACCAGGGATGCATTGACAATTACCAAGCAATATACAAAATCACAAACACAGTAAGATAAAGATCACAGCACATACATGCATAATAAACCATAAGCACATCCAAAGACAAAGATTTACATGATAAATCCAAAAATGGAAAAAATCACAAAGTCACATCACATAGAAATTTCCACTATAAATCTCAAAGAATACAGAGGTATAAAAAGCTTCACCTTAATAAGGAACACTTGCTCTTACTCTAGAATGAAGGAGAAAAGAAGTAGCTGCCACCTGAATAAGATTTTCTTCACATGCAAGAGCTCCCTTGCACAGCTCCTATCTCCCTTAAGGTTCCTCTCCAATAGCATCCAAAGCTCTAGCCAACACTTGTAATAGCATAGTAAACTCCTCCATAAGTTTCCCTTAAATACCCAATTCTATTTTAGATCCCAAATGGCCCAAAATTCCTGTCAAATAGTTTACGGCGTAACCTGGACTGGAGCTGAAATCTATCAGGCGCTACGGCATGCTGTAGCACCCAAGCCTCGGGTAGCCATGCACCAGGGTGCACTGCAGCTCCCTAATTTCGAGTGTTATGGTATTGGGGAGCGCTGAGGTGCACTGTAGCGTCTGCTTATGTTGGGATGCGCTACGGCGCGCTACAACGCCCCTACCTCTGGACTCCTTCCACCATGGCACGCTACGATGCCTTCCTCTAGGGTGCTGGGCCCCATGGGGCACTACGGTGCTCCATGGTGCACTATGGCACCAATGCTGCAACTGAACTACCAACTTTGTTCTGAATCGCCTCGGAACCTCCCGGAAGTTCATCATAGCTCTATTAGCATCTCCATGATGATCTCAATGGTCACTACAACATAACAATTTACCACTTGGAGACATTGTAGAACTATCACTCCATTCATCTTAATTCTTCATTGTCTTCTTCAATTTCTATCAAAAACGTGGTGAGGCTCACCCCCGCTCTCTTGTCACGTATCGAGGTAAACTAAAGCAGCACATAGTTTTAGTTTTTCTACTTTTATCTCTTTTTTAAGTATGTAAGTAGAATTCTTTGAAGTGTGAATCTTCTCCAATCCGAGTTGTCCTTCTTCCAACAGTGTCCAGATGAAATGGTATCGAAGCTACATATGCTTCATCCTGGCATAAAATGTTGCATTCTTTGCAATGTGAATAGCGCTCATACTATGTTTGTAGAGCTTCACATCCTCCTGCTTCTTGCCCAATTCTACTATAAAACTCTTCAACTAGAGTATCTCCTTACTCTCCTTTGTAATGGCAATGTACTATGCCTCCGTAGTAGATATAGCAACAATATTTTGTAGCCTGGAGATCCAGCTCATTGCTGCACTTATCAATTTATACACATATCTAGCAGTGCTCCTTCGGCTATCAACATCATCTACAAGATAGAAATCTACATAGTCATGTAGAATAATGTCAGATCTTTCAAAGTATAGTTTTTGCCTACTGTACTGTTTAGATACCTTAATATCCACTTGATCGTGTCCCAATGGTGCTTTCATGGGTTTCTCATAAATCTACTAACCACTCCTACTACATAGGCAATATTCGGTCTTGTGCAGATCATCGTGTACATTTCAGGCACAAGATTTGAACTTGTAGAAATTAGCTGTCAACTCTAAGGAATACATTGTGCACTTGATTATTTGGCATGACTATGAAAGAATGAAAGGTGCTTGAGAATGTAATTCAACATGAGTCCCTATCGATTCACATAGAGGAAACCCAACTCTCCTCTCTAAATCAAATAGTTTCTAAAGTCTAAATTTTGCTTTGTTAATAGAACCACATCAAAAACTGAAATCATGTCATTTTAATATTATTGAATATAAATATATCTTAGTAAGAAAATACACTGTTCCCTGATGATGATAAATCTCGAAACTTATCTTCCAAATTATTACTTTATGGCACGTACACTTGCGTGCAAGCGCAAACGTGTAGTTATTGTCTGTCATTGTACATGCGTAAAAGTAATATTAAAAATTATTTGTTTGACCTTGAAATTGAACAAATATTGTTAAGATTAAGAAGACAACAGCTTAGAACTAATGGATAATCAAGGAGATCACCTAAGAGAAGTGCAGGAGCAAAATAGGGGTAGAGCTTTGAGAGACTACGTCCTGCCCACTATTAGGGGAATCCCACACGCTATAGTTTGACCAAATGTAAAGGCTAACAACTTTGAAATTAAGTTAACAACTCTACAAATGACCCAAAATACTCAATTCAGTGGACAGGCAACTGAGGACCCCCAATTCTCATATCTCAAACTTTTTAGAGATATGTGATACATTTAGGTATAATAGCTTTACTGGTGATGCAATTAGATTGAGATTGCTCCCATTTTCACTGAGAGGTCGTGCTAAAAATTGGCTCAGTTCTTTTCCTAGAGATTCAATACCCACATGGGACAATTTAGCTAGGAAATTCCTAGCTAAATATTTCCTCCTAGCTAAAACTAAAATACTATGAATTGAGACTACTAACTACTATCAGCAAGATGAGGAAACCCTTTATGATAATATGGAACTCTTTAAGAAGTGCCTAAGGTGTTTGCCTCATCATGGATAGCCATAGTGGATGCAGGTTTAGATGTTTTACAATGGACTGAACGCACTCACTCGAACCTTGATAGATGAAGCTGCTGGGGCTCCTTAAGCAGCAAAACCCAAGATGAAGCATGTGAACTATTGGAAAAGATGGCTAATAACGCTTACCAATGGCCTACTAAAAGGCTAAATTCTAATAGGAGTGAAATTAAGAACATAGAAAAATCACATAAAATAGCCAAACTTCAATGTGAGATTGGTGTGTTGAATCAAAAAATAGGACAAATGAATGTGAGTGTAGCACAAGATGTTGTATATAAATAATATGGGGGGCAGCACAATAACAAAAATTATAACTCAAATAATCTTTTTGCACTCTTTGTTCCTGAACAAATCAATTTTTTTTAGAATAGCAACAACAATAATCAAGGCAATAACAATCCTTACTCCAACACATATAATTATTGGTGGAGGAATCACCCAATTTTTTTTGGAGTAATAGAAATAACTACCATCACTACTCTAAAGGAAACTAGAACTTGATTAAACAAGGACATATTTTTAACAACCCACCTCCACAGCAACACAAACAACATGACATAAGAATAAAAGGAGCCTTTAACTCCTTCAAGGCTAAAACTTTAACATTCATGCATAGAGCTGAGCAAACCATAAATAGGCATGAATCCTCTATTTAGAGAATTGAATTAACTCTACGTAACATTGAAGTATAGATGGGACAAATCTCTCACCAACTAACTAATAGAAAGCAGGGAGCGCTCCCGAGTACCACGAAAACAAATCTAAGGGAAACAGTGAGCACCATCACATCAGAAGATGTGGAAGAAGAGTTAGTGTTGTATGATAAAAGTGAAAAAAATGAATCCCCAATTGCTAAAACTTGAAGAAACCCTCTCAAGGAAAAGTTAGGAGGTGAGAGTGTTGAAAAACAAAATGTGTTAGAAGAGAATTTAATGGCAATCAAAAGGAAATATCCTAGGAGATTAAACACCCTTGTGTGATTGACATAAGTCTTTTTAGATCCCTTGTGTGATCTATGGATTTCTGTCAATGTAATGGCTTACCATACTTATATAAAATTAGGGATATGGAGGATGGAATACACCCCCGTGATTTTAGAATTTGCTAATTTAGACTCCCCGATTCGAATTCTGAAAAATGTTTCAGTAAGCTTGGGAAGTTTCTTGATTTCTACTGATTTATTTTATGTGAATGGAATAGATTGAATGAAAGTTCCACTATCATTTTTGGGAGACCTTTCTTTGTCACAACTCAGGCAATCATTGATGTGAAAAAGGGAATCATGAAGATTAAAAGAAATGGCAAGGAGGATGATGTGGAGTTAATGCCTACCCTTCATAAGGAGAAAATCTTGTATTTGAAATGGAGAGAGAGTGAGAGAGCTAAGCAGAAACCTGTTGAGGCTTAAATTAAAGAAGAATATTCTTGTGAGTATGAATTTGAGAGACACATAGACACCTCATATGGAGGTGTAAATTTATATGAAACTAAAGTGAAGACTAAGACCCAAAGGGAGAAAAGAAAGAATAAAGTTAAATCAAACCCTAAGGATGAAATTAATGAAATCTTGACAAATGAATTGGTTAGATTTGGACTGAGCATAGCAAGAGTAAAACGTGCTTGTGCCCATCCAAAATCTTAAGAAATTTGGAGGGAAGTGTAGTGAGGAGTAATTGAATTTAGATTGGTTAGGTTGATGATGTTAAATCAAGCGTTTTTTGGGAGGTAATCCAAAATTTTTGTTAGATTAGTTTATTCTGCTAGTTAGTTAATTTGATAATAATTTCAAAGAAATTTGCAACCTCATTTATGCTCAAATTTTTTTATAAAAAATAGGGGAGATAAAATTAAAATTCTTGTAGTTAGCACGCCACAGCACGCTACAAGCGCTGTAGGTCGAAAATTTGCAATCGGGCGCTCTAGCGCACCATAGCACACCATAGCGCGCTATAGCGCACAGCGTAAAAAATTTGTATATCTGAGCAATTAATTGTAGAATTCCAAGGGACTAATCCTATCCGTTGTAGCGCTCTACAATCAAGAAAAATGAGTTAAAAAGTTAATAAAAGTTGAGTCATTTGGTCTTCCCACTAGTTGAATGGTTAAATAATGCTTATAGCCCTTGATGACAACTTTTGACCATCCATTGGGGAGAAGACAAGTGGATTGGGAGCAAATCTCAGCACTATGATTTTGCCTTTAAATAAAAATAAGGGGAGAGTAAAAACACTTGCACATTCTAAAAATTTTCCATAATTCTTGAAATCCTAGAGCAAGAAATTTTTTCAGCAATGGCAACCTAGACAAAGGCAACCGTTAGCAAGAGTGCAGCATCCTCCTTGTCAAGAGGAAGCTTCGACGATAAGAGATTTGCCTCTCTTGAAGCTGAGCAGCGCTTCGAGCATATAACCTCTAGAAAAAAGCTGTTTTCGGAATGAAGTTTTGGAGAATCATATTCAGTAAACCCTTCCAACATCATCAACAGGGAATGTATGAACCTGGTGGGGCAACAAGATGTAGCCCATCCAATTCTAGTTCAAGAGGTATTTGCTAATGCAATAAACGCTCGACGGCAAAGCATTTTTGTCCAGGGAAAAGTTGTTGAATTTGGATTCCCACAAATTGGAAAAATTTATGAGACAGAATTTGTCGGCAACTACACCTACAATCATTATATGAATTTCAAGTTTGATCCCACACAATTTATGGAAGCAGTCACAAGCAGCAATGCCAACTGGAGTGAGAATGTTGCCAACATTCCATGAGCCTTGCTAACTATAGCAAAGAATGCTTGGCACATTCTTATCTCTAGTAGAATAATGTCATCTGGCATTTGAGTTAAGTGACCTGAACGAGAGCTGTGTTAATCTATGCCATTCAATGTCTGGGAGCTATTCATGAAATCATCCTCGAGCACCTTTGGCAAGCCGTTAGCGGGTCATGTGCAGCTCTTGCTTTTGGGTCCTTAATTACTAGGACTTGCCTAGAGCAAGGGGTATAAGTAGTGATGAACTCCAGTGTCAGCCCTGAGCACCTCTCACTTTCTACTATGGAAAGGAAATAAGCAAGAGAAGAAGGCAAGGATCAGTGGAAGGAACTTCAACTTCAACAAGCTAGAATTCTAAGTTCACAAACCTCTAAAAGAGGATGGAAAGGTTGGAGTACAAATTGCAAACCGGTAAATGCGTGGATGCAAGGCTTAGCTAATGTGAGACCACCTTATGCCAACACTACAAATATACCCAAGACTTTAACGCAACTTTTGTGGGTATATTTGCAAATTGGCATTTGCAAGGCGGTCCAGGCGAAATAGCTTTTTCATCACCACCAACACTAATACCTCCTCTAACTATCCTATGGCCTTGATTTGCTAAAGAAAAAGAAGAAGAAGATGAAGAAGATGATGATGATTGAACAATCAAATTGTAATTTTTCTTTTTACTGCTTATTTTTCTTTTTAGTTAGTTATGTAACTCATTGCTTATATTTAATGAAATTAATATAATAACTATTTGGAAGTTTACATCTTTTTACATTCAAACTATATAGATTAACTTATGGCTTATAAAATATTCATGAATTAATTAGTTCTACATAGGTGTGTTGAGCGAGTAACCACAATACGTCAAGGATTTAATAAAAACTGCTTAGCCACTACATTAACTCTTTTGCCAAACCAAATGATAAAAGAAAATTAAGTGTGGGAAAAAATAAGGCTCATATGAGATAAATGAATGATTGGCTAAAATCAGGAATATGCGGATCTTCTTTAGAACTTCATGAATGTAATGCAAGAAAACGGGATAAAAAAATTTCTCCCATAAAGCAAGAAAAATCAAAAGAAAGAAAATCGGATGAAAAAAATATCTCTCCCATAAAATATTGAAAAGAAAAATAAATGGATGAAAAAAAAACAACTTTCCCCGAAAGTATATATATACAATACATTTCACATGAAGTGGCCTAAAATAATTTCTAAAAATACCATTATTCAAATATGCTTAATAAAGAGCTCGAAAATCTCCAAACATTTCATATAACCATCAAAGAATATAAAGAGAGTCAAAAATTATGAAATAAGCAATTAAACATTGGTCCAAGACAAATTAAGGGTACCCTTAATCAATCATAACATTGTTAAGACTATATTATGTTAAAATGAGAGTTTCAAATCTGCTTCAAAAAAGAGTAAGATTGTTAAAAATTTAAATTTCTAAAAAGTCATATGTTGCTTACTCAATGATAAGCAAAAAGTTAAGTGTAAGAATATGATGAATCCAATAGACATAAGAAATTTTGTATTATAGTTTATATTTTTCTTAAGATTAGTTGTACTTATAGTGTGTTTCTATAGCATTTCAAGTTAGAATTAATCAAATTGAAACGGAAAAAAAAATTGAATGAAAATGATGCAACAACGTGTCATAGCGCGACACAATGCCTTTATTCCCAATAATAAGGCGTCATAGTGCCCAACTTCTTGAGACGCAGGCGCTACAGCGCGCCACAGCGCTCAACTTCCTGAAACTTTGGAGCTACAGTGCGCTACAGCACCGATTCTACAAAGACTAAGGCACTACAGCGTGTCATAGCATCCGATGAGCAAAAAGTGAGGCACTACTGCGCCGTAGCGCCCGATGAACAGAAAGCCACAGCCCTCAACTTCCCAAAACTAAAGTGTTACATAGCGTCATAGCACCCAACTTCCTGAAACTAAAAAGCTACAGTGCGCTACAACACCGATTCTACAAAGACTAAGGCGCTACAGCGTGCCATAGCGCCCGATGAGCAAAGAGTGAGGCACTACCGCGCCGTAGCGCCCGATGAACAGAAAGCAAGGCGCTACAGGGCGTCGTAGCGCGCGCCGTCAAACTGTCTTGGAAACATGCTCCTAGTCAGCATTGGGACAACCAAAATATTTAAAACTCTCCATTTTCCCACAACCATAATTAATGTAAAGCATTAAACCACCTCATTTCCAAGAGAATAAGGGAATGTACTTAATTACAATTCCAAGGTTTTAATAAAAAGAAATTTGGTTGCTTTGAATAGAAGATTATAAATAGGAAGATAGAAGACTTAGCAAAGGTTCTGATTTTTTGTTTGGAAAAGAAGATTTTCAGTACTTCCCAACCCTGACGAGAAGAAAGCTGCATATTGGGAAGAAGAAAAAGTACATAGAGCAAGGATAAGGGAAGGAGACTGAGGAGAGAAGAAAGCTAGGAGAACACTAAAGTTGTTCCTAAAGTTGTTCCTGAGGAGAGAAGAAAGCCAGAATTCTCAAATCAAACTCGAGCTCAAGTTTGAGCACAGTGAGAAACCCAAGAGCCTATGCTTGCTCATTTATGTTTCCAATTGTTTGCATATTCATGCACGCATTACATACAAATAAGTAGCGTTTACTCCATTTCTATAGTGGTTAACACAGCAAAAAACAGTAACAATAAGATGATGCCTGGATCACAAGCAGATAGCACTCACTATTCCAATACATATGAATGAGAACATTGCTTTATGAAACGCAAGCAAAAGTTTAAATGAATGAAACGGCATGAAAAGCAAATTAAGAACAAGATTAATATGATAATCCTATTTGTGAGTCATTAAAGCCTTTTTTTAATTTTTTAATAAATAAAAATTTCTTAAACTTTTCATTTATTTATTAAAACATCTAATATTTCTCATATTTGAGTGAATATATTATCCAAACCTCAATAAATATAAGTTTTAAGGAATGCGCTCTGCATTTTGGGATCTCATATCTATAATTGACTTCCAAAAATCTTAGGCACAGCTATGAAAATTAAAAGCCCTTTAATATAAAGAAGATGGTTTTAAGTAAAAAATAAATCAATTATCAATAAAAATTAAATCAAAGACAAAATAAAATAATTCAAAATTTCAAACACTGAGCTATACTACTATTTACAAGAGTTAGCATAAAAATTATGCTATAACAAAAATACTTTTTTTTTAACTATAGATAAATTTCAAATATACTGCAAATTTGTGACTAATAAAATCAAAGTTCACTGTCTTGACCACTAAAGCTAGCATCATTCACAATAAAAAACACTGCTACAGTGCCCAAAAAAATTGGACAAAATCGCATTAAAAGCAAGAAAAAAAATTATATAATAGTGACATTTGAGGTTAAGTGCAATTAGAGGAATGGTTCCGCACACTTTGTCATGTGAATGGATAAATAATTTTATCTATTTTTCTTTCATTCACTCGCTATTGAATTAACTTTTATAAAAAGGCTAAGGCATCACACTGTCATGTCATATATACTACAAAGCTAACTATTTCAACTGTAGAATGCAAAGGCTTCGTGCGGTTGGGATAAAGGAGAGTTTTTCTGTGTTTTCTGGCTTGAACGTTACTACATTATCCCGTTGGGTGTTGTGCTCAGTGTCTCAGCATAATTAATGATTCTAATAAAAAATGAGTGAAATTTACTAATCAAAATAATAATTATAATTTTATTAAAAATATTTGATTGCTTAGAAAAAGGAACTAAGAACCTAAGTTTGTGTATTCATTCTGTGAATCCCATTGAAAAGAAACAATAGGCAG
The DNA here is from genome assembly GCA_016760335.1 of Gastrodia elata. Classification (NCBI taxonomy): domain Eukaryota; kingdom Viridiplantae; phylum Streptophyta; class Magnoliopsida; order Asparagales; family Orchidaceae; genus Gastrodia; species Gastrodia elata. The sequence continues at coordinate 12,758,765 of CM028677.1, read as the reverse complement.
AGGAAACGCAGGATATGGGGGACTCCTAATTTACAAAAATTCTAGTGCATTTTAATGTTACTAGCATTTACTCTTAACAGCCAAAATGAGGACGTCTAGACCATTCTTTTCAAGTATTCCATTATGCTTGCTTGATATTTCAAAAGCAAATTTAACTTGATCAAACATAATAAAAAAATACTTAATTCTATTCGATCATTTCATGGCCTATCCTCGAACATAACATGATTTCCAATGCATTTTTTTATTCTTTTTTTCATTTGATGCTCTGATAGTGCTGGAAATTTTGCTCATATACTCTAAAAGCTATTACAGTATGGAACCCTCGAGTGTCTCTATCTTATTTATATGACAGAGCTCATCTCTCTACTTGAATATCCTACAGTTCTACAAGCTCAATGAGAATGATGCATAATAACATAGCAGGAATGGCCATAGGGATGGATGCAAAGGTAGAACAACAACAATATTGGCTGCCCGGAAAAAATCAACTAGAATAAAATAAGAGCCTGGAAATGTAGAGATGCAGCATACATGAATATGATGATATCATTATCTGAGAAACAAATACCTGTTTTTTTATGTGGCACTGAACCACGGCCCCACAGCGTCGTTCATGTGGCCATTGCTGGACATGCCTGAGGGCGGGAGGCCGGCGGGAGGCTGAGGAGCGGCAGAATACAGCCCATGGAGGTGCGGGCTGTTCCCGCTGCTGCCCTTACGCTGCTGGATCGAGTGTATCTGCCGCAGCCCCTCCTGGTGTATGCGGGCGAGTGTCTCTAGCTCCTTTAACGACAAGGCATCAACGCCAACACCATAGAGTGGGGCATGGCGGCTCATTTCGTCTCGGATGGAAGCTTCGAGGGATTGGATATATTGCTGCAATACAAAATGAATTTGAGGAAAAACAAATAAATTGATTTTATAGGATTGAACAGATCAAAAATAGGCGTAGGATAAGAGTTGAAAGAAGAAAATTGGGTTGACCAAGCAGCACAAGATAATCCACAAGCCAAGTAATAGCAAGTAAAGATGTGGGCCATATCTGATGGCTTAAGAAAAAGATCAAATTACAATAAATTTTAATTTTCTTATTATAAAGTGGTAAAAATGATCTAAATTATTAACCTATTTTGCAAGCTAAATTGACAAGGATGAGATATTAAGGGTCTTAGCATGAATCAGTAAAGTATGATTATTCAATGAATCACAGAAGCTTATCGAAGTATAAAAAGAGCAAGTTGAAGGACTTTGACACCATTTCAACACTAAATTATAAAAAGAAAATGAGTTGTTCTTCTACATTTAGAAGAGTATAGAATCACTTCTGATAGCAGCTCGTCAATATTTCATATTCTAAATGCTCAAAATTTAAATAGTTAAATAATAAAAACAATGACCGGAAAAATAAGATATATATATATATATATATATGAGAGAATTATTAAAGTAGTCCCTTGACTCTTATATTTGAACAAGAGTCAAGAACTATAATGAACAAATTGCAAGAGTCAACGAACTATTTTGACACTTATCTCATATATATATATATATATATATATATATATATATCTCGAAACAACAGAAGTCTTCTAAGTACAGCATACCCTCCTATCCTCCTGAAGGATACAAAAAAAAATCATCGGAAATAATATCTTCCAAACCAAAACAAAATCCTTGCCACAGGTGTTTGGCACAAGAGTCCACGGCCTGGTTATAAAAGAACGTAAATTACGTAAAGACAATGTTCTTGAACAAGAGTAAAATGGAAAAGATATATAGAGATAAGTAAGCTGCTTTCATACAAGTTTTAATTTTTCCAAGTTCTTGATATATAAACAAATTAGAGTTTGAGGAATGAGGAAAAAAGCTTCTAAACTAACTTTATAAAATAGCATAGTCGAAAGAAATTTGTCAAGTTTTCATAAGGTTATAAAAAAGCATAAAAAATGTGTGCTAAAATATAAGGTTAGCCAAAAAGAAATTACGACATGCACCAAATCAATTGAGCTGTTCATCATTATTTATTTAATTTACTTTTTTTTGCAAGGATTCAAATATTGGATCTCAATATTAGAGATCAAAAGCAATGTCACTAAAATGGTCGGTTATATAACCTACTATCATGTAGTGTCCAGAGGGATGATACACCAAAGAGCACCAGCTCAACTGGTATGCTAGTTCCATACAAAAAAGTCAGCAGAGAATTCAATCACTAATTGGCTCTATGCCATCCTTGTATCCAACTACTACCAGCCTACTTATCAAAACCTAGCCTTGAACCAATCATTATTTTAATAAATAGAGTATTTTTGAAAAAAATTCCATCCTTTTAAAAGTCATCGGGATAAAATAACTTGTTATCATCGGTGTTAACAAAGGGAACAACCAAAATTCATGCGCATCAGTCACACTAAGATAAAGCAAGATAAGACCAACTATAAAAAAGAAAGCAAAACTTATTCATATTGAAAGAGCCAGTCTTTAAGGCTTGAAGTAATAAAGTATACCCGGCACGCCTGCAATTTGGCCTCCATTCCATCAATGTAAGCTTCACATCGAGCAACTTGCGCCTCTTTCTCTCTCTTCTCTCCTTCAATTTGCCCAACTGTCTCTGTCAATCTCCGAATTTCGCCTTCAAGAGATTGCCTAACTTCCTCGCGACTACTTGTATCCGTTGCAAACCGTTTTAGCTCTTCATCAAATCTTTTTCGTGCAGCTTCTGCATCCTTTAACCTTTCAGCTAATGCATTCTTCTCCTTGAGCACCCTCTACAACAGCTAGATTAGATTAGTACGAGCCATTCTGACAAACCATTATTTCCATCCTACAAATTATCACAGAACCTGAATACTTGCAGAAAAATCATTAATCAAAATGCAAATACTAATGATATAGTTTTAGAAATCAAATCAAAGATTAATAAAATTTCAGCACGGATATTAACGACAACAATTCAAACACAGCAAAAAACATTAACATTTAAAGTAGAGATTAATGGAAATGAAAGGAAATTTGAAATGGATAGTGTAAGAAAGATTCTCCTTAAACCAAGATAGTCTAACCTTTCAATGAAATTAACAAAGATTTCCAAAGCCAATCTGAAGATTTTATATCAACTACTAGTTTAGGCAGCGTCAAATGATTTTAACAGTGAGTTTTGATTCAAATTTCTATTTTATATTTTGTTTAACTAATTTTTTTTATAATTGATAGTGCTCTAATAACATTCCATGCAGCCCAAGATTGTGCGGGTCATCAACTCCTAGCTTATCAGGATTGCAGAAAACTTGCTTCTTATCAGAACTACACATACCATTCATATAGTTAAATATGATCAAGATCTAAGAACCGGTATAACCGTTTGTTTTGGTAGCAGTTAGAGCTTTATTTATAACCGTTTCTTGGCATTGGCGGTTTATATAAGTACTTCTAGGCATTGTAATGAGGATATGAAACAACTGAATGAAAAAAGTTAAATCCTGTTTCTCATCTCCTTCACTATCTTCTCTTTCTCACCCTCATGCTCTTCACATATTCTCGCCTAGTTTTTTCATTTTCTGCTTTTGCATTAAAGGCTGCAGCATCCTCTGTCACAAGCCCAATCATCAGACATAACTGTAGTGCCAACGTTTCATTTTTTGCACTCTATTTTTTACAGTTCTAACGTGCTACAAACCTCCTGTTCAGCTTTTGCAGCACTCAACCTCTTTATTTGCAGAATCTCTTCTTCTAGAAAGACAAGTGAGACTTTGACACTACAATTGTTTCTTAATGGCTGTCTACTTTAACAACATTCCCATTCTTGATCTGGAGCTGACTTGTTTTCCATCAACAAACGTGGGTCTTCATCTCTTCAACCAGCCAGTTTTGCTTTTAAGGACAAATTTTCAAGGGCATCATTATTTCTACTTTTTCACATATCTTGTTGACTCACTTCTGTGACAGCAGAAAACAGCATAGATGATCTTTCGAATAAACTTCATAAGCTCTAAGTATGCGAGATCAGACAATTTAAAGTTATTGGTTTCTTGGTCGTTGAAGGTTTGTTAAGCGAACTTGTGTTTTCATCAGGAGAATGACTCCAACAAGCCATTTTTTCTTCTATAAATTGAGGTTTCTCCCCATAGTTCTCATGTCTCCTGATTTCTCAGCACCACCTTCCATAAATCTTTCTCCCTAAACATGAAGAGAGCCGCAACAATTGATAAGAAAGTTTAAAAGCTGTTGTCAGTCCTCCAGCAGAGGTCGTTTGGAGTCGCCTGGAGTTCTGAAGATTATTTTGTATCAAGCTGGTCGCTTTACTTTTGGTTTGTAACAAGCTATTCAGCAAAATCTTAATTACCATCTACCCTATTATACAATATTTCATCCACAAAAAAGCAATCAAACAAAAAGTTAACAAGGTTTTAATAGAATTGCTTCGCTTGTGTGCTTGAATTTTGGTGGCTGATGGGAGAACTACATCTCACTCATTGCGTTTGCTATAACAACAATTTCAAGTTAGCATTAGTAAAGCCCAATACAAAGCATTTTATGAGCTATCAAAGATTGTCAAAAGCAATACTATGACGGGAAGCACCGCCAGGAGGAGTAAGTATGAGATTTTGCTTTTTTGTGTGCGAGTCCGATGAGAGGTATTCAACCTCTTCCATTCTTCCGCTTCCTTCCGCTTTCTCTAGCCCCTTTTGTTCTAGCCTTTTAGGCAGTAAAATCTTGTTGTTCTTGAGAAGATCTCACTGTGTTCATGAAGTTGTGTTAGAGTAATGTTTGGTCTTAAATCAATTAAGCTCTCATCCCCTAACACTTTAGCAAGTTGCTCATTTTTCCTCCAAACAAATGTGCAGAATTTCAACAGCTTACATAATTGTTTAAGAATGTCTAAATTATTTTTAAATGAATGTTGGGGGATTTCTAGGCATATAAATATCCCTCAAGAGTAGCCTTTACAAACGAAAAAAATTCTTGATTCAAGCTCTTTTTTTGCTAAGGTCTAAATTTCAAGTTTTGTGAGAATAATTTGTGATCTTGGAGGATTACACTGAAAATATGTGTACAAGTATTTTTTTCATCTTCAACTTAACCTAATTCGTGAAAATTCCAATGAAAAATATCCAAAGGGTTATAATGAGAGTAGTTTCTTCACACCTCAAAGAGAAGACATTTAACATTCAATTAAAAGAGAAACTTGCATGCTAGGGTCACAAAAGAGATTTAATGTGCGTTAAAACTTTAGATTGGACATTAGATTGTTATGCCCAAACCACTATAAATCAATTAATACCTAATTATATTTACTAAATTTATAATCTTTTTTTTTTTCTCCTTTTATAAACTCGTAAAATCCACCCCCTTGTGTTATGTCAAATACCCATTCTTTCTAAAGCCCAAACCACTATAAATCGTGCATAATTTCCTATTATTAATAACTATTCTATATCTTAAATCAGTTCTTTTACTTTTCAGTGATATTTTGATTTATTAGCCATTTAATAAAGAAAGTTAAATATTATCCAGTGGTTTCCGGAAAATTTATCATTGTCATCTAGCCGTCAATTTTTCTAAGCAAATTTCACAAATGAAACCGACTTGTTTGGTTCGAAGTAAATCAAAAAGACCAAACTGAGATAAAACTTTGTTAACTAATATCATGATTTTGTTTTACACGAAGAGTTGCAATATGAGTCATTGGATATGATGCAAGAACATTTTATGCCTAATTTGAGACATTTTAATTTCCTAAAGTAAATATAATAAATTTTACAATCTCCCCTATTCCTTTCAACGTAGCTCTGGAATGCCCAAAAAAGTAGCAAAAAATGGCAAAGAAAATAGAACAATAGCAAGTTGTGTTTTGAGGATTGGATATGGCCTGGTGTCAAATAATTTAAGAACCATGGGAAGGGCTATTGGCAAGCTGTTGGTGGCCAGCAGAACAAGTAATTGATTGTCCAGATATTTTATTTTACTATGAGCACCATTCAAGTATTTTTATGTGCCTAAGTTGAGACATTTTAATTCCCTAAAAGAAAATTAAAAACCTTAACCCTTTTCTCATTCAGCGTGGCTCTAGCAAAGCATGGGATGCCTATCAAAGGCAGCCATACGACAGCAAGCCATGCTTTGATGGTCGGATAGGAGCCAGAGGAAGAATTTGATAGGAGCTGGGGGAAGGATTGGTGAACGAAATGAGTTGTTAGAGGTTTAAGAAGGATTGGCTTGAACTCAAGCAAAAATTGGGCGCTGGGATCATGATTCACTCAATTGTGGGCAGCTTCAATTATTTGCAATGTTTGGTTTTGAAGCATTCCTTTAATCTCAATATATCACAATGGATCAAAATTTATAAATGTCAGTTGTATACAACAAATGCAGGAAACTAACGGATAACCTTGTGAGAGTTAGTCACAAAAGCATCTCACAGTATCTAAATCTAAGTACTATTCAAGACACACTATAAAATTAGATACCGTCTTAATTAACTTTAATTTACACATTTCTAACACCTTAAGATCATAAATTAAAGCAAGAGAGTTATAATTGTAAGGAAAATTCAGCACCTTCAGCTCATCCCGTTTCCTAGATTTCAACTGTGAAAGTTGTGTCTCTGCTTCCTGAAGGTGGTCCTGAAGGACTCTCCGCTCAGCAGAAAGCTTTTTAATTTCCTCATCTTTTTCTGATCGGATCCATTCAAGTTGATTTTCAACAGACACTATCTGTTCAGAGAGTTCTTTCTTTTTCCAAACAAAGCGATCTGATTCATTTTTCATTTCAATCTGTCATCAAACAAGAATGCCCAGTTAAAAACTCTCACTAGATGAGATTTTTTAAAGCTAAATAGCATCTCAGAGCTCAGGTGTATATTTTACCTTAAGGCTGGAATAATTTGCCTCCGACTCTTTTAGCCTATGAATCAAATCAGACTTTTCCCTAGCCAATTTATCATTTTCACTTTTTTTTTCTTCTCGTACACGAATAAGCTCATCCTCAGTGGCACATAATTGGTGCCAAAGAGATGCACGATCAACCTGTGCAAGCTGAGCAACTTCACGCATCATGTTGAGGGCAGGCCTAGCAATCCCTTCTTCCTCTCTGACAAGAAACACCAGCACATCCATATCAATATCAAACCCTTGGCACCTCTCAGAAGTATTATTAGCTGCACGATCAACAAGCCCTTTCAGCATCCTAAGTTTGTAGTGTTCTTCAGGATATATTTTAAACATTATAGCATACAACATCCTCACAAAATCTTGAACTCTAGGTTGTCGGGAGACCGATAATACTCCACCAAGTGAAAGCATTGATGCAAAATCCTCCTCATGAATGGAAAACTGCTCATCATTTCCATCTGCCAGAATTTGTTTTGCCTGCAGATCGTCAGCAGCAAGCTTCGACCTTGCACTTAACTTCTGAGAATGACGCTTTTCTAAGATCATTGCCACCGGTTGCAGTCCAATGGTTCCTTTAAGCAAAGCTCTTTCAAATACCTCTGAAGCTTCAGCAAACAAACCAGGTACAGATAGCATCTCAATTAACATGTACACATCACAGAAATGAAGGCACCCATGCATGGCATGGTCCTGACTTTCATCCATAGGTTCTGGAGGAAGTCCATTAACGCCATTGGAAAAATACCCACTGGTTGTGGTTAGGCAGCTTCCATCAGGTTCACAATGAGAGTCAATTTCCCTTAAAAAAAGTGCAGCTCCATCTGTCCAAGTATGCACAGTTTTTGTTAGAACATCCAGCACATAGGGTGCAACATCAGCACCAAGACTTTTCAGCCTAGTGCGTACAGCTCTGACCTGAAAAATATAAAATTATAATATAGTAACCAATCTCTTAAGTTTTTCAATAGGAAGAGTTAATATAATGGACACGAACTGAAAAATTTAGCATGCATTTTACGCACAGCTTGAGGAAAAAGCTGACACTGAGCTGCAGCCTTAAAGACAAAAGAAATTACGGCCACAAGGGATTCATCATGAGAATCAGTTAGAATCTCAAAAGCTTGAAATAACACATGTTCCCAAACTTCACAGCCAAATTCCAACTGACCTAAAGCACCAAAAACCTAGAAAAGACATGAGACAAACATGCATTAGATTTTAGCAGCATTCATAAAGAATGGGAGTGGATGCAGACATATATATGAAACCAAACAGGCCTAGCAAGCATTACTTAGACAGAACATTGTTATAATGGAGGCAGAAACTATTTAATTTGACTATTCTTCGTACCGACGTTCGCAGTGAAGGCTCAATATCTGGTTTTTGAAGACAATCTAAAAGTGCATAAGCAGCAAGCGTATGCTCTGAATAATCCACTAACTTAGGAACTAGAGCAATCAGATCTTGCAGAAGATGCTTAGGAGCTTTATCTAGTACAATTGCAATCTTTTGCACTGATTGAGGATGCCTCCTTGGTTCAGGACATTTTTGAGGTGCAGGATTATCAAGGGCTCTCAGTGAATTGACAATTAATCCTAAGAGCTCCTCAGATTGCTCTAGCCAGTTTGTCTGGACAAAAAATAATATTAAATCAAATATTACTTTATCAAATAATACTATAAGACTTGAAGACGGCAGCATAGAAAAAGTACCTACCTTAGGAACTCGAAGAAAGCTATCATCAGCAGGAAGGTCACCAGCAGAAGTTTCTGGAGGAAATATGATCTGCTCAGGGTTATTTTTGTCAGGTGACCCAGTCGTAAGTAAGTCTGAACTCTGAACTGCATGAGAATGAACAACTTCATCAGTTGCAGAACCCATTCTGTTATACAAATGACACTGCGTATCCTCTCTAACTTCACCTAACCCATTGAGCTCCATAGATGTACTCGCTTCATTAGACTCTGAACATGCGTTTGGACTTGCTTCAGAATCACAATCATTTCTTCCTTCTGATGGTTGGCAGCACTCAACCATTATATCTAAGAGCAAATCTATGATAGCTTGCTGTAAGACCTTAACCCCCATCAACAAATTCATTAAACTTGGAGGATCTGCATCTCCTGCATCTGCAGCTTTCTTGTTACCTTCGCTTCCAGATAATTTAGTGGGAAGGAGCATGCGTTTTATCTTTGCAGGGTCATCAAGATATATGCGCAGGCCAGTCAAAAATCCAGCGATAGCACCAGCGTCCATTAAAAGCTTTTCTCTTAAAGTAACCTGAGGCTGAGATGGATTAATTCCATGGGTAAGATGAAAACCTGCTTGGGAAAGAAAATTTCTAAATGTGTCATCTTCATCAGCACTAATGCCATCACTTTCTTCAGACTCTATTAGTTCGTCAGGATCCGTTGACAATGCATCCTGATCATCCTCAGAAGCCAAAACCTGACAATGAAAAATAGAACTTACCCATGTTTGGACATGTACAGCAAAAAAAGGCTATCCATGTCACACAAATGTGCAGCAGATAATTTAATGCGGAAGCAAGCTCAAAGAATGAAAGTACACAGTTAGAAAATAGAAAGTAGGAATGATTTATCTAGAAATGTATGAGCTGAGAGATTTAATATTATGTTATCAACTACCATCGAAGTTACAAAAAAATGTTTGTTGATAATATTAATTAAAATAGAAAATTTTTATCAGGGAGTAATAATAGAATCCAAGGATGACATATAAGAGCGTAGCAAGAAAATGTACCAGAGATAAACTAACACAGTTACAAGGTCACATGAATTGTCATTTCATCAATCAAGAAGAACAAACACCTCCGGACAGGACTAAGGAAAATTGCACTTACTAAACAAAATGTAAAATAAGACTAAATGACAATCAAGATGCTTGAGTTATTATCATTATCAGCCTGCATAAATAACTGGGGTGCCTGCAGCATATCAAGAAAACAACAAAGTGGAAGATATAATTCTTGACAAAAGTAAAAAATGTGCAGAAACAAAACGTAGGGATAGCGCCATATGGCAAGCAAGATGCTGCTGAAGTTACCTACATATGTATAATCCAAACAAATTAAGCGTCAACAACAGAAGGCAGCAAAGATGATAATTTTAGCGAAATAAGACATTTATTAAGCAAATTTTGATCCACGTGCAAATTATTATATTTATTGTAGGCAATTTATTGTTTATATGCCAAGAAGAGAAAGAACAAGTATCTCTCGATGAAATGAATATATGATAAAGAAATCATATGTATCAATTGTTTAGAATTAAAATTCATGTAATTTTTCATTTATCTAAAACTATATAAGAAAATGGATTTTTTTAATAAATCAAATTGCCTAAAAAAGTATAAGAACCGTTCTTATTCCTACAGAGAATTTAAAAGTGATTTTTTTAATGTGTATTATAAGATTTTGATCAAGTTTTCCATGATGTGTAGATCAAAGTTTATTTAGATCTAGAATCAAAAGCTTCTTATTGGTGCAAGCCCCTACTACTAAATTGTTACTCCTATTTGTTTAAAGCACTATCAATTAAAAAAAAAGGTTATAGGCTCAAAATGTGATCGACATTTATTGCCATGTAAGTAAGCATGTATGATGTGACATCTGATTGGGTAAATGGAAGTAGTCCTAATAAAAATTCCATAGCTTTGTCATCTTGGGTCAACTAATGATCAAGTTTGCCAACGTAAGAGGGTACTAAACTATAACATCTAAGAAATTTGATTAAAAACTATGTATTACATCATTCCAATTATCCAAACAAATACGACGGGATGTCCCCAAGACTTACTCATTGGTTGAACATCAAATCATTAATGAGTAGATGACTATACATATCATTTTAAGTAAATAATTTAGAGACACAAAGCACCAGTAGTTGGGATTCAAAGGTTCCAGACATAGCCAATAATGGCTCAGAGGTATAACATGACTAGCAGTTAGGAGTATCAGCTAAACTCAGAGTTAGTAATGTTTGCGTGATGGTTTGAATTTGCATTGATCATGGTCTAAGTTTAATTTATGTAAGGGTTTGAATACCTTGGAGAGTCAATGATATAGTATAGGATGACACTAACATCTACTAAAATATCCATAGTTTAACTTATGGACTATTTTATTTTATGAAATCCCATATAAAGAGTCTTATTGCATTGCTCTCTTAGACAGTCAATGACGTGTAAATCAAATTGAGCTACTGAGATACTTTAGGTCCATTAAGAATGATAATTAGATACTGAAACTCATTATAACCTTTGCCTTAATTAAGAATTAAATAACATACAATTAAATTAAAATTAATAGAGCTCAATATGATCTTTAAATTGACTAGTATTGAAGTAAAATGTAATCAATTAAAAATAATATAGCACACAATCTTTAATTCAACTAGAATTGGGAAAATACAAGTAATTGGAATTTACTATGTTCTTAAATCATGTGCGAATTGCAACAATATGCAAATAATTGAAAATAATAAAACATATGATGACCTTTTCATAATTTATTAGAACCAAATTAACAAATAAGTAACAAATTAATAATGTGTCTCACTAGGACATTTTAAATCGGCTGGAAATTGAAACAACTTAGAACATTGGCTCATCTGATAATCAATCGAATTGGTATTATTATGTTTTCATCTAAATATATTTTTATTTCCTAAATTTTAACAAGTAAATTTCTTTTATACACATGTTTACCTTATTATATTCATAGAATCAATTATCATTTGTTGCTTATATGTGGAAAGCAATTTTTAGGAGGGTGGTTACATGCCTCAACAAATGACAACAAGATTACTTTAAGCAATGCATAATTTTATTAATTTTATAAGGAAGCCTGGTTATGTAATTATTAAAAAGCATAAAAGTAGTGATGATGAACGATTTATTTCGTTTCCTTTTTAAAAATATTATTTATTTCAATTACAATAACAAAATTATATAATTATTATCACTTTATTACTGAATTAAAATAATATATCTAATAGTATCATGTCAATTTAAACATTCATTAGAAAAATAAGGATATTAACTATCATAGAATCCAAATCCCAGGCTTTTACATATCCAACATACAAATCTAAATATTTACAAAACTTCTAAAACATCTTCCCCATAAGAAATCTCACATACTAGCAATAATTGAAGAGGTAAGTGTAGTACTAAAAGGTGTTGATAGGTTAACTGGTATAAATAAGATTCTCTAATTTAAATTCATTTAAAAAATTAATTAGTAAATATTATTATTATAAATTAATTAATTGAAAATAAAGTTGTCATTTGAGAATTCAGTTATACGGTGATGTATCCTGGTTCTTTTTTATAACTATTGATAAAAAAATTTAGCATCATGGGACTACAAAATAATGTTGATAACAATTATATGACTTATTCACTATGAGAATATAATCCTGAAGACAGTATGGGATAGATAATAAAGTCATGCAAAGTTTTGACTTGGGGATAAGTTATTTAAGATGCCTCCAAAACTCAAACGAAAGATAAAAAAAAAGTCAAACTCAAGTCAGACTAAAGATCAAAACACGGAGATCATCAAAATTAATTTCCCCCAACTCAATCAAAGATAGAAATGCAAACATTCACCAGTAATTCGAACCAAATTTCCTTGAAAGGATTTATGTGTTGAAAGGAAAATTCCAAAGCTTTCAATCCCTATGAGTCACAAAAGTTGCTATGGATTGTATATTGAAAATAATTGAATGACAAAGGCTGAGTAGCAAAGGCTCAAAGCCATCAAATTATGTCAGGGAAGGTTGTCTCAAGATCCTCGATAGAAAACTCGTTAATGGAAATTGAGGGAGTGCAAGGAATTGAGAGGATTTATTAAAGGGCTATTCTACACCAACAGGACTGTCAAAAAGTCTTATTATTTAAGAACATGTGTTCAATTCTTTAAGAAACTTCGATTTGGCTTGATTAACAAGCTAGTGAGCCAAGCTTGAACAAATATTTCAAGCTTGATTCATTATCAAACTAAACACAATGTCATGCTCAATTACATTCGGCTTGATAATATCTTACTCATTGCTTAAGAAATAAAATATTATTTATTAATTTAAATATTAAAAATAATGATTACACAAAGGTCTTTTATAACACTCATATTTAAATAATTCACATCAAGCCTTCAAATTTTAATATTTGCAAATTAAGCACTATCATTTTAACAATCTTAAAATACTTCTAATTATAAATAGATATGGGTTTGGTGAACTTAAGAAATGTCAAAATGAAAGATCAGTGTTGAATATATATTATTTAACAATTTGGGCGCTAGAAAGTAAATGTTTCTTTTTAAAATATCATATTATTTAATTAAAATAAAAATAATATTACAGCATTGATTCAGCTAAATACCAACTAGAAATTAAATAAGCCAACCCAAACTCATATCTTTTAAGCATTAGCAATCTCAAGTCATGTTCGAATAAATCTCAAAGAAAATGAGTCAACCAAATGCAAGATAAACTTAGCTCATTTACACGTCAATAAATAGTAGATTGGCTACTGACTAGGAGAGGGCGTCAAACACACAGACAATCAGTGGATAAATCATGGTTGTAATCCATGGGAAGAAAAATACAAATACCTTTTATTGTTGGGGCTATGAACGGCTTATATAAAATACATAAATGCATTAAATGGCCTTAAGGCTCATGCAGGCATGAAGACACTCAACTTCAAAAGTTTGAGTGCAATTGTGCAGCCGCGAAAGTTGAAACACAAGTCAATGAACTTCTTCTTTCTATCCATTCACATTTTTATTACACATATATTGTTAAGCTACAAATAAATTATGTATACAACATTTTATTGGATACAATAAAAAATTACTAAGGTAAGAATAAAGCAGCCACTAAAACAATTATTTCTTTGTCACAGATTGACTATGCTCATCCTAAATAAATTCTTCCAAACTAAAACTATTGACAACCTTTAATCCAATCGATTAAGAAGTTCTCAAAATAACCATAACTATTTATGGTTGATCAATTTACTCCCAAATTATTTAGCATACCCAGCTTAGTCCCCCACTTGTACATTTAGAATATAATCCCAATCTAAAACTAAATTGGGATTAAATTTAATTTTTAGTATTAATTTGGGTCATAAATAATCTAGAATTAAATCAACCAACATAAAATACTTGACAAACAATTTCGCAAATTTTCCAAAAATAATAATATTAAATCCAACAACCTCTATATGTATGGTATGCAAAAGAGAGAACATCTAAGTCAATGTTATTAAGAATGTTCTTTGCTTTGATTTGAAGCAAAGTAATGGCTTTGTGAATCGGATAAGGAAAGTCAATTATTTCAAAAATTCCCTCGTAATGCATAGGCACGTAAAGCGAAATATGAATCTCCATTTTATTGGGTGGGTTGGGATATTTGATGACACAAGTCTTGCTTATCAAATGATAGACAAATAAACCCAAGGTCATAATCCAAGACAAAATCTTTGTGATCTTCCCAACAAATGTGCTATGTTGTCAAATAATTGATATAATTTTTGATATACTAATATTTAATGTTAAATTTCAGAATATTTAAGTAAGGATTAACACTAGTTGACAGCCACTTAAAGTTGATTCAATTGCTAAACGAGTTAAATCTTAGCAGCTCAAGATAATCAAGCGGAGAAAAAATGCTCAAGTGAGTTGAAGATACACTTTAACTTGAAGAATCAAAGAAGTATAATACTACAGACTTAAAAAAACTCCAAAAAGATGATAACTTCAGTTTTTGCTTTTATATTTTGTTGAAGTTGTAAATCTAAATGTATATATGTGTTTGTGCTTATGTTAGAATTAAGTTTAGACTTAGGCAACTAAATTTTAAGAGAACAAAAACATTGAGAGAGCTTGACAAGTTAACCTTAAACGCAAGTTTTCTATGCAACCAAGCGTGTGTGCCCCTTTGTGATCTTCCCAACAAATGTGCTATGTTGTCAAATATTTGATATAACTTTTGATATACTAATATTTAATGTTAAATTTTAGAATAATTAAGTAAGGATTAATACTAATTGACAGCCACTTAAAGTTGATTCAATTGCTAAACGAGTTAAATCTTAGCAGCTCAAGATAATCAAGCGCAGAAAAAATGCTCAAGTGAAGTTGAAGATACACTTTAACTTAAAGAATCAAAGAAGTATAATACTACAAACTTAAAAAAACTTCAAAAAGATGATAACTTCAGTTTTTGCTTTTATATTTTGTTGAAGTTGTAAATCTAAATGTATATATGTGTTTGTGCTTACGTTAGAATTAAGTTTAGACTTAGGCAACTAAATTTTAAGAGAACAAAGCATTACAGAGAGCTTGACAAGTTAACCTTAAACGCAAGTTTTCTATGCAACCAAGTGTGTGTGCCCATGTGTATATCAATCATGCATCTAGGCACTCTATAATTAATGATGACTGATGCGTGAGAAGGTGGGCTGCCAATTATTATCCTGCCTAAAAGCGCTCAAGCAAAGACTCGGCGATTGAGCAGAGACCCAATATGGAACAGTTTGAGCCATGAATCACCAACTCGCGTGCCCAAGTGCAACAATCTCACACCCAAACACATTAGCCAGCCCAAAATCGAGAGCTGCCTACCCCTCTTCTTGCCTGTAAATTGGGGGTAGTCCCACAGCTTGAGAATCATCCTTAGCAACTTCCAAAAAGTTCCAAAGACAAAAAAAAACTTCAAAGCTCTCATCTATGGATCTCTGGTTTAGCGCTCTTAATTTAAGAGTTTAGGAAGCTCGAATTTGGGGGCCTTACCTCAAGACAAGTCTTATAGCTTTTTGTAGTTTTTTCTTTCTTTCTTACCCTATTTTTGTGGATGTGCAAGAGAGTTATTCAAGAAATTATGTCTCTATAAGGCTTTGGGAAGGAAGGAACCTCCACCAATCCACAACAAAAGTTTGCAATGAGGCAAAAGCTTCTCAAAGGAGCAACTCGATAATATGAGTGGATTCCCAAAGGACAAACCATCAAAGAGTGAGAATATGTTTGATTTAACCAAACCAATATAAACCAACATGTATATCCTAAAATTTTCTGTAATTTCTTTTCTTTTATCAGCGATTAATATACTTTTAAAATAGCTCCAAATTTTCCACTCCTTTTAAAAGAATTTTAGCTCTTAAATTTTCTCAGTTAAAACTCAATTCACCTCCCTCTAGAGTAGTGTCTGTTTGACCCTCAAAAGGCAACAACATTAGGCAAGAGTTTTAAGAAATATTCTAATGTGAAATAACTTTTATGCTATTTGTGTAATATTAAGATTAGACTAATTATAATATTTGTTATTAGATAAGCATTTGGTTCACCAAAAGCATGCTTCTCTTTATGCTTTGCATGTTAAAGCAACAATGAACCATTATGCTTTGCATTGAACATTGCACTTTGAAAACACTTATTCTAGTAAAAAGGATAGTTGCTTTCTTTTTAACATTAACATATCGTTTAAAGAATATGCTCCTAAAGAAACTATACCCACTTAGCATAACAAGTCTTGATTTCTTAACAACAAGATTTTTGAAATAATTATTGCATGGATATAGTATAATAGCAACATCAAGCCTTAATCCCACTAGGTGGAGTCGGTTACATAATTCCTTTATTTCCATTGTGTATGATCAAGTAGAAGCCCCTCCCAAAATTCCAAATAAAGAAAATTCTTCCTAATAGTTTCTTCTCGTCTTTTTAGATATTCATCTTCCTCTTTTAATTCGAAAGAAAATCGTAAACTCAACTATTTTAGCAAAAGCATTGTGCGATCTACGCTTTATATGCATGAACCATTTAAGGAGACATTCTCTAATCTTATCCACTATTGGAACACACCAACCTTGATACGGATAAACCCATTTCTCATTCTAAAGTTATAAGTATACCCACTCATCCACCTAAGCATCCTCGTCTATGTAACACTTATTTAATAGATAAATTTCTTCTTTGTTGACTAACATTCAGCCACATATAACATAGTTTGTCGCATAACTGCTCTATTAAATTTTCTTTAAAATTTGTGTAAGTTTTTGGATCGAACAACACTCCAGAAGCAGTCCTCTATTTCATGCAACCAACTTGAATCATATTAATCACATCACTCTTTATTTAGCCATTAAGTTACTAGAACCTCTCGTTCTTGATCACATAGTTCTCAATAATTATTTTCTCGAGATTAAGGCTTTTAAAATTATTGAACTTACAATTCATATATTTTATTTTAAATCTACTAAGATAAAAACCTTTGGATTCTGATGTAATCCTCCATAACTTAAATTTTACTTTAACTCTATTTTTAGTCTTATCAACTAATAGAATATCATCTATAAATAACGTGCACCAAGAAAATCTCCTATGTAGTGTGTACAGTAAGAACATCCATAAATAAAGCAAAAAAAATATGGGTTGAGAGTTGTGCTTTGATGTAATCCAATAGAAACAAGAAAATCACTAGACAAGCCATCTTGCAATCGAACACATGTTACAGCCCCATTACAATAAGCAACACAAATCCCTTTTCTCTACAATTGTCTGCAAAGAACTTCTCTTAGTACTCTATCACAAGCATATTCAATATCAACAAAAATAAAATGATCTTTTCTTTCTCTAAATTTCTCCATCAAACCTTATATATATATATATATATATATGTGTGTGTGTGTGTGAGTGGCTTCCATGGTAAATTTACCTAACATAAAACCAAATTGATTTTAAAAAATGTAAGATCCTTTCGAGGGGGGCTGGTATGGAAATATGAATTAAACCCAAAGAAAAAAAATCAGATAGACGCAATTCCTCAAGGTTCTAATTTTATTTGCCCAACATAGCAAAATATATATATATATATATATATATACATAATGTTTGTATCTTGATACAACATATATTACTATTTTTTAAGAGTCATGAAATATTTTTGTGGCAGGTAAAAATGCACTTATACATCTACTTTGAGTTGACAGATTGCCTCTTGTTTAAGGAAAAAAAATGTTGCAAGGATAAATAAAATCCCATAAGAATATTTATATGTTGCTTAACATTTGTTTAACCTAACTGAGAATCAAACCCTGACATATTTCATGTGTTATGTCATGAGGACGGGAGGAGCTGGATCAGCCTTGAGATGGACAACTGTTGCATCATTTACTTTAGACTGTTTTAATTCAGTTTATAATTGTTTCGAGTAAATCTGAAAATCATGTAATAGCTTAAACTAGTACATAAATATTTAGATATATAATTATTTTCTACATTTTTAATTAAGCCGAAATGATTATGTAACGAATGTGTTATGAATATACCATTATACTAAATACCAAAAGGGTCCTGTGGATCAGATTAGCCTTTGGTGTAGGGTTAGTTCCCTAATCTAGCGAGCTCTCTTTAGCTTTAGTAGAACTTCAGGTTACCATATAAACTAAATCTCCAACATAATACTCCACTGTCTAATGCTTTTTAAATCAAAGTATTACTTAAAACAGTTCATAACAGAATGAATATTATCCTATAAATTGTGAATCTTCTTCACCAAATCAGCAACTATAGCAAAATATACGCAGAGGCCCTACAACGATTGCAGCACATAATAGATGTGTACAACATCACTTTCATACAATGTTCACAAGGCACCATGCCAATATTCACCTCATAATTATTATTGTAAGCAAATTTGATGAATGGTGTATAATCCTCTCATAAACCAGCAAAATCTAAAGCACGTAGGTGCAACAAATTCTTAACAAATTAAATCAATCTCTCAAACTATCGATTAATCTAAGGATAAAAGAAGGTATTGATATGTAGCTAAAGTGTTCATTAAGATCAGATACACACCTTAAGTACACCTTTCAATCTATCTCCCTAACATAAAGGTATTCTAACTTCTCAATATTGGCAAGGTGCAGTCTAGCACAGATGGGTAAGAAATACAAATACTTTCTCAACTACTCGAATGGAATCGTGACACAACATGACCTCAATATTCTACGTCACAAAATTCATAGCTAGCTCCAATTTCCACTCATGGATGGACAAAATATCATAAGAATCCACTAGGCATTTTGTGTTTGATCTTCAATTGTTGGCATGTAAAACAACAAATCATAAACTCAACTACTTGCCTCTTCAAATTGAGCTCATGGTGGCAACAAATGATAGGTGTAGCCAGGTAAGTGTGCCTCACAAAGATTTGCATATCCGAGATTATGACATAACACCCATAAATGGATACCACAAATCATATTGGAGCCATCAAACCGAATATCAAACACTTGTAGGGATAAACATCTTCTAACAAAAGCTCATATTTTAAAATTAATAAACTAAACAAACATACACAAATTGTGAAGTGAAGAAAGAGCATTATATGGCAGATTAGTAAATCTATGATTTGAGGTGCTTTAAAAATGATGAAGGGTGAAAAAGATATAAGGTCAAATGGCATCCTTTTATCTGTGTAATTGTTTAAGTGACAAAAAAAAATTAGCTAATTAAGCTTTTTAATGTCATTTTGAAGACTTAAATGATATTAGATGAGTGAAGAAAGAGCATTATTGTACCTATTTACAAGAGTAAAGGTGACACTCGAGATTGTAGAAGATAAAAAATCAAATTAATGAGTCATATGTTAAAGCTTTCAGAAAAGTTATTGAATACAATTACAAAGAAATAAACCTACCACAAAAGCTACACATTCACTAAGAGGTTTATCATAACTTTTTTTTTAAAGAAGACCTTTATTTAATCTTATATTGATTTTGAAAAGACTTTTGATGTGTTCTGAAGTCCTTTGAAGTATTTTAACAAAAGATTTGCACCTTTATTCAAAGAGAAGTTCTTTGAAGTGTTTTGAAGAGAAAGATTTTTGTTGCATTATTAATGATATGTGCAATGGATTGTAATGTGTTTAATCACAATAAACTTGCCTAATAATTCTCCTATTACTACTGAATGACACCAAAGATCTACTCTCAATTCATAGCTTTTTTATTTATTTATGTGTTCTTATTGAAAAAATTCAAGAGGAGATTCCTTAGTGCATATTATCTTGCATATGATACTCTTTATTGACAAGGCTAATGATGAGTTAAGTAAAACTCAAGTTGTGGAAGACTTAATTATAATCTATAGGGATATTTTAGGAAATATATAGAGTGCAAGTGTAAACCTATATTAGAAGCCATATCTCAAGAACCCTACTATTGAGAACCATATGATCAAAAAAGCAAGAAATTCAAATACATGGTTCAATTATTTAAAATATTGGTGAAATAAAGAGTGATGTGATCAATAGGATTCAAGTTGGTTGGATGAAATGATGGAGCGCTTCTAGAGTATTGTGCGTTCAAAAAATCTCATTCAAAAATAAAAGAAAATTTTATAAACCAACTATACAATCGATTGTTATATAGAACTGATGTCAACAAAAAGCTTATTGATAAAATAATTGTTACAAAATGATAATGCTAAAGTGGATGAGTGAGTACACTCGAAAAGAAAGAATGAGGAAAGAATTTATTCATAGCAAGGTTAGAGTTGCTCCAATAATAGACTAAATTAATGAATGTTGTCTTAGATGGTTTGGATATATTACGCGTAGACAATGCAATGCTCCAATTATAAATTTGAGTACAAGAATTTTGTCGATGTTAAATGAGAAAGAGAGCAAAAAAGGCGTAAGAAAACAAATGTTTATGTAGCTAAACAAACTAGTGGGACTAAGACTTGGTGTTGGTGTTTTTATCACAATGCTTAGGGCCATGTTTAGAACAATTTTAATGTCATTAACTTTTCAGATCCCTCTGCATTATTTGTGAGAGCTGCTTTTTGTTGCATGTTGGCTAGCCTTTAAGAAATAGCTTCACAAAAAGCTTGAATCAACATTTTTATGGTTATTGTTGTTAGCATAGAAAGTGATGTTTTCATCCCTTACACTTCACCACCGCGAATCCCCTTCTGCTCGTTAATCAGTTACCTGCTTGTCAATTGCCACTAGCCACCACCTGTCATCCTCAGTATTAGGTATCTTTCTCGCCAGCAACTTCACCTTCAGCTACTATCCAACAACTTCCTCTCCAACAACCTTTTCTCTAGCGCCTTTTCTTCAACATCTTTCCAACTTCTTCAGATAGCTCTAGCTACACCAAATAAGGGTCATGGTGTCGAATATGCATAATGTAAAGTTTTGTTGTTACGTAGGCAAAAATTCCAATATAAAAAATAATGTTGAAATAAAAATAATCTTGATGCAACGCATTAGCTTGTCTCCACTCATGAAGTAGGAGCTATAGAGTGCCTACTGAACACTAATTGGCAATGATCACCGTCTACTTGATCTTTTTATTTTTGATCAAGTTGATGAAGACTAGGAGAATCAATGTAAAGACTTGCAACAACAAGAAATAAGAAAATATTGTAGGCTGTAGAACAATAGATTTTTACTCTTAAAATCCATGGATCAAAGAGTAGAAATGAGAAAAAAGGTATGAAACAATAATAAATAGAGAACAATAAATTGATGCTCAGCTTGTGGGCATAAGTCAAAAAGATATAGAGAGAATTTCCATAGATTTCTCCCTTGATGTCGCTCATTGTATAACAACACAAAAAGCATCTTCAAGAGGGAATCTCTTGAGTGAGAAGCTCCTGTCAAATTTCTAAACAAAATCTAGGGCAAAAACTCAAGCCATAGCTTCAGTTATGTTCAATGAACAGAAATAATTAATGAGCTCATCAAAGTAAGTCATGTAATAAACTATTTCCTTATAATATAATAGTAAACTTTCAAAAATAATCGAAGCAACTAAGCTGTGAGTATTTTTTGTTACCGAGTTTCTTTTATCCCATATCATAATTCAAAGAGTGGATATTACAAATTTGATGAAGCACTTGCTCCACCAAGTTAGATTCATGTTGCCACATATAATCACTATCAAAATGGCCATACAATCAAAATATCTACCCATAAAATTAAATATCAACCACTAGCACAGCATCCCAAGAAGGGAAAAAGAACTCTCCATAGAGCTGATAAAACTCTTTACGTGATATGGAACAAGGGATGATGCTGTCATTCTGAACCACAGTTGCTCAACACATCAAGAAGGCCAGTTTGGCACATTACATAGATTGGGTAAACATAATAGCACAAATAATTCAACTTGAATTCCAAAACCTAGAAGCAAGGAGGTAGGACATGCTATGGGTTTGAAAGGTGGAACTTTATTATCAATTTCATTGGGTGTAGTCTGAGTATCATTTTGTTACAATTGAGCTTAATCATGAGAAACAAAGAGGATAAAAATATATAGCAGAAGGGAAAATGAGAATATGTGAGTTAAAAATAAGAGAATAAAAAAACTTAAAATGAAGAAGAAAACTTAACAAAGATGAAAGAAATGAGAAGATAAACATAAAATAGTTTTCAAACATTTTCAATAATTCTAAAATTTATCATTATATTAGAGATGCCAATCATTATAAATCCCTCAATTAAATTTTAAATTTTCAAAATATTTGAAGGAATTTTCGAATGAAAGACTCTTAATTAAGAGAATAATTCAAATAGGCAATTATGGGAAAAATTTTAATTCAAATTTTTTTTCTTATTCTTTTAATAAATATTCTTTCCAAAAATAATTTCCCTCCAAAATTCATATTTGAAATTGAAAAACAGAATTTAAATTTTAGATGAAAACACTTCAAATTAAGATATCATGATAATAATATTAGAGCTCGCCAAAATTATTTTCCACCAAAATTTAAATTTAAGTAAACATGGGAATTTAAACTTCATTAAATAGCCCATGCACTTAATTTATGGATGATGTGCTACATCAACGTTTCCCTTCTAAAAGAAAATGTTCTCTTACAGAGTTAAAGTTAGTGTTGTTACTATAGATCAACTAAACAAAACACTAATGAAGGTCAATCTGTGTGATATGAAAAGGCATTCACAGATATATCTTTTACCTCAATAAAAGTATAAAAGTACCGCAGGATCATAAAGATGAGCCCCCTACATATGTTAGTAGAATTAAAAAAGCAGATATAGATGATCCAAAATGTAGAAACTTAATAAATATCATAGAAAATTTTAGGAGTATTGTTGGAAGGTGGCTTTGAGAGGGGTAGAACCAAGTCATGCAATGCCTGAAATGTTATTGACACAAGGCCATTATGTCTTGTAACTGGAATAATTAAGTGATGGCGATTGGTGTAAGATCAAAAATAGGAAATGATGGTTATGATTGAGGCATTAATATTATTTTAAACATAAGTGAATGTGGTGGTAGTAGTGACATAGATCGCGGTGAAGTTATCTTATGTTTTAATAAAGATGGGAGAGTGGTGTGGTGGCAGTGACAATTAGGATTGTATTGTAGCCACAAGGCTCTGTTTAGGAATAGGTATGTATAGTAGGGGTGCTAAATTATTCGAAGGTGGTGAGGAAGGTTTGGTGAATATATTGGCATCGCAGTATTTAAATTTGGTAGGAATATAGGTTTCAATGTTCCACATCATACTTTTAAAGGGTATTCCTATTGTTGTATAATTATTCATCAATTTCATTTAAAAATGTAGTTCGTTTAAGTCCCCTATTTGAAAGTTTGAGTTCATGAGTTTAACCAATATTAAAAGAAGAGGAAGACCAAAAAAGACATAGGAAGAAACGATTAGAAAGAATTTTCTCTATTTGGAACTTAGGGAAGGGCTTCTATTTGATCGTGCACAATGGGGAAAAAATTCATGTAGTTGGCAATGTATCATGATGATTTAATATATAGTTTAGTGTGAAATTTTTGAAGTTAAAGATGGCTGTCAAATTGGAGGTAAATAACTTTGATAGGATTTTGGGGTTTGGAGTAGTTTTAAGCATTGGGTAAAATCTAAATATGAACTTCTTTTAATTAGTATTCATGATGAATCAAATATTTTATTCCATTATATATAATTAAACCAATAGCTCTATGATAGATTATCAAATTATTTTACAACCATTCAAACTTTTGTATTATTGCCCATATGATGATAGTTGAAAAGGGCTTTCAAGTATTTCAATCACTCGTAAAATTCTTGTGAATCATGAAAACCATTGAAAGGTGAAGTATATGTAAGAACATTGTAATAATCATAATATATATAGTCCTATGGTACCATGAGAAAGAAAAAATGCTCGGATATCAATTGATAAATAACAAAAATATCAAAAATAAAATGTAGAGAAAAAAATAACAATATGTTGGTTAAGAAAGAGGTAAATTAAAAGAAAATTAAAAAAAGATGAACCTTGAAAAGAAGAAAAGGAGATAACAAGATAAAATAGAAAAAATATTTCTCAAACTTTTTCATTGATTCCGAAATATGTCCTTATTATATTAGATGCAATATTTATAAACCCCTCAATTTAAATTTGAAATTCAAAAAATTTGAAGAACCTTTGAAAGAAAGAAAATAAAAAAAATTCTTAATTAAGAGAATACTTAGGATGAAGTTATGAAAAAGATTTTAATTCAAATTTTCTTCCTTGATTATTCTTTTAATAAATGATCTTTCCAATGATATTTTTTCAATATTTTAAATTTAAAATTTAAATATAAATTTTGGACATGAATATTACAATTTACCATGATAATAATATTAGAGCCCGCCAAAAACAATTTCCACTCAAAATTTAAATTTAAATTTCAAATTTTTATTCTTAATTTATGAAGAAATTTTGCCATTAGAGTGATTTAAATTCATTAAATAGGTCCATGTACTCTTATAAAACTTATTTTTGTAATTTGTAGATGATGTGCTATATCACATAAGAAGTTTATTTTCAAAAACATTTATACAGTCAACTAACTTGAAGTAAGAGATCATGTCCACTAGCTATTTTTGTTAGCAAATGAGAATGTCATCACACTTGCAATCCATAGAGAAACCTTGATGTTGATGATCACTGCAGGCTGTCATTAAATGAGGAACCTAGCTAATATTGGGGCAAGGAGAAGTAGACCTAATGCAATAACAATAAAAACCTAGTAATGAACCAAAGCGGAAAGATCGATAAGCATACATTTAAATTGCATGATATGCATTTAATATGAAGCAAGCATGCAATGAAATTTGAACCAAAACAATTAGTACAAGTACTGAGCCTAATCAAAAAGTAATATGAAGAAAATTGCTTCATTTTGACAAGAAAACACTGATCAATGTTAAAAACAGGCATTCATGATAAATACACTTTTGTAAGAAATACAAATGCATAAAACAAATTACAGAAACAACAAAAGTAAGATTCAACATCTTCAAAAACCATATTTGGAGTAGAATGAAACGAATGTGTTATGAAATATTAAATAAGAAAGTACTGCACTCTATTAAGTTAAGGTTTAGTGTTTTCTAGAACTAACTATGAAATAAAAATTCACAAAAGAAAGCAAACTAAACAGAAGTTAAATTTTTGCATATTTATAAAATAGATGGCAACAAATTAAGAGAAAAAAATAATAATACAAGAGTACATTATGTTGGATTCAATCAACCGAATGCATCGAGTAACATAAAAGGTAAACTACTTCCTTGATAGTCCTTCACCGTTTAACATTCTCTCCCTCAAAAGTCCTCCAAGAGAATACATATATGCTCTCAACTCCTCCATTGAAAGCAGCAAAAATACAAAAAAAGTTTGCCACATTAGGCCATAACATAAGTTATTCCTCAAAAAAAAGAGAACCAAGAGAGATGGATGGTCAAGGTATGAGATCCAAATATCCCCAATCAGCTAATTGCTCCCACATGAAAGATTTTAGGTTTTTTTATTTTCTTTAAATTTTTCTAGCAAGTAATAAATTATTGAATATTTAGGTAATAGTGAGTTTTGCACAGCATTAAGGCAGTTGGGATTTTAAACAGCATCAACTACTTCATTCGCAGCATAGACAGTTGCTTCCCCTACAGCAAATTCGAAATTGAACTAATAAACAATTTCAGCAGCCTCAAATGAACTCACAATCTCATTAAATAAACTTCAAAAATAAATTCCATTACAAAAACTAGACGTTAATCCACCAAAAATTATTATTCAGATACCCTACAAAAAACAAGCAGTTTCTACATAAATCTACAAAAGTACATGACTCAGGTAAGCCAAAAGCTTTGATTGCATGCAGTAAATGATAACACTATACTGGTATAATGAAAGAATCATGGAGGTATGCCAATGATAAAATTTTAAATAATGAAAAAGTCTACTGTCAGTCTCACCTCTAGATCAGAAAACTCAAACCAAGGGCAAAAATCTATGATTTCGCAAATAAATACCACTGTGTCACGCACAAGAAAGCCTGCATCGGATTCCAACATATCCGGTACCTTCATAAACTGGAGAACAGAATTATTCCATGTTTTGGTACAAATAGAAGATTCTTTCCACACAGTTTTAGCAGGGTACTTCTGGTTAACAACAGCAATTCTATACTGAACCCAAAAATTTTTTTCAGGATCACTACCAACAGATTGATCGCTCTCTAAATATATGCATATTGTATCAAATGATTCATACACACCTGCATAAAATTATAAATAGAAATTTAAAAAGGATAATTGTTTAGTATGAAAATTAGTGATTGTATTGAAATTTAGCTACCTATTCTCAGCTCACAGCCGCCTGCTTGAAAAAATTTGCTAAATATTTTCCGAGTTTCCATGATTTCCTTAAAGGATAAGAAGTTCTCCACTCTCCAAGTGAATGCACCCCTTTTGGAAATGGCATCCATTGAAGAACCAGAATTCATGCCTGAATTACCTGATGAAAATGGCTCAACATCACAGAAGTCTTGCATAATCGAAGTTTCCTTCAATATAAGAACCTCAGCTGAGAACACAACGGTGTCCTGAACAAGAAACCCAGACTCATGATCAAAAAGACTTGTTAAGGTAACAAATTCACGCCAGCCCCAATCTTTTGCTGCCTTAGAATACCGATTTTGTGATTCCTTAGTCAAAGATTTCTCCTCCATCTTCTGATTTACAACAGAAAGCCGATGACTCACAAAGCAACTCCAATCGCTGGTTGTGTTTCGGGAGTCAGTGACCTCAAGAAAAACTGAGAGGTGGCATGGTGGTTGTGATTGACCTAGAGCATACAACATAATAATTAAAAAAAAATCAGTTCGATTATGCCACTTTCCGCCACAGGAACCCTCTTCATCAACACATTAAAAGGGTCATTGATGAATGCTTACAATATCAAACAGCAAAATGAAATAACGGAGCAAGGGTTTTATATTTTCTAACATTCCTTAGCTAAAACCAGAAAACACTTTCAGGTGAGGCAATCAATAATACAAAATTATGCCAACTGAACAAGCAGGTGTCACAATTTTTTACTGAATGACAGAAGTTCCCCTTAAGTAACTCCACTGAGAAACAAATGCTACAATAATTGAAATGGAGACGCATGTAAAATTAATATCGTACCCCTTGGATAAACTATGAGACGGCAGTCCCGGTTGCCAATTTGGAACCTCCTGCTCTTCACACAGAGCCCGGTGATCTTTCTCTTCTTCAGCAGGTCCTTCAACCGAGTGAAATTGTCAATCCTCCACGTGAACTTGCCAAAGTGACCATCTGACTTCCTTGCAGCAAGCTTTCCCCCAAGCATTAACCCGGGGTTCTTGGAGAAGTTGCTAGACTCTTTGATAACATGAAACGAGGTGCTGAATACAGCCGTGTCATCAACTAAAAAACCAGCCTCGTTGTCCAAAAATTCAGACATTTTCATAAAATCGTTCCAGCCAAGGCTAGTATTGTCTCCTCCCTTACTGTCTGCAGCGAAGCGGCCGTAAGAGTCTCGGTGGACATGGTTGGTTCCGGCCTGGCGTTGGCTCAACACAGACATGCGAAAGAGGCACCAGCAACTGCGATCAGGAAGCAGTGTCTTGTCCGTGTCTTTGCTCTCCAGACACATGGAAAGGTGCTCCGTATCGGACACAGAGCTCTGGTAGACGCTGATTCTAAGGTTGCAATCTCCAGCAGGGAAGACGGGGCTCATGATCTTCTGCGTTTTGATCATGTCACGAAAGAGGCTGAAGTTGTGAACCTTCCAAGAGAACTTGCCGCTGAGCACATCCGTTGAAGATGAAGAAGATGAGGTGGAAGGTTCGAGTGCTGCGGAAGCAGCACTGTCACGGGAGAAGGAAACGGACTCGTGAAGGAGCAGGATGTCGGCTGTGATGACAAGAGAGTCGGAAGGAGGGGAAAGGAACCCCGCTCGAGGGTCAAGAATAGCGGACGAGGGGGTGAAGTCGCACCAGCCATGGGACTTCTTCTTGGAGGAGAATCGGTGCCATGAGTCGCGGGTGATGGATTTGGAATCGTCGAGTAGGTTGACAACGGAAAGGCGGTAGCTAGCGAAGCAGTCCCACTTGGTAGAAGAAGATCCCCGGGGATCAACGATCTGAAGGTAGACGGAGAAATAGCCCGGCAGGGCCTGGGAGTCGCCCTTCGGGTAGATTAGCAGGCGGCAGTCGTAGCCTCCGACCTCGAAGTAGCGGCTCCACAGCGCGCGGGCCTTTGCACGAGGAAACTGCGCCACCGACCACCTGCACAACGCAGAGTACTCTCCGCGTTTCTCCACCCACACCGACTCCTGGCCCCCGCTCTCTCTAACCGTGGCTGCCGTGGCAGCCGAGGTCGCCGGCGATGACACTGGAGCTTCTTCTGATGACGTAACTGCTGCGGCCTGCCGCGTTTCGGCCACTTCCCAGGCCTCCGCCTGCTGGTCCTCCGGCGCGGCTGAGGACGGAGAGGCAGAGGAAGATGAAGATGACGACGAAGGCGCGGGCTTCATCGTGGACAAATAGATGAATCGAACTGGGAAATCTCGCCCGGCAAACCCCGCTGATCTCCCTCCTTCGAACGTTTCTGTCTATCCGGTCATGAAAAAGAGGAGCTACAGGCTCATTAGCATTTCCAGGAGGAGATGATATATAGACAACATGGGGAAAAAGAAAAAGGAGAGCGGAGGCAAAAGAAAAACAATACATTAGTTGGGAAGCTTAGAGGGGATGTGATGAACGATTATGGATGTTGTTTCCATTCCAATTGAGTCATAGTTAAAACTCAGTTTTAAAATGTTTAGGTTTAAGGAAATTTTAAGTTAAATTGACTCTACTAAAAATTATTTTTAAAATCATGAAGGTATAATGAAATTGTGAAATTTGGGACATAAACCATTTAAATAAAGTTTATAGTCAGAAATATTTTGGTTAAATAATTTTCAATTGCTATAAAAATTAAAAAAAAAATTATTTTCTCATGAATATTTTCAGCCTATCACTATTTGCTCCAAGGTAATTTGTAATTAATTAGAGTTTAAAAGATTGGTCTAAATATTTTTGAGATAAAGTGGAGAGTGGACACACAAAAGTATCTATGATAGATCCTCAAAATTAAAGTAAAATCTCTAACGGATTAGTTGCTTCCAATGGTCAATCATGACATTTCTCAACAAAGAACATGTACTAAAATTTCTTCGTTTTCCATCATCTCCATAGAACAGAAATACAAATTTCTTACTCAGCAACATGTTTGTGATCGATTACTTCTTATTATAAACATAAGTTGAAATAAAGAAATGAAAATACATCTAGTTTGCCTTGAATTAAAGTATTCTTAAAAGTGTGTATCATCATTAAAATGGCTGTTCAAAACAAAAAGAACTTAAATTATGCACATGTTCATAAAGAAGGCACTTTATTGAGCATATGAGACTGGGTTACTCGCACATTCAAAATTATGTTTTGTTATATAAGTGGGATTGCCATTGTTTAAATAGATTGCCTACCTTTTTGTCTTCCTCAAATAATATTGCTAATCCTTAATCAACAATCTTACAAACCAAAGTGACATGTTCATGAAAGACAGTAGGGTTGAGTGTTACAAATTATAGAATATATATAGTACAAATGCCACGGGTATTGAAGTTATGAGAGGATCTATAATACTCACGAGAATAAGAGCTCCGAGTACTTGATTGTTAAGATTTAAACAATTATTAGTTATTGTAATAAAGATTATTCTAAGATCTAAATCTAAATATATTGATTTAACTCGTGATAATCAGGAACAGTAATAGTGCACTGAGGTGAATGAATACGAAGAGGCTTAATAATTAATCATGATACTCTAAAGTGCTAAAATAATGAGCTAATGCTTTTTATTATTAGTTTATTCTCGTATTACAAATATTTGCTAATTATAAAAAATTTACCAATGGGTGTTTCCTTAAGAATATAAGAATTGCTCTCTAAATTTGTGAGTACGATTAAAAAAGTATGATATAATTTTATAATCATTTTTTCAACTTTATTAACAGGGAAAGTTGATAATATCACTTCTTTGTCCAATAAAGATTATCTTCTTATTCTGACTATACAAAATTACTCTCTTTTTAACACATCAATTAGTGCTTCACTTTGACTCATCCAATCTAACCTAAGAGTAATATTAAAAGTAATCATGGAGAGGATGGTTAGTTTGGTTTCCCATGAACTACTATTTATTTCTAATTAGCACAAATAGTGAGTATTTGTTTCTACAAAATTTCTACAGATAATGTAAGTCTATGAACTAAGCTTAATGCAATAAAAAAATATGTAGTCCCATAATCAAAGGCCTGCCTAAGGATTTTGAAATAATATAATGGTACTTATCACCACATCATGTTTTTCCTTTGCTTTTTTGCTTGAGTCAAATTGCTAATCCTAAATGTGTTGGGGGATTTTTGTACCACTACTTGAGGCAATATTACTCCCTCTACTGATAGGCAGCTTTTTAATAATAAGTCACTTATTTTGTGCTTATTTAACTATCTTGTTATTTGGAATATAATTCCTATTTATAGTATAAATAGCACAACAAAATTTTACTGTGATTCCTCCTTTCATAGTGATGACATTAATTTGCATCTATAAAACACCTATATGAAGAATGAACTATGCCACATAATGTAACAACCCAATATTGTTACTCAATTTAATTTTAACTTAATCACATCTTAATTATTATTCCGTTAAGTTCTTCTAGCCATTAGAACCAAACTCTAAGATTTGGTGTAATTCGGAGCTAAAACAAAAATTTGGAATATTTTAATAATATTTAATTAAGGAAATTTAGAGATATTTAATTTGACCTCAAAATCAAAATCTGACTTTGCTATTGCGATCGTCACCCCCAAATTAACTAGGGGTGATGTTTTGGATGTGTTTGGAAGTTGTCAGATTTTCGCGAATATTTTAATGTAATTAAATGCACCGGAAAATATAATAATTAAATAATTGTTGAAATCAAAATTTGACTTTGCTGTTGAATTTCTCACTCCCAAATTAGTTAAGGGGTAAATTTTTGAGATTTTTCGGAGCGCATTTATTAGATCTGAATTCTTAACAAATTAAAAATTAGAAAATAAATAAGTAATTATTTATTTAAGAAAATCCATTTTTTTTATTTATTTTCCCTGGCTGGCACCATGCTCTATTTGGCACCTCCCATACCATTTGCACGCAAGCAGCTGAGGGCTCCTTTCTCACCTCTTCTTTACTTGATGGGAGAGCTCATGATGGAACATCCCCCTCCTCCTTTAAAAAAAGCCTCAGCCCTTCTCTCTTTATTTTCTTTACCCTCAAGCTGAGGCTTTTCCTTCTTCCTCCATCGCTGAGCTCTGTGCCAAAGAAGAAGCTCCCTTCCTCCAAGTTTCTGAAGAAGAAAACAAAGTTATATTCTTCTTGTGCTCTCTTCATCTGATTTATCAATTACTATGAATGGCATGTTCATTAGCTATTGTATAGAATTTATGTGTGATCATCAAGCTTCAATCGAACTCAAATGAGTCTAATCGGAGCTTGTTCTCCATTAAAAAAGCTGTCAAAAAGCTGTGAAATTTCTATACACCTGTAGCTAGGGCATCAATTTTTGTTCGATAGGATAATCCATTTATGCCAATTTTGGTATTAATGGAAATGTTTCGAAGAGATCTTTCCATCGGTATATGGGCATCACATGTGAGATGCCCAAAATTAGGAGTATTTCAGTGCGAAAGAAAACACATTACAGTTTTCGCACATGTGAAATCACCGTCGGGTGCTCCAGTATGTTGCAGCGCCTGAATTTTGAATTTTGGATCCACCGTAGCGCGTCGTGGCTGTAGCTCGCTACAACGGCATAATAGTTTGACAAAGCATAAGAAGACATTCTTGATGAAATTAAATGAAATTCTCCACAGCGCGCTACAGCACGCCATAGCGTCAGCACCTCAAGAAATCAAGCGTCATAGCGCACCGCAGCTCCTGAAAGCACTATAGCGCGCCACAGCACGCTGTAGCATCTAGATTTTGGCCAAAAGGTGCCACAATGCTCCATAGCTCCCAGAACTGTCAGGAATTGTCCGGAACTGCCCAGAGCTGTCCGGAATGGCCAAAACTTCACATTTTTTTCATTTTAAGGGCCATTGGACCCTAGTGGGGCCGAAATATATAAAATTTAAACCTAGTTTTAATAAAATTAAGCATTGTATAAAATTTTATGTGAAATTCAAATGTGAAAATTTATCCATATTAACATGTGCTAGAATCCCTTATGTGTTTACTCAAATATTTCATGCCAAATGTCAATGTTATAATCTTTGATTGCTTGTATGACCAAGTAGATCTTAATAATCAAAATGCATGGAACATAATTGCTTTAAATTTATAATCAAGTACTAATCCCTTTTGTGTTTGATTTGAGATTTGATTAGCTTTAATTACTCATTATTTTAATCAATGCAATATTTATGTATAATAGAGAATTTAATACTGATTTGGATATCTTTATTTACTCAATTTGATATTAAACTATATTTGAACATAAAAATCTTAAGACCTTGATTAAATAAATGATACTTAATCTAAACCTAAAATTTGTCATCAATACTACACTAATAATACATTGATTTGTCATCAATCTATAAATCAACCATTAATCTTGATTTTAGGAAGGTTAGGGGTTAAACCTTAACTTGTCTTGATTAAGATCTAAGCCTTAACCACCTTAATCAAGTAACTTAGATTGAAAGATAATTTAACTTGCATAATTACAATGATACATTTTATTTGACATTGAACTTAAATACATTGTATTAGAAGTGCTATGATTATTAAGAGAATTATGTGATTAACTATCTAGACTTAAGCTTGAAATCTCTGATTTTCTCATATATAAGATCCTTAGCATGAGAATAATTATAAAATTGTCATAGTTTACAATATGATTTAATTTCAATAATATTCTTGATTTTATTTCATGATTATAGTATAGGATGTGATTAGATGGGTCTAACCATCTTATATGATCAAACTAATTTAGATTTAACAAATACAACTTATGATTTTAGAACAAATTACTAAGTTGAATGTTAGACGTATAAGATCTTGATGATCTTACAATAAAAATTTTTTATATAATTGAAAGCTTTAACAAAATGTTT
The DNA here is from genome assembly GCA_016760335.1 of Gastrodia elata. Lineage (NCBI taxonomy): Eukaryota > Viridiplantae > Streptophyta > Magnoliopsida > Asparagales > Orchidaceae > Gastrodia > Gastrodia elata. Next base: position 12,725,296 of record CM028677.1, on the reverse strand, counting down.
AAACATTGAGGTAGGAAAAAATTATTATTACATTTTGAGGTAAGAACTTAAATGATCCTTCTTAATCTTAGAAGATTAATTTTAAACCCTTGTGGTAGGATCCCTAAAGTCCTTAGAATGAGATTCCTACCATGTGGCAGTAATCTATATAGAGTGACATCTTGGTCAGACTCTTGGAGCCTTGTAGAGGATTCACCCAATTATAGTCAGTATTCATAGCTTTGGTAAATCCTTGGTTGCTAAATAGAATTGCTGGAACCCAAATTATTAGTTGGATATGATTATGCATATCCATGGTGCTGAGTCACTTTAACAATATTCTGAATTTGTTGAATCACTCCAATGTGGACTTATGATCAGGTGCTATCCCAAGAGATTATATGAATACAGTCCTGCTAGATTAAACCTTCCAAGACTAAGAGTGTTATAGTTAGTGAACTAGATCCATAGTTTGAGATATAAACTGCGACTGGGTTCTGCCTTATATTGTAGATTGCTTTGATAAGCGCAGTTTAAATAAATAAAATATTTTAAGTCACCTTGCGTAGAACACTAAGTATACTTATAATTAGAGTATTTAATAGCATAGCTTGAGATATAAACTGTGACCGGGTTCTGCCTTCTTTCAAAGTGCACTTCGATAAGTGCAGTTTTAAATAAGCTAAGTGTAATAGCCTAAACTCTTAAGCACCAAAGTATTGTTCGCTTTGGCCAGAAAAGCCTCACAGTTTTGCCCTCAAAAGATAACTTCCCAGTAGATCACCCATCCTGGGAGTGCCCCCACCTGAGCACGCTTAACTTTGGAGTTCTTATCAGGAACTCCACCGTTATCTGAAAAAGTGCCTTGATGTTTTAAGAGTCTAACTTATTACTACTTAAGTGGGTCATCACAATCTCCCCAACTTAAGTAACTGATGTCCTCATCAGTATCCACACACAGATCCAAGAACCATCCATTAGGTAGATAGGACTGTAGGTGACCCCTATAGGCGCAAGAGGTACCCACAACCATGTAGCACCTTAACCATCATGGGTTCAAGAGGCTGCTCACATGAAGTAGTACTTTGCCCTATATGGCACTTAACTCCTATCTAACACCCTATGGCCTGCTCTGATACCATTTATAATAGCCCAAACTCTTAAGCACCAAGGTATTATCCGCTTTGGCCAGAAAAGCCTCACAGTTTTGCCCTCAGAAGATAACTTCCCAATAGGTTACCTATCCTGGGAGTGCTCCCACTTGAGCACACTTAACTTTGAAATTCTTATCAGGAATTTTACAGTTATCTGAAAAGGCGCCTCGATATTTTAAGAATTTCACTTATTACTACTTAAGTGGGTCATCACACTAAGTGTTAAATCCACCTTTTATGGAAATATACAATCATGTGTATACAATCTTTCCAACTAATGATTTTAAGTAAAATCCTAAGTAAAGCTAGTTATTGAAATTACTAGGAGTCAGAATCCATTTGGATGGATTCTGCATAATGGAGAATCTTGATTTATTATCCAATTTTAAATCATTTTCTGGATTTTTGAATTTTAAGGCATATAGTGTAGAGTCATGAGCATGAACATGAGCATAAAGTATGAGCATTAGTGATGATTTATGAATTATGGAATATTGTATATATCAATCAAGGAATTTTTAGGATGACTTTAACTAAATTCCCAACCGAATATATGTAAATATAGGAATATAGATTCATACCCATTTAGTGATATTTTGGTTGCATATTAGTTGCATGTCATATCGTGACATATACCGATGCATGACTTCAGTGATATACAGCATAGCTTCACATATTATTACTCAGTTTCAGATCTTTTATTGTAATATTTATTTTTAGTATTCAATTTACAGTTCAACTTTACTTTTTTTTACTTCAGTTTTATATAGTTTTATACTTTCAGTTACATGTACAGTATTTTTGCAATTTTGTTTCCATTATTTAAATTTTAAGTGAACAATTAGAATTATTTAGATTAGTTTCGATGTGTTAGACTTATTCTCTAACACGTGGCACTTTTGGAATCCGACAATTTGCTAAATCCAGAGCAGTTAGTGGAGCCAAATCAGGTAAATACTCAGGAGATCCAGGAGGAGTTTGTGGAGCACTAGTGAACTCTTCTCTAGTTTTATTATTTTGCTTAGTTACTATTTTAATTCAGTACTTAGACTCATTTCCCATATTTTAGTAAACTGTTTGTAATAATTCTGGATGTGTTTTCTTTTCTTTTCTGAGATCAATATTTCATTCAACTTCTATGATGAATATTTCTTGAGTTTGCTTTAGCTTCCGCACTCTGTTTATATCTTACTTATACTTAGTATTGTGATGTGATCAGCATATTGGTATTTTGTACATATATTTGATTCTTCATATTATATTTTAAATCTAATATATATATTTGTCTAATACTTAGGATAAGGATATTACTTATATCTTAAGTGTTAGTTCTCAACCCTTCTTTGAGATTGAGTCAGCAGCCCTTCAGATGAGTTTCTTTTCAGCGTTAGTTCCAGCTATTCGAGGAGACGGGATATCCCTTCCCGAGTGGCGCACTGCTCTGTCGCCGAAATTGATTATGGTTATCTCTTTTGAGCGGAGCGACGGGGCGGGGTGCTACACATAATCTGTATGAAATATTATTTTTGGGAATTGGAGGAATGCTGGCTTAAATATTATGAAGTCTGATATATCTGAAATTTATAGCAAAAATATAGTGTTTTAGCATTTAAATCATCATATATATCTATATACTTTGAGTGGAAATTATACTTTTGTAGGAAAAATGAAGAAAATGGGAACTATGAGCTGAATTACTAAATTATGGGTGAAAATCGTCGCAGGGCACTGTGGCGCGCCACGACAAGCCATGGCAGCCCATCAAATTCCCTCACCTGGAAGTATACTTGCGGACTTGGAAGGAAGCCCGCTGCAACATGCCATAGCAGGCCACAACATCATTTCCCAGGAGAAAAATTAGAACCTTATGCAGAATAATTGAATAGTGTCACTCCTCTTTCTTATAAAATAAACAGCCAGTGCACTATGCCCCATAAGGATTTACACTGACCTGAAACAAAACTGCTGTAGCTCGCCACGACGTGCTCCAGCGTGCCACGATGCATATTTAATTAATCATAAAGAACTTTATGTGAACTAATTAAACAGTCACTATTCCGGGTTCATGAAAGTTTACCGCCGTTGCACGCCATAGCACGCCGCAGCGGCATTTCTGATTATTTATGCAAACTTTATGTGAACTAATTGAATGTCAATATTCCGCATTTTCGAGCATTCAACTGCGGCAGTGTGCCACAGCGTGCTGCGGCGACATTTCTAATTATTTATACAAACTATATATGATTTAATGAAATAGTTACTATTCCGCCTTTTAAAAAATGAAACCACCGTAGCGCGCCACTGTAACAGAAAAGATACACCCTATGGTTTCATCTAATACCATTTGTAACAGCCCAAACTCTTAAGCACCAAGATATTGTTCACTTTGGCCTGAAATGCCTCATGGTTTTGCCCTCAGAAGATAACTTCTCAATAGGTCACCTATCCTAGGTGTGCTCCCACACTGAGCACGCTTAACTTTGGAGTTCTTATCAGGAACTCCACCGTTATCAGAAAATGCGCCTCGATATATAAGAGTTTCACTTATTACTACTTAAGTGGGTCTTTACAATCTCCCCAACTTAAGAGTATCTGACGTCATCGTCAGTATCCACACACAGATCCAAGAATCATCCATTGGGTAGATAAGGCTAGAGGTGACCCCTACAGGCTCAAGAGGTACCCACAACCATATAGCACCTTAACCATCATGGGTTCAAGAGACTGCTCACATGAAGTGGTACTTTGCCCTATATAGCACTTAGCTCCTATTTGACACCCTATGGATTACTCTGATACAATTTGTAACTGCCCAAACTCTTAAGCACCAAGGTATTGTCTGCTTTGGCCTAAAATGCCTCATGGTTTTGCTATCAGAAGATAACTTCTCAGCAGGTCACCTATCCTGGGTGTGCTCCCACATGAGCATGCTTAACTTTGGAGTTCTTATCAAGAACTCCACCGTTATCAGAAAATGCATCTCGATATATAAGAGTTTCACTTATTACTACTTAAGTGGGTCTTTACAATCTCCCCAACTTAAGAGTATCTGACATCATCATCAGTATCCACACACAGATCCAAGAACCATCCATTGGGTAGATAGGGCTAGAGGTGACCCCTACAGGCTCAAGAGGTACCCACAACCATATAGCATCTTAACCATCATGGGTTCAAGGAACTGCTCACATGAAGTGGTACTTTGCCCTATATAGCACTTAGCTCCTATTTGATACCCTATGGATTACTCTGATATAACTTGTAACAGCCCAAACATTTAAGCACCAAGGTATTGTCCGCTTTGGCCTGAAATGCCTCAGCAGGTCACCTATCCTGGGTGTGCTCCCATATGAGCACGCTTAACTTTAGAGTTCTTATCAGGAACTCCACCGTTATCAGAAAATGCATCTCGATATATAAGAGTTTCACTTATTACTACTTAAGTGGGTCTTTACAATATCCCCAACTTAAGAGTATCTGACATCATCATCAGTATCCACACACAGATCCAAGAACCATCCATTGGGTAGATAGGGCTAGAGGTGACCCCTACAGGCTCAAGAGGTACCCATAACCATATAGCATCTTAACCATCATGGGTTCAAGGAACTGCTCACATGAAGTGGTACTTTGCCCTATATAGCACTTAGCTCCTATTTGACACCCTATGGATTACTCTAATATAACTTGTAACAGCACAAATATTTAAGCACCAAGGTATTGTCCGCTTTGGCCTGAAATACCTCATGGTTTTGCCCTCAAAAGATAACTTCCCAATAGATCACCCATCCTGGGAGTGCTCCCACATGAGCACGCTTAACTTTGGAGTTCTTATCAGGAACTCCACCATTATCAAAAAATGCACCTCGATGTTTAAGAGTTTCACTTATTACTACTTAAGTGGGTCTTCACACAAACCTTAAGTAAATAGTGATTTAGACTCTTTGCTTAATTGTTATATATATTTTTATTTTTTATAATTATATCACATTGTGCTAACTTAGTGTAAATTTAGATTTGCTTTAGTTTATATTTGCAGCTAGAAAAATAGAAAATTCCTAAGAATTTTTTTTTATTGAAATATATTGCTTACTTTATTTGCTAAAATATTATCTGCTGAATTATATTATTGAAATTGACTGTTGTGACTTGCTCTTACTAGTTGTAATCTTTAAACTGCATGAGTAAGAGAAACCTTTTTGAAATCTTTTTCAATCTTGAAATAGATAGAACCTATCTTAGAGCTAGAAGAGAACAAGTAATCTTAAGCCAACAACAAGCACACATGGAAGATTTAGAGGTTAATCCCATAGAACAAGTAGTAAATGCTAGGAGAAGACTTCTTAGAGAATATGCACTTCCAACTGTAGAAGGAATTCAAAATTCTAAAGTTTGACCTCCAATTCAGGCAAATAAATTTTAGATCAAACCATCAACTTTAAATATGATCCAAAACAATCAATTCAGTGGTCTAACATCGGATGACTCTAATGTGCATATTTCAAATTTTCTGGAAATATGCGACACTTTTAGATTCAATGGAGTATCCGATGATGCCCTTAGGTTAAGATTGTTCTCGTTTTCACTGAGAGATAGAGTAAAAGTTTGGCTCAGCTCTCTTCCTAGTGAGTCCATCAGGACTTGGGATGACTTGGCTAAGAAATTCTTAGCCAAATATTTCCCATTTGCTAAGACTACCAAGTTGAGAAATGAGATTTCAAATTTTCTCAGCAAAATGGAGAAAACTTGTATGATAGCTGGGAATGCTTTAAGGACTAGTTAAGGCGTTGCCCATATCATGGGTTCCCCTTGTGGATGCAAGTGTATATTTTTTATAATGGATTGAATGCACCTACAAGGATAGTTATTGATGTAGCTGTAGGGGGCTCTTTGAGTAGTAAGGCTATAGAGAAGGCCTTTGATCTCCTTGAGGAAATGACAAATAATGCGTATCAATGGCCGACTGAGTGGCTTACTCCCAATAAAAAGGAGGTAAATAACCTGAATGAGACAAATCAATTGGCCTCCCTTCAAAGGGAAGTTGAATCATTAACAAATAAAATTGAGAGCTTGAATGTGAGTGTCGTTCATGAAGTGAACAGTGAGTTGTATGGAGAGAACCACAACAGCGAGTGCTGTAATTTGAACAACCCCTTCGTTTCGTCACAAACTGAACAAATAAACTTCATTAGAAATAGCAATAATAATAATAGTCCCCATAATAACCCCTACTCAAATACATATAATCCAGAGTAGAGAAACCATCCCAACTTCTCCTGGAGTGAGGAAAATTCACAAGGAAATTATAACTCTCAACCACAAAATAGGCCAACACAAAATTTCAATGATTTCTATAAATCCACTCAGATAGTAAGCAGGAATCCGGGTTGGAAGAATCATTTTGGGCTTTTAAAAGCGAAACCATGCAATTTATGAAAAGGACCGAGATGACCATGAATCGACATGAAACCTTAATTCAAGGAATTGAGGTGTCTCTTAGGAATATTGAAGTTCAATTAGAATAAATTTCCAAATAGCTGTCTACTCGACAGTAGGGAACTTTGCCCAGCTCAACTAAAATTAACCCAAGGGAAACTGTGAGTGTTATTCATTCAAATGAAACTGAAAGAGATTTCACTAATGATAAAACTGAGGAAAGTAGATCTAAATGGGGGTTAGAAAGTAAACTGAGAAGCAGACTTATTAAAAGACTAGTGGCAAAAAAGAAAGAGGATCTGGGAAGGTTGAATATCTCGTGCATGATTAGGGGTGAGGTTCTTCTAAATCCACTATGTGATCTTGGAGTATTGGTCAATATCATGCCTTACCATGTATACAAGGAATTTAATTAAGGAGGGATGGAGACTACCTCAATAATCCTAGAATTTGCAAACCTTGATTCAAGAACTTCTTTAAGAATAGTTAGAAATGTATCCGTTGGTCTAGAAAAGTTCTCCATTCCCACTGATTTTACTATTTGCGAATGGGATACGTGGAATGAAAATTCCACTATCATATTTGGGTGACCTTTCCTAGCTAGCATCAATGCCATAATCGATGTAGTCAAGGGTATAATGAGCATACAGGTAAAGGGTGAGGTTGCTGCCATCGATCTAAAACCCACCCTATTTAAAAAGAAAATGATTAAATTTGCTTAGAAAAGGATTTTGAGTGAAAAAGATATGTGCAAGGTGCTGCATCTTAAAATCCTGGTTGTGAATGAAAAAATTCTGAGAGTGGAATGAGCTCTCCATCTGGAGGGGAGGATGAGGAAAAAGCAATTATAAGAAAGAAAAAGACTAGGAGAGGAAAGATGAAAAATAAAGGAATTCCCACTCAAAATAATGAGAATGGGGAAGATGGGAAGGAAACTAGTAATTCTATGAGTTGGAGAACAGCAAATGCTCACTCTTATAACACAAAAGTGTGGAAAAGAAAACCCCCAATTAAAGAAGCCACTTAGAATGATCCGCAATGTGTCGGGCTGACGACATTAAACCAAGCGATTTTTGGGAGGCAACCAAAAACTTTGTTTTGTTAGAGTTAGCACTTAGGAGTAGTTCTAAATTAATAAACAACCAAAACTTTAAATCTAGAAAATAATTTTGAACTAAATTTAAATTATGGAAAAATATATGCTCAGAGGCCGCCGTAGCGCGCTACGGCAAATTTTTCCACCGTAGCGCACTACAACGAATTTATTCGCCACAACACGCTATAGTGGAAATTGTTGCAATCACACACTATAGTGGACAAATGACAGCACAAAATGACCAGCACGTTGTAGCGCTCTGCGGCGGAATATGCCAAGCTGAAGCCAGAATTTACTGCCTTGGATTCCTAAGGCAATCAAAGATGCTACAGCGCGCCTTGGGACCTTAAATCTGAATTTTAGGTGATGCAAAAGCTATATTTTTCCATCTTTTTGACCAAAAAGTTAATCACACTTATGACATGATTGAAAACTAAGTTGACCATGAATTATAATGCAATAAGTGTGATTAAATCCAAATAACCAAAAAAATCATTTCTTTCTATTGCTATAAAAAGTTGTTAGAAGGGAGTATGAGGCTGCACCTACTTGAGAACTCAAGCACCTCAGCTCTCAACTCTTCCATCTATTATCAATCCGTCATTTCTCTCAATCCCTTCGTTCAAAGCATTAGGAGAGAAATGTATTTGGGAAAGAAATCCACTGCGAGCAAGGGAACTTCTGCTCCCACAGCTGGTGGGGCTTTCAATAAGAAAAGATTTTCTTCGGTTGAAGCATAACAATGCTTCAACCAGGTAATAATCAAAAGAAAATTAATCCCAAAATGGTGATTTGGGCTCCCATACCCTTTGAATCATGATCAAGTCTTAAACAGGGGATGTTAGAATTGGTAAGTCCCACAAGCCCAACCTACCTTTCCATTGTGTAGAAGGTTTATGCCAATACAATCAATATGATTGGGCATAAAATTTTTGTGAGGGGGAGGATTGTGGAGTTTGGGAGTAGGGACATAGAAAGATTATATATATCTTAAGTGAGGTGCAGGACTACTCCTACCTCCAACTATTGAGCTCCTAATATGACCCAGCAGCAATTGAGAGCAAAATGATCTGCCCCAATGAGGGATGGAGAGGAAATCTGGCAAACATTCCTCGAGCACTCCTAACGGAGTTGAGCAATACTTGGCATGTGTTTGTTTCTAGCTTTATCATACCCTCCGGGCATCTAAGAGAGGTGATTCGATCACGGGCGCTGCTCCTTTGTGCATTGCAAGGAGATGGAGATATTCATATCTCCAGCATTATAAGGGAGCAGCTCTGGAACCCCCTGATCGGGCCTTGCGTCACTCTTAATTTTGGGTCACTCATTTTAGGTATCTGCAAGAGCCAAGGGGCAAAGATCCCCTCTTCCAATATCGTGATTCCGCCCTGTGCTCCTCTAGAACTGACAAACCTGAGTGCCCGCACCAAAGAGGGGGTGCGAGCTAAGAAGAGAAGGGGAGAAGAAGGTGAAGCTTCAACTTCTGCTGGCCAAAGCACGGTGGACAAATTGATGACGCAAATGTATGCGCATCAACGGGATTTGGGAATCTCCCTAGCACGTGACATGTGTTTCATCAAGGAAGAAGTCGCCAGGCAATATGAGTTCCAAATAAATGTCCACGATGCTCTTGGAACCATGTTCCAAGAGTGGAGCTTGTGTGGAGGACCGAACGGGTCTAGGCTGATGCATCCTCCTGTAGGAGACCCCTTCTTGGATGACAACTGGCCAACGGATTACATTTACAAGGATGTGAACGAGGAAGATGAAAAAAATGATTAATAAGGTTGTATTCTTTTATTTTACAGATTTCTATTTTTGTTGTCATTCTATTTTTAATTCGATAAATTTCGGATCATTGGCATCATTATCATTGCTATGATTGTGTTTAACAGTTAAATTTTTTTGAACATGATTAGTTCCTGGACTCAATACTGAACTCAAATGTGTGATAATAAGGACACTAATATACTTGAAATCAAGATGATAAATCCATATTTCAAATTCTACACCTCTTGATCAAGTTCAAGGCTCTAGTATGATTTAGTTTCCAATAAACTGGAATTAACATATACTTAGGTTTAAGTGTGGGGGTGAAGAATTTAAGGGATTAAAACTAAGATGGCAAAATGTGAGTGAATGAATGAGTGTGCTAGGCTCTTGCAGAACTTAATGACCACAAAAAACTAAATTTAGGGATGAAGAAAAATGTCTCTCCCTTAAGCTGAATTCAAAAATAGTAAATAGGGATGATGAAAAATATCTCTTCCATGTTTAAAAATTGAGAACTTAGGATAAAAAAAAAAATCTCTCCTAAAAATATAAAAATGTTCCTTGCAAATCATGAGAAGGGGCACACATGGCACAACACTCTAGTCACTCATCAAATGCTTGAACAAAGTTTACATTTCCTAAAGTAATTACCCTTATAATAAGGACATAAGCATGAACATTTTGAGAAAGGAACTAGATTGTAATTAGAATTTGGAGCTTGATTGAAAAGGATAGTAGAGATGAAAAATCTAAAGTCATCTTACCTTAGAGAAACACATAGTTACTAATTTTTTTTCACATTGACATCCTACATTGAATCCATTATCTAAGTAATTCAAAAAATTATTTGTGAGTTTACCTAAGGATGAGCAAGAATTTAAGTGTGAGGGTGTAATGTATCCAAAATTTATAGCAAAAATGTAGTGTTTTAGCATTTAAGTCATCATATATATCCATATACTTTGAGTGAAAATTATACTTTTGCAGGAAAAATGAAGAAAATGAGAACTATGTGCTGAATCACTAAATTCTAGGTGAAAACTGCCACGACGCGCCATGGTGCGCCACCGTGCGCCGTGGCACGCCACCGCGCGCCATGGTGGCCCATCAAATTCCCTCACCTGGAAGTATACCTGAAGATTTGGAAGGAAGCCCGCTGCAACGCGCCACAATGTCATTTCCCGGGAAAAAAATTAGAACCTTATGCAGAATAATTGAATAGTGCAAATCCACTTTCTCGTAAAATAAACCGCTGCAGCGCGCTCCAAGTGCGCCACAGCGCGCTATGACTTATAAGTATTTACACTGATCTGGAACAAAATCGCTGCAGTTCGTCGTGGAGCGCTGCAGCGCACAACGACAGCATATTTAATTAATCATTAAGAACTTTATGTGAACTAATTGAACAGTCACTATTCTGCGTTCACGAAAGTTTATTACTGCGGCGCGTCACAGTGCGCTGCCGTGGCATTTCTGATTATTTTTGCAAACCTTATATAAACTAATTGAACAGTCAATATTATGTGTTTTCGAGCATTCAACCGCCGCGGTATGCCACAGAGCGCCGCGGCAACATGTTTGATTATTTATGCAAATGATATATGATTTAATGAAATAGTTACTATTCCACCTTTTCGAAATGAAACTGCCGTAGCGCGCTATAGTGGATGGGTGGTGACCTCAAGGAAATCATCAAAATATACAACAAAATAGTATTTGAACTTCGGCTGCTGTAGCGTGCCATGATCGAATAGTGTTTGGATCAAGACCGCTATAGTGCGCCGCAGCGCGCTTTAGCGCGCCGCAGCGCTCGATACAAAAAATTCCAGAATCATCATGCAGCATGGGAAAGGTCACAAAATTAAATCTTTGATTTTTCCTAGCCTCTTGAAACTAGAACAAACATTAAAGCTGGGGAAGTCAAGGAGATTTGGCAGAATAAATTAAAGGGTTTGTATTAAAATAGAAGAATCCAAAGAGGCATATATCATTAACACTTGGGGTTGAAAAAGTTCCTTATTTAAAGGCAAATTTCAGGCTAAAGAAGGGTTAAAATTTTTGATATTCAAAAGACCAAAAGAAAGGCAGCAGCAAAGAAAAAGGAGGAGAACTCTCTAATAGGCCAACAACAATTCGTGAAGAAAGAAGAGAAGTATACATCAAGGGAATGGAGGATAAATCAAGGAGAAGTGCAGGAAGAAGTTCAAGAGAACCTTAGAAAATCTCTAGGTGCTTCCGAGTATTTTTTTCCTAAACTCTATTTTGATTATTTTTTATTGTAAACCGATGTCAAAGCTTACTTCCTTTGGCTTGTATGCTCATATTTATTCCTTAATGGAAAGCTAAATCCTCTTGGAGAGGGTTGGGATGTAATTGTAGGAAAATGTAAGGATATTATAGTGTTGTAATGGAAATGTTTAAATGAATAAAAATGATATCTATTTAAAATGTATATAATTATTAATGTCAATGGAAATAACTAAATGAACTCTTATAGATTTATTTTGCTAAAACTAAAACTGAAATGAAATATTAATTAAAGAAATTAAGTTCTGAGCTCATCAATTGGATAAGAGAAAGGGAGGGTAGCGCAAGTAGAGCTGAGATCTATGTGACAAGTTCTCAAAGCTCACTTGCACCCTTTTCCTTAAGAGCTCTACCAAGAGAATTAGTGCTTGTGAACCAAGTTCCCATCAACTCATGCTCTGCGGCTCAACAAAGTAGAAAAGATGAGAGGATGTTGGGAACCCAATGGATGATGTGACATAGTCCATTGGATCAAATGCAATCTTTCATCTAGTTAAACTGCGTGTGTAAGCGCATGACGTATTATTGATGGAAATTATGTTTGTGAGATCGAACAAGTAAAAGAAGATATTTGGCAATCTAGACATAGGAAATCAAATCTAAATTAAATCACGATCTCATAAAGGCTTAAGCATCGAGGTAGAACCCCAAAGGGAGTTCTTCTTGTAGCACTAAATCTGAACCTATTATAATTAGAGGATTGCTCCAATTCTAACAATGATCACATGATTTAGTTAGGCATAAATAAATCAATTTATACATTAAATAAAGAAGTGACAACACCAAATTCTTACAAGTACTATAATGAAATCCCAACTCTCTCTCTTTGAACAAATCATATCTTATCTTAATGTCATTTGCATTGATAATTTAGGAACCAAATCAAAACCAAAACTCAAACTTCTAAGCATTATTGAAAGAAGATATAGCTTAGTATCAAAACCACCATTCCCAAAGGATGATAAATCTCAGAATTAACCTCAACTTATTACTTCATACCACGTACACTTGCTTGTAAGCGTTGTCGGGCCCCGTAATTTCCCGCATCTACGCTAATACTAATATTGGCATAACTGTAGGGAGTACAGTGCTCCACTCTGGTGGCAAATCCCCAACTCAAGTAGAGTCAGGTAGGACCCAACTCACTTTAAGCCTAGAACTTGTCACCCAGTAGAAGAAATTATGAACATACATCAATACATATCAAAGTGGCGAAAGCAAGAAGCAGAATAGAATAACATCCACAAACATATTATAGTATAAAAGAGTAGAAGAAATAGTAACTCAGGTCAAATGCAGAAAAGTAAATACATCCAGAATTTAATTATTATAAACTGAATATAATACAAAGTAAAGTCTCTCAATCTCACTGCAAAAAAGGAAAAATCTATCTAAGCAGCTGTAGGAAGATCCACCTCCTGCACCAGCTCCGATCCTGCAGCTCTACCGACAAACAACTCTGAATCTGACATTTGTCGATATCACAAATGCCAGGGCCCCAGCCAACAAAAGAAAAAGGTTACAGTTAGACAATTATTTAAGTACATTTTAGGCTATTTAAGTGAACTGAGTATTTAAGATACTACATTAAAGGTTTCTAAATATACAAGCATTATAAAAGTGCAACAAGCTACAAGAACAGGGTAGCTATAAACTAATCATTTATAGCTAATCAACAGGTATGTAAAATAACATACAAAAACATCAACTAAACATGGTGAGGCTAAAAGCAAAAGAAACTGCAACTACTAAAATAAATATGCTCTTAACATGCTTATGAACATATAGAGACATGCTGAGAACAATAAGAACACAAGTACTAAAAATATACATACAATTTTAGCATCCTAAATATGCCAATATCTTAGTAGTAACCAATGAGAGCGTATATATAAGCATGCAGATTGACATGAAAAAGAGGCTACTGAGACATGTGGCAAAAGTAAACTATGTACATGCATGAGCAAAAGTAAATCCACTGAGACATGTGGTAAAGCAAGTCAATCACTAAAAGAAAGGCCACTAAAGCATGTGGCAAAGTAAAACAAACACTGACAACTAAACTGAAGTAGTAGTAAGCCTAAGACATGGTGCTGCCATAACAAAACAGGCCATACAGGGCCTCTGAACTGAAAGTTCAACATATATCCATCCTAGGCATCCGTAGAGCTAGGTCCGAGTTGAACTTATAGAATAAGACATGTATCCATCCTAGAAATCCATCGAGTTAGGTCCGAGTCTATTCTATAACAAAACTAGAACTGAAGAGGTAGACTATGCTAGGACATACTCTACTAACTAAAAGCACTGAAAGAACTGAATGAATGATATGCTTTTCAAATACTAACTTAGGATGTATCTTCCATATCTTAAGCTTACTTATTATGCTTAAGGAACAAGGCTCAATATTCAAGGTGTACAGAGCAATCAAGTCAAAGTAAGCAAGAGACTCAATCTAGACTTATGTGATATCTGTTGTTGTCTATTTTACCCAACTAACTATTCTGAGAAGGAACAAGTTTATGATCTCTAATATCCAGCTATCGAGTAAGATCTCAGATTTATGACCTTAATGTTAATATTAAAACTTAATAAGTTCTAATTCATAATTATATAATGACTATAAAGATTTAAAGTAAATGAATCAATGACTTAATTATTATTATTTTCCTCTCTTAACCCAAATCTTGATTAAGTGAATTAAGATTAAGGATTCTGGATCTAAACTCTACTTTGGAGTTCAAATCCTAAATCCAAGGTAGTATCCTTAGTAAGGATCTAGGGTTCACACTTTAAAACCCAAATTAAAGATAAAAAATCTTATAAGCTGAAGAATTTAAAACCTATGATCTTAATGAAAGGTTACTGTACTGGTCATAAGATAAAATAATTAATAAGAACTAAGAATCTAAGATCTATATTCAATCTTTTTGGATAATTACCTTATCCTATAGATTGAATCACTCCTATACCCACATGGAAGGCTTCAAAAAGATTAAATAATAAATAACTTAAGGAATTCCAAATGGAAGTAGTTTAATTCAATTAGAAGATCTAAAGTCTAAGATCTAAGATCTAAGATTGAATCACTTTAGACTTAAGCTAGGTTTGGACATAGAATTGTACTAAGGTGTTTTTTTTAGGATCCAAGCCTATGGATTAGCTTAATTAAGTCATTAAATAAGGATCTAACATTTTAAGATAATTTAGACTTAATTCTTAAGATAAGATGATTTTGAATACTCTTAAGATCTTAAGATCTTAAGATCTTAATAAGAACAACTTAAGGTTTTCTTTACTTAATAACAACAATATTAACATAAGATTTTAGAGAGGTGTTAAATGTATTCATTTGAAGTGTTTTACTAAATTTTTAAGGTTTAAGGGGTGCTTAAGCACAATTTAGTCAAAGTGACCAAAATACCCCTCTTAAAACTAAAAATGGGATTTTAGGATTTAACTATACAAATTGATTCAAATCTATTTTAATGAGTTTCATAATGATTAATGAAGTAGGAAATATACTTATCATGGGTTTTGGTAACCTAATTTGCTTAATTAATACTAATCATAATTTAAGGCCCATTAGTGTGATTAAGGAAGCTAGGGCATCTTAGGGAAATCCAACCTTATTTGTAGGTTCTACCATACTTAAGAAAGTATTAGGAACTAGATTTAACAAAATCAAAGGCTTAATCATAGCTTAATTCACTAATCCTTAATTAAGTTGATTAGGGGATGATTAGAAAATTAAGGGTTCCTAAATCACTTTTAATAGTCTAAATAGGTTTTCTGGGGTCACAGGAGCAATTAGGGACCTTAATCAAGCTTTTTGGATAATTAATGAATTTAATATGATTTAAATAAAAATAGAAAATGATTAGGCAATTATTTAAAATCTAACCTTTTGATCTATGATTTTATTTTATATTCAGGTTCTTTGCATTTTTCTAATTAAAATGGTATATTGATCATACCATTTGGATAAATATAGCCAAAGTTATTTAAATAATTTAATCTATATTTTTATTTAAATTAAAACCATAGGATTTATTTTCTAAATTAATTTCCTTAAGGAAATTAATTCTGAAATTCTTTTATTATTTCTGCCGGCCCAATTGCAAAAAGGCGCGGGTCACGGGTCGGCCCGATCCGTGACTTCGTCTTCTTCCTCTCAAAGGGCTTCGCCCCCAAAGGGTCTTCAGCACCCAAATTCGTGAGACTTCGGTGACGGAGTGTAACAACCTTAGGTTGTTACCTTGCAAAAATATAGGTGACTTAATCAATTTTCAAACACCATTGCTTATAGAACCTCAAACTGAGCCTATCTAGAAAATTTGAAGTCCATTGGACTTCTCTAAGTTCAAAATGGTAATTGAATCACTCTAAATGCCCTAGATTGGACCTAAATAATTTGACGTCAAAATTAAAATCTGATTGCATTTTTGGATTCCTCACCCTTAAATTAGCTAAAGGTGAAATTTCGGTGCAATTTGGAAATCATTTAGGCCATAATTCACATTTAAATAAAATGGTCTAATTGCATTTAAGGGTTTCCAACATTCCATAATTGCAAAAATATCCTCTAAACTGAATTAACAACCAGGATCCGCTGCGGAGCCCGAGTCTCACGACAGCGGAGTCCCGCACATCTGGCCGTCGCACCTTTTCCACTGATGGACAGGATTCGATCTAGCTAGACTGTGGATCCATCGTTGGATCTACTCCGTGGATCCTATGGCCAGGATCGCTCCCGCAGTCGGTCGTTAGGATCCGAGCAATCCCAGCCGTAGCGCCATCTGATCGATATATCAGACGGCATCCAAGGGGTCTGGCACTGTGGGTCTTCATCTCCACTCGCTCGCATGACCGACAGGGAAAATCTCCTGTACTGCTAGCTGCCATCTTTGTCCCCCACTCGCGCCTCCAGCTCAGCAAGCCGTTGCTACTCTTCCCCTAATGGCCGAGGGACCCCAATTGGGCCTTGTGACCCGACCGAGCTCAAATTGGAAATTCGAGAGCTTGGCCATGGCCTGAACCATCTGGTCCTCCCCAGCCCAATCAAGCTCTCTGGAACCTTCCCTGTACTCCCCTGAGGCTATAAATAGCCTCAGCATTCCTCTGATTAATCCTTGCTAATTAATCAAAGTCGCTTACCTTCTCCGCCATTGCCGTCTGTTGAGCTTCCTCCAGGTGATCTAGGAGCTTCGAATCACTGATAGTCGGCTCTCTTGGTGTTCAGGAACCATTGTAGTGATTGGAAGCTCAACTAAGGCTAGCTAGTTCCTCAGCCAGTCACCCCGAGCTCCCCCGAGAATCCAGGTACTCCCGTTGCTGGTTTCAAGCCAATGAGGCTCGAACCTTCTTCCTTTTGATGCGTATGAGTTTGTATTGTCATCTCGAACCCAATGGTATCGAGATTAAGATCTAAGTTAGCTCCGATCGATCGAATCAATCAATCAGATTGAGTTCCTTAAGGATCGCCTCGGTCGAGTAAGGACCCGGCGATCTAGACCATCCCAGACCCTCAGACCAAAGGGCTTCGATCAGCCTCACTTCCTGATGGTGTAGGGATTGAGCCCGGGGTCTGGCGTGGCCTCTATGGGGAGTATTATCTCCCCATAGTAGCTCCAATGGAGGAGCCCTCGGGTGAGTAAGGTCCGGCCGATCCAGACCATCTCACAAGGGGCTTCGGGTCCCATTCGATGCGTCTGACCACGGTGATCGAGTAGCAATCAAGTTCTGCTCGTGTCGTGGTCTGGATGCACCGGATTTTGGCGATTAGGGTTTCCCAAATCGGTCCTCTCTAACGGGACGAAGGCGCGGGGACGAAGGCTCTGTGCGGGCTGGGTCAGCCCACATCCCGCGTTGTGCGACAGTGTCGGGTACCCCGGGCCCCGGTCGACCCGCCCAGTCTGGAAATTGGGCCGAGCCGTTTTAATTAAATCAGAATTATTGGAATTGTTTTCCTTCATAGGAAATTGATTAAATAATAATGTAGAATGTATTATTTGAATAAATTTTAATCCACTGGTCCAAACCCTAGGGTATTATATATGAAAATAATCAAAAAATTATCAGGGATCTAAATATAAAATAAAATTGCACATCCAATGGTTAGATTTACTATTATTGCTTAAATACAGTGGATCTTAATTAGGGTGATTTAGTAATTATACTTATCCAAATTACATGTTTAGTGTGCCATTAGCTTACTTATGATGAGTAGAATGCATGTGTTAGAGGATTTATTTTTCTGAATTATATATTTTAAATTATGCCATAATCTTATTAGATCATAATTAGTAAAAATTAGGATTTGTACTTACTAGATCTTAGTAAACTTAGGCACTGACCAATTATATTATTAAATGGAACTTGTGTGCCAAATTTCATGCAATTCTGATGGTTGGATTTATACCTATGTGCTAATCCTTTTTGGGATTGAATTAGGGTTTGATTTGTACTAAGTATTCCATGTTTTATAAAATTTGATTATCAATTTGGCTTATAATAATAAGTTAGATGTATTGAAATCAGGCAGATAAATTTATTAAGAATAACTTGAACAAATCTAAATTTGAATATCTTAAGCACCTTAATTAACTTCAGAAATCTTAAGACTTGGATCAAGCTTTTAGGACTTGATCTAGGACTGAGATTTCCACCAATAATATATGATTCTCACTGATTTGATATTGATTATTAATCAAACTCATGATCTTAATTGAAGAAGGATAGGGGCCCAACCCTAATCTACTTAATTAAGGTCTAAGAACCTTAACTTAATTAACTTTACAAGACTATGAACTTGACATATTCTAATAATGCATCTGATTGATATTGATTCTAAACATTTGAATTAGAGAAATTAAGGTTAATGATAGTCATATGTGACTTTTCAATCTGAATCAAATCTTAAGATTCTTGATTTGCTCCTAAGCAAGACTATTAGCATAAAAGATTAATAAAACCATCTGATTTAATAAATGATCTTAAACTTTAATATTTTAGATTTGAGTCCCTTAGCCCTACATTAAGGTGTGAACATATGACTCAATCATCTGGTCTGATCATTCTAAATCTAAGTACATAATAAAGTCAAAAGTATTAGTATTATAAATTAGAATGGGAGATCTTAAGCATTTCTCCATAAGATCATCCTGAAAATATGTAAAAGAACTAAAATACATCTACCTTGTGGTAGGAGATCCTTGTGTGATTCATTGAGGTAGCTGTTTATATGACCTTTGAAACCTTAGAAATTGATCTTAAACCCTTGTGGTAGAGTTCACCTAAAAACCTTAGAGTGACACTTCTCCTCGTGGTAGAATCCATTATGGGTGATCCATGATCACAAGTTAGTGAAACCTTGTATAATTCTCACCCATTTAGTATAAGTATTACTAGCTCTGATAATTCCTTGATCTTTTAAATAGTATTGTGAGAACCTCGATTATTGGGCAGTGTGGTATAGTATACCCATAGTACTGGTTCTCCAGTAATATTCAGAATTGGTGGATTCATTCTAATAGGGACTTATGAGCAGGTTCTATCTTATGGGATTAGACAAATACAATCCTATTAGAATAAATCCTTCAAGTCTAAGAGTGTATTAAATGGGTACTCATTCCTTAGCTTAATTGAAATACAAGTTGCCAACGAGCAATGCCTCCTAGCAAAGACTGCTTCAATTGGTGTGGCTCAAATAAACTAAGCAATGAGATTTACCTCCCTTAAGACACTGAGTATGGTTGTGAGTAGAGCATCTTAATACTTAGCTTGAAATACAAAATCACCATCAGGTGATGCATTCTAATGAAGATCGCTTTGTTATGATGGCCTAATCAAACTAAGTAATAGGAGCCACTCTTCTTGCATTATACTAAATATGTGTATACAATCACCCCATCTAGTGATCCTTAAGCAAATGTGCAACTTTAACCAAATATCACCTTAGCAGTTAGGAGTCAGAATCCTTTTAGAAGGATTCTGTATAGTGGAGACTTATAATTTATTATCGGTTTTTTACATTCTACATGGATTTCTGGATTTTCTCTCACTCAGCATAAGAAGCATGAGCATAAGCATAAACATGAGTTTGAAGTATCAGTTGTATAGTGACACTTGAGTATCAGTGATGTAGTATGGGTTATGGAATGTTACATACATAGATTGGGAAATTTCAGGGTGCATTTGCGTCACCACACTATATTCTCAACTAGAGTATGTTTACATTGGACCGTACTATTCATAGTCTTTCAGTGATAATTCAGTGATATATCCGTGGCATATGTAGTGTGGCATACTTGGGTGCATCATTTTAGTGGCATATGGTACAGCATTCGACATTTCTTTCATCCTGATTT
Source organism: Gastrodia elata (assembly GCA_016760335.1). Lineage (NCBI taxonomy): Eukaryota > Viridiplantae > Streptophyta > Magnoliopsida > Asparagales > Orchidaceae > Gastrodia > Gastrodia elata. The sequence continues at coordinate 12,705,182 of CM028677.1, read as the reverse complement.
CTGAGTGTTCAATATTTCCTTTACTTTCAATTTTCATTTGTGTGACTATTTTACTTACTTAGCCTTTACTGTATTACTTACTTTGCTGTTACAGTTTCTCTTTACTTAGTTCTTTTCCCCAGTTTTTCCTACAGTTTTTCTATACTATACTTTCTACCTGTATTTAGCTTTATTTCTGCATAGTTAGTTGCAATGTGTTAGACTTCTTATCTAATACGGGGTACTTTTGGGATCCGACAATTTGCTAGATCCCAAGCAGCTTGTGGAGACAGGTCAGGAGGACATACAGGAGATCCAGGAGGAGTACGTGGAGACTTAGTGGATCGGACATCTACCTTTACTTTCAGCTTTATTTCAGTACTATAGTAGACCTTATTTACTTCTGCATTTAAATCAGTCTGTAATAAATTCTGGATGTATCTTTTTACTTTTCTTTTTCTGAGATGAATGTTTACTACTGCTTGTGATGAATGTATTTCTGGATATTTGCTTTTAGCTTCCGCACTCTATTATACTACTATACATAGTATTGTGATGTGATCAGCATACTTAAATTACTAAAATACTTCTAACATATATTAGATTCTTAATTATTATTATAGATCCAACATACGTACTAGTCCAATACTTAAGATGAGTATTCTGCTCTTACCTTAAGTATTTACTCTCGATCCTACTCCTAGGTTTGAGTCAGCAGCCTTCGGTATGGCTTAGTATATTTACCCGCCTATTCGGGAAGATGGGTTATGCTTGTATACCCATCCTCCAAAGTAGCGCATCGCTCCACCACTAATTATATTATATGTTCTTTTGCGCGCGGTGATGGGACGGGGCGTTACACGGAGGCGGCTCAACTCGATCCCAACACGTTCCTGGAGTCGAGGTGCGTTGATTGTACTATGAACCCCCATCAGGGAGGCACCAGATCACCGGGTGCTACTCGACGGAGGCGTCACCTATAGTGTGTCTGTGAGCATCGAATTCTCCTCACAGAGCTGACCATTCGAGCTGGGTTCTAAACCTACACAATCAGAGGCAGTAGGGGATTCGATTGGTCCACTTAGCAAGCCCTGGGATGGGTGGATCACTGAAGTGCTACTCACGGTGGAACGCAGATAGGTGCTCTCCTCGGGTCGATCAGTTCCTAGTCGAAATGATCGATTCGATCGAACCCATCCTTCAAATCTAGACTACAATCATTGATGAGAGCTCATATCACTAATTGGCTGGTTAAGTGCTCGAATGCGGTGCAGAATTTGGCGAGTCAGTGGCTGACTAGCAGTGCACATTTAGACGGCCAATTCGTCATCTAGTCCACTGCCATACTTTGCCAGAGAGCTAGGCGCCTGCTAAGGAATCAAGGAGGGATCCTAATGCAGCATCTAGGGCTAGATTGGAAGCGAGCCTGAGCTGAAACTAGCTCGATAAAAGAATTGGGACAGAGGCTGTACCTGAGAATGGACGAAGCGGCAAAGGCAAAGCAGGCAGCTTGGATCACTTCAGATGGTCGCAGAAGCTCTTAGCAAGGGGGTTCAAACGCCAAACCTCGCCCTCAATCAATTGTACACAGCAGGTTCAGTTGCTGGGTTGCCGAGAACTTCGGAGCAAACATTTGGGAATTGAGGGGATCACAGTGATCAAAGGGACTCACTATGATTCTCGGGAGGTATGTATAGGCTCTAGAGAGGTTTAGGGCAGGAGCCATGGACTTAGGTTCAGACCGAGAGGTCTCTCTCAATCTTCCGCAATTGGGAGGGTCCAAGCCTCCGGGTCACCCTATTAGGCTCGGCCTCAATCGGAAGGGTCCTAACGGCCTAGGGGACAAGGCAGGAGGGAGTGGGGGACAGTGCTGGCGTGGCATGGTACGAGCAAATTTTTCTGTCAACCTAGCGATTGGGCGAAGACGATGATCCACAGTGACGGGGTCCGTCTCCGTCAGCTCATCGTAAGACCGTTGAAAATTGATGGTCTGATGCAGCTCCCGATTAACAGAACCACAGGGTAGATCTCGTGCGTCGGATGTTAGATGCCGATCAGGCAGATTGGATTAGATCACGGCGCACGCTATGTCAGCTATTGGATCATGAGCATTAGGATGTGTGCTCGAGCATCCATACGACGGGTATGGTGCCGTGCTGTCGAGACCCCGTAGCAGATCTGCCGTGGTCCCGACATCAAATCCTAGGGTTTTTAAAAATAATATAAAAATTTAATTTGATTAATTAAAATTCCTTTAATTAATTATTTAATATCTATTAATTTATCAAATCCAATTTAGGACTAGATGAGCTCCAAAATTTCCCAAAAATTCACCCTTAGCTTATTAGGGTATGAGGAATTCAAAAATGAAATTAGATTTTAATTTGGAGATTAATTTAATTTAGGTATTTTATAGGGCTCAAAAATAGGCAAAAATACCAAAATTCTCAATTTAGCTCCGATTGATTTCAAACTTCTATCGTCAGGTTTAAATGATCCATTGAGTTTAATAAAATCAAAATCAAAGCTTGGTTTGGCTTAATTAATCTGGATTTAGCTAGGGTAACAGCTAGAGTTGTTACAAACATCATTCAAGTGAAGAAAGTCCTAAAGGGACTGAAAATTTAAATGGAACAGAAAAGAACGGTACCTGGATTTATAAAGAGCTGTGGATATTTATGGTGCATGTCCACTTCTTTCTCCCAAGTAGATTCTTGTAAGGATCTATTCTTCAACTAGATTTTGACCATAAGAATTGAACAGTTTCTTAGCTGCTTCTGATCATGAGCTAAGACTTTGTTTGGTTCTTCAACATAAGAAAGATCGGGTTGGATCTCTACTACTGGAAGTTAAACGAGATGAGCAGGGTCTCTGAGACAGCTTCTTAATGACAATACATGAAACATGTTATGGACAGCTATAAAGTCATCAGGAAGATTTAACTGGTAGGCAGATGATCCTACTTTGGCCAGAATCTCAAAAGGTCCAACATAGCGGGGACTAAGTTTCCCTGCTACACCAAATCTGTAGACACCCTTCATTGGACTGACTTTCAAATAGGCAGAATGTCCCACATTAAATTCTAGAAGACGATGATGAGTATCATGATACTTGATTTGATGATCTTGAGCCGAATGATTTCTCTGCTGAATTAACTGGATCTTCTTGTTAGTTTCCTCAACCAACTCTGAACCAAAAAGTTGAATGCTTCCTGTCTCTGACCAGGCTAGCGGATTACTGCATTTCTGCCATACAATGCATCACAAGGAGCCATTTTAATAATGGCTTGGAAACTATTATTGTAGGCAAACTCCACTAACAGAATATGATCTTCCCAGGAACCGACAAAATCAACAACACAAAGTCTAAGCAAATCTTCCAAAACTTGATTCACTCTTTCAGTCTGACCATTTTTTTGAGGATGAAATGCTGTACTCATGGCTAGAGTTGTGGCGCCCTGCACCCTTAATCCAACAAGGATTAGGTTAAGGGTGGAGTGTCACTCTGGCTAACCCCTCACTTACCATTGGATTAGGATAGACTCCACAATTCACCTGATTAGGAAAGGACTAACACAGAATCAATCTAACAGTCACTATAATGTACAAAGTGCATAAGAAATAAATGACATCCAAGCATCACAATATAACATAAGTGCAAAATATAACTCAGAATATAAGCATATAAATCTAAATGCACAGTCAAGAGTACCTGAATTATTACAACATTTAAAGTTTAAATAAAAGTAAATACAAAAAAACTTATCCTCACAATAACTCTAAAGACTAGATATGCTCTGGTCCGAGCTGTTGCTCCTCCTCTATAAATAGATCCTCCTCAGGTGCTGGATCCTCTATCTGCTCTATGCCTGCCATTGTCGGTTTCACAATGTAGGGCTCCAGCCAAAAAAAGAGAAAATCTGGTTAAACAATTTGTCTAAGTACATTTTAGGCTAATACATTTTCATATGTTTTTAATATCACCACTTTACACAATTTTCCTAAGCAACAGTATATCAGGGAGCGACTAGCAATACAATAAGAAAGAGAAAAAGCTATAAATAACATTTATAACTTAAACAAAAGAGGCTAAGACATACCTTAAAAGCCAAGTAAACAAGGTAAGGCATATAATATAAGTAGCTAAACATCTGCTGAAAGAAAATACTACATCATAATACATGATGGTGATCAAATGTAATATGCAAATTACAATAATGAATCTCGACAGTGATACATATAAATAGCAATAAAATCTAACATCCTACTGTATATAAGCTGTACAAGTAAATAGCTGACTGAATAAATAATGCCAAAACATAGCCAAATACTACAACAGCAATCCAAACTCCGTATACTGACTGCCATATCAGAAAACTTGGCCAAACTGGCCCACATATATATATATACATCTCAATCTGCAAACATATTGAATATACTGCATGACTAAAGAGGCAGAGAATACTTATGTAACATATTTTAGTTATTTTACTTTTGTTTCTATGGACAACTGTTAGAAATAACCGAGGAGTCAAGCACATTTGCAAAACTATACGGGTCCCAAGCCTAGCACACTCTCCTCAATGAGAATGTTAGGCATCCTGATCTCACCTCATCCCTGTCCATCGGGGAAAATGTGCATCATAATCACTATAAACCGGACCCAAAGGCAACTATTATCCTAATATTCTAAGTTTTCATTTTCATACACAAAATTATCTTATATGAAATGTCTAAGGAAGTAAGCTCAAATACACAAGGAATGCATAGCACAAAGTATTAGAATAAGCAATGGACTCTACTAATATGGTGATACCATCTATTTTCTATTATTCGTTCTAACTATTCCAAATTACACAAGTTCAGGATCACCATTTTCTCATATATCAAGTGTAACTTAGAAATTCGTCCTTGCAAATTATAAAATATTAGGACTAGCTAGGTCCTAATATACCAAATCAAAGTCGACTATAAAAATTAAATAATAAATCATTACGACCTAATTGATAATTTTTAGACGTCTTAACTAAAACTAACAAACTATAGATTATAGATTAAACACCACAAGATTGGGCTTAATCACATAATCCAAAAATGATAAGACCTAAGATCTAAGTTTTATTATAATAGTGATCTAATAATTTAGGCCAACTCTATTAGGTAATCAAACTTAATAGGATGAATCTCCTATCTTAGATATAAGGTTAAAAGATAAAGTAATTCAAAATAAGTTGAAAAATTCTAGAAACTACTAAAACTAAGGATTCATTCATTAAAAAACCCCGTTTTTCAATGAATAAAATCAACCATATGATCTAGTCCTAATATAAGGAAGGGTCCTTAAGGTGTAGTGTTAAAGACTTAGAAAAATTCTAAAATTTGACCTAACTGTTGATTTACTTACTTAAATGTCATTGATATGTTTATAATGTTGGTTTTAGTATTTTAAAAAACTAATTAAAGGCTAAGGATGTTTATTCTAAATTTTTGGCAAAATGACTATTTTGCCCCTACTCAAGGGTCCAAAAAGTCAACTTTTGATCTAAGTGCCCAAATTAGAATTTCTCTTTTCCATATGATTTCTTACTATTTAACTTGAGGATAGCCAGTAAGTTTGTCCAATTCGGAAGAGAAACGGGTCCTACAGGTTCAAATTAATATTTTCGGTTTAAGGGCATTTAAGTGATTTTTTACTCTACTGAAAACTAAGTTCTTATACAGTTTATTGTAGGTTACTATTTAAGGATTCCATAGAGTCTGAGACACTGCATTCTGAGGTCAATTGACTAAGTTATGGACGTTTTAAGTTTGAAGGGCAATTTGGTAATTTCGAGTCGGTTAACGAGTGATAAAAACCGAACTTTTCCGTTTGAAGTCCAATTTTAGTAAACTCAGTTTCTATAGCTTCCCTATAATGTACTGAGTATGTTGATAGGGAGTAGACCCAATTTGGACCTCAAATGGTTAAGTTATGACCTAACTAAGGTTGGAGGTATTTTGGTCATTTTCTAAATTTCTAGAGTTCAAAACCTAAATGTCATTTCAGTTTATTGGTGACATTGAAATTCTATACTAGTTAGCATCTTGAATTTTTGAATTTGGAGTTGAATTGACCAAGTTATAGTCGTTTGAATTCTAGGAGTAATTTGATCATTTTTCACTAAAGTCAACTCTAAATTCTAGGGTTGACTTTTTATCCTGATGTCCAAATAGGAAAACTAATACTATCGCGGTGATGGGGCTGTTCTCCTGAGCATTTTAAGACCCATATTGGCTATGTTCTGATAACTGGGTAAAAAGTTATGGGGTCCTAAAGAGGTCCTAAAACGCTACTTCGTTATGCGTACCTCGAAACTAAATTCTGCATTACGCCATTTGATTCTAATTATTTTTCCGAGTATTTTAAGACCTATATTTGCTATGTTTGGATCATCCTATAAAAAGTTATTAAAGTTTTAAGTTTTACTATTCAAAAATACAATTTGTATTATTTCACTATTCATTTATTCAAATTAAATAATTTTACTGTTCATTTCTAAAGCTTATATATAATCTCTGAATTAATTAATCCTTCAACTAATCTGCAATTAATTAAGAGTTAATTATCAATTAGATATTAATTAATTCTATTATTATTTAATTGTTAATAAACTGTTGAAAAGTAATTAGTTTAATTACAGATTAATTAACCTTAATTGCCTGCTAATACTTAATTAATTATAATTTACTGTTTGAATAATATTTAATTATTATAATTACTGTCAAGATTAGTATTAAAATATCCTAATTAATCTAATTAATTAACTTATATCAACTATTATAATTACCTAACTCATTCTAATTTGATTGATTAGCTTATTTAATTAATCTTCTGTTATTAATTAAATTCTTCTTACTTAATTAAATTAATGCAACTTACTGAATCCTAACACCTAATTAATCTCTGCTATTGCTAATCTAACCTCTCTAATCATAGTCATTATTACATAATATAAATATAAATATATATATATATATATATATATATATATATATATATATATATATATATATAAACAGATATATATTTCTGTGTAATTATAAATCTTATATTATACATATATTTAATCATTTATATATAATACGCATATATTTATATTTGGATTTCTTTTAACCTCTCATTGCAGGTAATTATGACGATGGCGGGACCCATTGCCACGCGGCGTGAGGGCAGAGGCCGCAGGACTGCCTGCGGGGCCCACGTGGGACGCGTGGCTGGCTGCGAGCGCGGGGCGTAGCAACGGCGGGGCCCACTGGCGTCAGCAGGACCTCGGGCCAATGGACGCCCGACACGTGCCCAGCGAAATCGGGCCCCGAGCGGGTCGGGTCCGACCGGACCCGCCCGATGTCGCTTCGGCTCCCCCCCGAGGCGCCGAGGGATCTAGGGCACCGCTTTCGGGCCCCTTGCCAGCGGCGACCGCCCTCGACCCGCACAGCCACTGGTAGGCCTCGTCGAGGCCTGCCTTCCGGCACTTGGACTGGCGCCGGACGGATGCGAGGTTGGGAGCAAAACCCAACCCTAAGGGGTAGTGTTCGGGGCGAGGGTCTTACGATATGGTTGAGTGCATCTCACGGCGATCGGGTTCGATCGAACGTGATCGAACCCGGTCAAAGTCTAATCCATGCTATGCAATCATTCTTCAAAGTAGGCGATTATGGATCAATTAGGTAGATGAGGAGTGGGGCGTACCTGGGATCGACGACTGAGCTCCGTTCGAGGGTTGCGCGGCTCCTTCGAGATCGGGTACGTCGCTTGGGGGCTTCGACTGGCTGGATCGCCTTGGGCCGAAGATCCATAGGGCCTTAATGGCCTCCAGATGGAGTTGCCGAGGCCGGCGAGGCGTTGGGTGGGCGAGCGGGGCGGCGTCCTGCCGCGTGGCACGGGCGATTTCGCCGAGGGAGACGACGGGCCGGGTCCGTTCGATCGGTCCCGATCGGACGGTCCCGATCTCTCGATCGGGCCTGATGGCTGGAGGAGACGGCGTCCCTCGCGGGCGACGGCGTGAGACGGCGCCGTTCGAAATCATTTAATATTAATTAATATTTAAATAATAAATTCCCAATTTTATTTAAATATTAAATTGATTCTAGAAAATTTCCAAATACTCACTCCTAACTAATTGAGGGGTGAGGAACGCAACGGCGAGGTCGGATTTTCGATCCGACCAGTATTTTAATTTCCCATTTTTTTCGGGGTATTTTAAATATTATTAAAATATTCATCGAATTTTCGACGACTTCCGATTGACACGAAAACTTCACCCCTAGCTAATTTGGGGTCAACGAGCGCAATGGTGAAGTCCATTTTCCGATCGGAGGTCAATTTAAATAGGTCAACTTTTATTGTTTCTAAATTTTCAAAAATCAGGATTCGATTCGTTTGACTCCTAATTTGGACTAGGTCTTAGAGGTTGACTCCAATTGACCTAATTAGCACTTAGGATTAGTTTTAAGACTTAAAATTAATCATAATTGACTAAGGTAATAACCTGAATTGTTACAGACTCCCCCACTTAAAAACGATGTCGTCCTCGACATCACCTTAAACAGAATTAAAGACAAGAGTCAAATATAACTAAGAAATTGAAATGGAATTACTTGGGTTCTCAAAGAGTCTGGGATATTTCGATCGCATGTCAGATTCCTTCTCCCAAGTGGCTTCGTTGCAGGAACGATTCTTCCACTAGACTTTGATCATGTCGATGGCACAACTTCTGAGCTGCTTGCGATCACAGGCTAGGATTCGAATTGGCTCCTCGATATATGACAGATCGGGCTGGATCTGAACTTCTGGGAGTTGCACAAGGTGAGATGGGTCCTGGAGACATTTCCTTAGGGACAAAACGTGAAAGACGTTGTGCACCGCGGTGAAATCCGTTGGCAATTCTAATTGTAAGCAGCTAACCCAATTCTCTTCAGGATTTTGAAGGGTACCACATACCTTGGGCTGAGCTTACCGGCAACCCCAAAACGATAGACTCCCTTTATAGGACTGACTTTTGGATATACCGAGTCTCCTTCTTGAAATTCCAAGGGGCGATGATGAAGGTTATTATACTTGCTTTGCCTATCATGGGCTGTCCTGATTCTCTGATGTATGAGCCTTATCTTCTTGTTTGTCTCTTCTATTAGATCAGAGCCATATAGTTGAACATCTCATGTTTCTGCCCAAGCTAGAGGCATAAAACACTTCCTACCATAAAGTGCTGCATACGGAGCCATCTTGATACTGGCCTGGAAGCTGTTATTGTAGGCAAATTCTACCAAGGGAAGGTGATCTTCCCAAGATCCCGTAAAGTCTAGAATACAGAGGCGGAGTAAATCTTCTAAAACTTGATTTACTCTCTCTGTTTGACTGTCTGATTGAGGATGGAAGGCTGTGCTCATGGCCAACGTGGTGCCTAGGTCCTGATGGACGGCTTGCCAAAATTTTGATGTGAATCGGCTATCTTTGTCTGACACAATAGTCTTTGGGATACCATGAAGCCGAACTATCTCCTTGATATAGATTTTGGCAAGTCTCTCAACTGAGTCTATTTGTAGAACTGGAAGGAAGTGTGCAGACTTGGTTAACCGGTCAACTATGACCCAAATTGCATCTGCCCTAAACCTTGCACGAGGCAATCCCATAACGAAATCCATTGATATATCTGACCATTTCCATTCTGGAATTTCTAGTGGGTGCAGCAAACCGCCAGGTTTTTGATGTTCTGCCTTCACTAGGCAACATGTGTGGCACTTAGGCACAAAGTCTGCTATGCTCTTCTTCATCCCTGGCCACCAGAACGATAACTTCAGGTCTTGATACATTTTTGTACTACCTGGGTGCACCTGATATCCGGAATTGTGACCCTCGGTTAATATTTCACGTTGCATAGATTTAGGGATCCACAAACGATCTCCTAGATAGATAGCACCCTTCTTAAATCGAAGATCAGTATGGTGGCCACTTTTAATAGCTTGCTTGAAGCCCAAGTATTCATTGTCCTTGGTTTGTGACATAAATACGTACATGTGAAAGGTGGGCTCCACATTGATGTTTGCTAGAGTTAAACTGAGTCTATCACCGCTAATAGGCTTGATACCCATTTTGCGGAATTCTTCGACTAACGGTCCCTCCGATATTATGGCATTTAATGAGGCCTGACGACTTAAAGTGTCGGCTACAATGTTGGCTTTCCCAGGATGGTATTGAATGTCCAGGTCATAGTCACTGATCAGCTCCAACCATCTTCTCTGTCTACAGTTTAGTTCTCGCTGAGTGAATGTATATTTCAGACTTTGGTGATCGATAAATATCGAGCATTGAACCCCGTAGAGATAGTGTTGCCATATCTTTAGAGCAAACACTACTGCAGCTAGCTTGAGGTCGTGGACTGCATAATTCTTCTCGTGGATTTTTAGTTGTCATGAGGCGTATGCGATGACTTTTCCTTCTTGCATCAATACAGCCCCTAGACCTATGCCCGAGGCATCTGTATATACTTGGAAGTTCACTCCTTCTTTCGGCAGGACTAGTACAGGGGCAGAGGTAAGCGCATCTTTAAGGGCTTGGAAGGCCTTTTCACATGCAGGTGACCATTCAAATGGTACTACTTTTTGGGTTAGCTTGGTAATAGGGGAGGCAATTTGGGAAAATCCCTTCACAAACTTTCTATAATAACCGGCTAATCCCAGAAAACTTCTGACCTCCGTTACTATTTTAGGTTGAGCCCATTCTTGGATTGCATGAATCTTATTATGATCCACCCTGATCCCGTGAGCATCCACAACATGGCCTAGGAAAGCGACCAATTTTAGCCAGAATTCACACTTCGAATACTTGGCATATAGCTGGTGGTTTCTTAATTCCTCCAATATAGTACGGAGATGTTCCTCGTGCTCGTTCTTGGTCTTAGAGTTATCAAGATGTCATCTATGAATACAATGACGAACCTATCCAGGTACGGTTTTAAGATTCGTTGCATCAGGTCCATAAAGATAGACGGAGCATTAGTGAGTCCAAACGACATCTCTAGAAATTCACAGTGACCGTATCTAGTCCAGAAGGCGGTTTTAGCAATATCAGAGTCTTTCACCTGCAGTTGGTGGTATCCAGATCGCAGGTCAATTTTCGAGAATACCTTGGCTCCTGCCAATTGATCAAACAGATCGTCAATGCGCGGCAAAGGATATTTATTTTTGATTGTGACTTTATTTAACTCACGGTAGTCGACACACATCCGCATAGAACCATCCTTCTTCTTTACGAACATTATTGGTGCTCCCCATGGTGACGTGCTTGGCCTTATGAGACCTTTTTCTAGGAGTTCTTGTAGTTGCTTGTTCAACTCCTGCAATTCTTTAGGCGCCATTCTATATGGGGCTTTAGAAATGGGCTATGTTCCTAGAATAACATCAATTGCGCCCGAATAGGAGGAAGACCAGGTAAGTCTTCTGGGAAGACATCTGCGAATTTGCAAACAACAGGGTTCTCAGCTAATGGGACTTCTTCTTCCTTCTCTCATAGTATTGTTACTAGGAAGGCTTCGCATCCTTTCTGAACCAATCTCCTTACTTCTATTGCATTGATGAGTGAGGCGCGAGTACTAAGGTTGCCAACAAAGGATATGGCTTCGTTCCCACTTCCTAAGGTAATCTTTTTCTTGGTACAGTTGATAGTGGCATTATGTTGGCTTAGCCATTTCATGCCTAGTATTATATCAAAGTTGGCTATGGGAAGAACTACTAGCTTAGCCTCATACTTTCTGGTTGAAATTGGAATCTGCATCTTGCAAAACTGGAGAGCTAGCAATTGGGTTCCAGAAGGTAATCCAACTTTAAGGGGATTGGCCAAGTTATACTTAGGGAGATTTAATGACTTTGCCCATCCCTCAGATACAAAAGAGTGGCTAGCCCTAGTATCAAATAAGATGTTACAGAGTTTCCCATTTATACAGATGGAACCTAATCATATAACAAATAATTGACTTAACTGTGCATAGTAAGAAATGACAGTAACGATGAGTAGGTTCAAGATAGTGTACCTGACACCACGTGGTTGTCTTTTGTAGCCTCAACGGACGTGAGAGTGTACACATGTGCAGGTCCAGCAGGCCAGTTGCTGAAATTTTGCCTTGAAGGTGCATTTGGGCGAGGAGCATTGGGTGCTTCATGCCTTACTACTGAAGTAGGAGAGGGGGCTGGACGGGCAGCTGTAGGCCTCTGGTACAGGTTGAAGACTTGACGGCGTTTGGTACGATCGATCACATCACCATCCACCATTTATGTAGCTGCACAGTCGAGGAACCCATGACCTGGCCGTCCGCAGGTATAGCAGACACGACTCCCATGGTAGCACCGCCCATAAGGGTGTGGTTTGGTGCAACCATTTAATGGATCTGCTGCTGGAGTCTCGGCCTCAAGTTGGTATCCCTGGCTCGCTTGAACTGCTGTGGCTGCGATGAAGTAGACCCTACATTCCTTCTGGATCCTTCCCTAGCCTGATCCTGTTCTACTACCTTGGCTGTCTCAAGTAATTCTGAGAAATCAGTGCTGCGAAAGGAATCACTTGACTCCGGATTGAAGGTCGCAGGCCATCCTGGAACCGGAAACAACGATCTGTCTCTGTAGGGATCATTCTTGTAGAGAATCTGGCAAGGCGATGGAATTCAGCCTCGTATGTTGACATGGATCGATCTCCTTGTTGTAATTTTAGTAGCATTTCTCCCAAGCGATGCTTAGCAGATGGAGGAATGAATCGAGCTTGGAACACTTCAACGAACTCATCCTACTTGATGTCGGCTAATGAAACTCTAGAGAATGTGGTGCTGCGGGTGGTATCCCACCAGTATTCAGCTTCGTTCTATAGGAGGTGGGTAGTAAGGCGAACTAGGGCCGACTCCGGGCATTGGATGCTTGTTAAATTCTTCTCGACCATCTTTAACCATGAGGCCGTATCAACTACCGAGAGGGTCCCATCAAACGTAGGAGGCCTCAATCGGAGAAAGCTGTGGAGCATCCCTTCTGCAGACTGATTCTGCGATTGGGTCTGGGGTGCTGAGGTGCTTCCCGTGGTGGTACGGTTCTGGTTTATCTGAGATACCAGCAGCCGTTCCATCCGTTCGGCTTGTTTATCTTGGGCCTTCACGGCCTTTCTAGCCTGCTTTTGGCTAAATTCAACCTGTTGCTGGTGGGTTTCCATCATTAGTTTCATAGCTTCCAATAATGCGGTTACCTCAATAGAGGAGGTACTGGAGGGAACAGAAGGGGGACTTGATCCTGGGTTCATAGTTATCAACACCTGAATCAAGAACAACACATTTTTTAGAACTCAATAAATAGGAGATCAAAACATTCCATTTCCTTTATTAACCAGGTGCAGTACATCATTTAAAGCAGTAAATAAAAAGATATCAATAGTGAGAATACAAATTCTATCCTATGTACTCTCTGGTGAAAGCTCGAGTAAAGTAAGCGTAGGTCAGTGTTTGGTGGCGGTGGGCGTGTCGTCGCTCAAACCTCCATACTTCATGGGCCCACCACTCCTCCGCATAATCCCGGAGGAGGATCTCAAGGATATCAAGTCGAGTATCATCTGGACACTCCTGCTCATCAAACACTTTGGTTACTATTCATAATCATTCTCTGGCCAGGATGGGGAAATCCAGTCCCCTGAACACCGCACCTTCCAGCATCTTCTCAAGAATGCTGGCACCAGCTGGGGAAACTCCTTGAACTTCCCTCCCATATTTCTTTGCTAAGAACACATCATATGCCCACCTATCCTTATAATGGGCGAAGAGGTCATATCCTGTCATGCTTGCTCAGTATCCTAGACATCCATATCAATATAGTAAGGAAAAATAGTTTTAGATTCAAAAGACCAAATTACGATGATACAAAAGGGAATACAAATATCATATAAAATAAAACTAAGGCTTCTATCCAATGTATCGGGCTGTAAAGACACAACGGAAGTCTTCGTAGATGACGTCCCGCTGTAACCATCCGTGCTGATGGGTGAGGGCTCTGAGGGTGACACGCCACCAATCTCTAGCCCTATCCTGCATGAGGTGTGTCATGAGGGCAAGCTTGACATTGTCTGTAATATTCATCGTCCCCAGTATATTGTCTGTCAACATTAGCCACCTCTCAGCCAATGCGGGGTGTTCATGTCCTCTGAAGGCACTTTCTCGGAGCAACTGGTTCAACCTCCTAACTTCTGGATCTGTGTACGGGTCGAGTCCTTGGTAGAATTGGACAAATTCCTCCCAGCTTTCATTGAATTGTTGGAAATGCCTTTCGACCGTCATTCCAATGTATCTAATTATGTTAACATTTAGATTTTGTTTGATACCATTGCTTGTGTATTTTGGATTATCAACTTCTTATTCTGAGTGTGACGTTGTGATCCCTTGGATGTGACTCTAACATAATCTGATATAGTGATTGAATTGGCAGAAGAATCATTCATTAGGTAGATAAGAATGCAAATTCTTATTTGACACCTTATGGAACTCTCTGATTCCAACTGTGGCGCCCCGCACCCTTAATCCAACAAGGATTATGTTAAGGGTGGAGTGTCATTCTGGCTAACCCCTCACTTACCATTGGATTAGGATAGACTCCACAATCCACCTGATTAGGGAAGGACTAACACAGAATCAATCTAATAGTCACTATAATGTACAGAGTGCGGAAGCAATAAATGACATTCAAACATCACAATATAATATAAGTGCAAAATATAACTTAGAATATAAGCATATAAATCCAAATGCACAGTCAAGAGTACCTGAATTATTATAACATTTAAAGTTTAAATAAAAGTAAATGCAAAGAAACTCATCCTCACAATAACTCTAAAGACTAGATATGCTCTGGTCCGAGCTGTTGCTCCTCCTCTATAAATAGCTCCTCCTCAGGTGCTGGATCCTCTATTTGCTCTATGCCTACCATTATCGGTTTCACAATGTAAGGCCCCAGCTAAAAAAAAAAATCTGGTTAGACAATTTGTCTAAGTACATTTTAGGCTAATACATTTTCATATGTTTTTAATATCACCACTTTACACAATTTTCCTAAGCAACAGTATATCAGGGAGCGACTAGCAATACAATAAGAAAGAGGAAAAGCTATAAATAATATTTATAACTTAAACAAAGGAGGCTAAGACATACCTCAAAAGCCAGGTAAACAAGGTAAGGCATATAATATAAGTAGCTAAACCTGTGCTGAAAGAAAATACTACATCCTAATACATGCTGGCGATCAAATGAAATATGCAAATTACAATAATGAATCTCGGCAGTGATACGTATAAATAGCAATAAAATCTAACATCCTACTGTATATAAGCTGTACAAGTAAATAGCTGACTGAATAAATAATGCCAAAACATAGCCAAATACTACAACTGCAATCCAAACTCAGTATACTGACTGCCATATCAGAAAACTTGGCCAAACTGGCCCACATATATATATATATATATATACATCTCAATCTGCAAACATACTGAACATACTACATGACTGAAGAGGCAGACAATACTTATACAACATATTTTAGTTATTTTACTTTTATTTCTATGAACAACTGTTAGAAACAACTGAGGAGTCAAGCACGTCTGCAAGACTATATGGGTCACAAGCCTAACACACTCTCCTCAATGAGAATGTTAGGCATCCTGATCTCACCTCACCCCTGTCCATCGGGGAAAATGTGCACCATAATCACCATAAACCGGACCCAAAAGCAACTGTTATCCTAATATTCTAAGTTTTCATTTTCATGCACAAAATTATCTTATATGAAATGTCCAAGGAAGTAAGCTCAAATACACAAGGAATGCGTAGCACAAAGTATTAAAATAAGCAAGGGACTCTACTAATATGGTGATACCATCTGTTTTCTATTATTTGTTCTAACTATTCCAAATTACACAAGTTCAGTATCACCATTTTCCCACATATCAAGTGTAACTTAGAAATTCGTCCTTACAAATTACAAAATATTCGGACTAGCTAGGTCCTAATATACCAAATCAAAGTCGACTATAAAAATTAAATAATAAATCATTACGACCTAATTGATAATTTTTAGACATTTTAACTAAAACTAACAAACTATAGATTATGGATTAAACACCACGAGATTGGGCTTAATCACATAATCCAAAAAAGATAAGACCTAAGATCTAAGTTTTATTCTAATAGTGATCTAATAATTTAGGCCAACCCTATTAGGTAATCGAACTTAATAGAATGAATCTCCTATCTTAGATATAAGGTTAAAAGATAAAGTAATTAAAAATAAGTTGAAAAATTCTAGAAACTACTAAAACTAAGGATTCATAGGGCCTTAATGGCCTCCAGACGGAGTTGCCGAGGCCGGTGAGGCGTTGGGTGGGCGAGCGGGGCGGCGTCCTGCCGCGTGGCGCGGGCGATTTCGCCGAGGGAGACGACGGGACGGGGCTGTTCGATCGGTCTCGATCTCTTGATCGGGCCTGACGGCTGGAGAAGACGGTGTCACTCGCGGGCGACGGCGTGAGACGGCGCCGTTCGAAATAATTTAATATTAATTAATATTTAAATATTAAATTCCCAATTTTATTTAAATATTAAATTGATTATAGAAAATTTCCAAATACTCACTCCTAGCTAATTGAGGGGTGGGGAACGCAACGGCGAGGTCGGATTTTCGATCCGACGAGTATTTTAATTTCCCATTTTTTTCGGGGTATTTTAAATATTATTAAAATATTCGTCGAATTTTCGACGACTTCCGGCTGACACGAATACTTCACCCCTAGCTAATTTGGGGTCAACGAGCGCAATGGTGAAGTCCATTTTCCGATCGGAGGTCAATTTAAATAGGTCAACTTTTAGGGTTTCTGAATTTTTAGAAATCAGGATTCGATTCGTTTGACTCCTGATTTGGATTAGGTCTTAGAGGTTGACTCCAATTGACCTAATTAGCACTTAGGATTAGTTTTAAGAATTAAGATTAGTCCTAATTGACTAAGGTAATAACCTGAGTTATTACAGACTCTCCCACTTAAAAATGATGTCGTCCTCGACATCACCTTAAACAGAATTAAAGACAAGAGTCAAATATGACTAAGAAATTGAAATGGAATTACCTGGGTTCTCGAAGAGTGGGATATTTCGATCGCATGTCAGATTCCTTCTCCCAAGTGGCTTTGTTGCAGGAACGATTCTTCCACTGAACTTTGATCATGTCGATGGCACAACTTCTGAGCTGCTTGTGATCATAGGCTAGGATTCGAATTGGCTCCTCGGTATATGACAGATCGGGCTAGATCTGAACTTCTGGGAGTTGCACAAGGTGAGACGGGTCCCGGAGATATTTCCTTAGGGACGAAACGTGAAAGATGTTGTGCACCGCGGCGAAATCCGTTGGCAATTCTAATTGTAAGCAGCTAACCCAATTCTCTTCAGGATTTTGAAGGGTCCCACATACCTTGGGCTGAGCTTACCAGCAACCCCAAAATGATAGACTCCCTTCATAGGACTGACTTGGCCATAAAATTGGCCACATCCTTTTTCATCTTAGTACTGCCTGGGTGAATATGATACCCAGAATTATTGCCTTCAATTAGAAATCCATGACGATGCATGGATTTAGGAATCCACAAACGATTACCTTGAAAAATTACGTTGTTCTGCAATTGCAGATCATGACGAAGACCACCTTCAATATCTACTTTGAACTTCAGATAATCATCATCTTTGGTCTGCGAGATAGAGACATCTCTGTGGAAGGTAGGTTGCACATTGATATTTACCAGAAGCAAACTTAGCATATCGCCACTGACAGGAGAAGTTTCAAGCTTACGAAATTTTGGTTCTAAAGAACTGGAGGCGACCATGGATGATAAGGTAGCACGACGACTAAGAGCATCAGCTACTACATTTGCCTTTCATGGATGGTATTGAATAGTCATAATCACTGATGTGTTCTAACCATCTTCTTTGATGACAATTCAGTTCTTTTTGAGTGAAGATATACTTCAAGCTTTGATGATCAGTGAAAATTGAACACTGCACTCCATATAAATAGTGATGCCATATTTTCAAGGCAAAAATTATAGCGGCAAGTTCGAGATCATAAACTGAATAATTTCTTTCGTGTGGTTTTAACTCACAAGAGGCGTAAGCAATTACCTTACCCTCTTGCATTAATACATAACCTAGACCAATTCCTGAGGCATCGGTGTATACCTGATAGTCCAAGCCTTCTTTGGGCATGACGAGAACTGGAGCGGTAGATAGTGCATCCTTCAGAGTTTGAAATGCTTCCTCGCATTCAATACTCCAAACAAACTGAACAGCTTTCTGGGTTAACTTAGTAAAAGGCGAAGCGATCTGGGAAAAGCCCTTAACAAACTTTCTATAATATCCAACTAATCCCAAGAAACTTCTAATATCGGTGACTGACTTGGGCTGAACCCAGTCCTAGATAGCACTCACTTTACTCTAATCTACACGAATACCCTGGGCATCGACTACATGTTCAAAAATGCAATGGATTTAAGCTAGAACTCACACTTGGAGAACTTGGCATACAACTGATGTTCGCGCAGAGTTTCTAACACTAATCATAAGTATTCTTCATGATCTTTCAGGGTTTTAAAATAAATGAGGATATCATCGATAAAGACAATCACGAACTTGTCTAGGTATGGTTTAAAAACTCGCTGCATCAAATCCATGAAGATTGATGGCGCATTAGTGAGTCCAAAAGACATCACTAGGAATTCAAAATGACCATAACGTGTGCGGAAAGCAATCTTTCCTATATCATCTTCTCTTACTCGTAATTGATGATATCCAGACCTTAAGTCAATCTTAGAGAATATGATAGCTCCAGATAACTGGTCGAATAAATCACCATGGGTTCAAGAGGCTGCTCACATGAAGTTTTACTTTGCCCTGTATGGTACTTAGCTCCTATCTGACACCCAATGGTTTGCAAAAGAATTATATCAAAAAACATATAACAAAAAGAATTTATATATATTTTTGAGGTGTTTGTCTTTGGAGGGTGGAATGCAAAACTGGAATCTGTATAGATTGGGCTAGCTAGCAAGCCCTTGGGAGTTATATGGAGGGATTTAGCCTCTTGTAGGAAGTAGGCAAATCCAGAGGAAAGATACACCATCAGTTCCTAAATTGAGTAAGCTACCGACGGGTGGCGAGATAAGCTTCCTACAGATTTATGCCTATGGGTTTACCCATTTGGGCTTAAGGGTCTCCGGACTCGACTTATTGTTACAAATTACTTTTGATAAAATTTATTTCATATATGTTGATTTTCACAGCTAATTTTGTAGGGCAGAAATTAAATTTAGCAATTGCTTTATTTACATGCAGATTTTCAGTCATTTTCATATGTGATTCATACCTATTATAGGATGCTAGATTTATTCTTATAAGAACAATTTGCGTACTCCTACCTGACTGGTAAACTGAATTTTTCAGGTTTTGATAATTAAAAAGTTTAGAAGATCTGCCAAGATTAAAAGAAGAAGAATTAAAAGAAGCAGAAGAATGTAAATATTTCTTCTTTCATATTTTGTAAAAATTCAAACTGTTGTAACTTTTCATATATATTTTGGCTCTATGTATAAAAGGATTGTGAATTATTATTTTATATTATTATGTCCTTTTTGAATCATAAAAATGTATATATTTTCATTTGAGATGAATTGTTCTTTAAAGACTCTCGAACTTCGATCCCCGGTCGCCACAAAAATTTGGTATTACTACTTAAGTGGGTCTTCACATCTCTATTTGAAACTATAGCTCCAAGCCTTCTTGAAGGTGTGCAGATAATAGTCCACGTCAGACTCTCCAGAATCCTTTTGACTCCAAAAGGAGAAGTTACTAAGTTTTTTTAAACTAGAGATAATGAGATTTTTAAGATATGAATATTTTCATTCTATAAGTGTTCAAAGAGTTACCGATAATACTATGTTATGGATGTTATATATTGATGTTGGCACCTCAGAAGAACAGTCCATTAGGTAGAAAGGAATCATAGATTCCATTCTAACACCTTATAGTTTTCTCTAATACCAACTGTGGGGCCCAGTACTTTCCCGCGGCTATGCACTAATATTAGTATAACTGCGGGGACTATGGTGCTCAACTCCGGTGGCAAATCCCCAACTCAAGTAGAGTCAGGTAGGACCCAACTCGCTTTAAGCCAAGGACTTGTCACCCTGTAGAAGATACTGTGAACATACATTAATACATATCAAAGTGGCAGAGAAGCAGAATAGTATAATATCCACAGGCATAGCATAGTATAAAAGAGTAAAATAAATAGTAACTCAGATCAAATACAAAAAAGTAAATACATCCAAAATTTAATTATTACAAACTGAATTTAATAGAAAGTAAAGTCTCTCAATCTCACTACAAAAAGGGAAAAATCTATCTAAGCAGTAGTAGGAACGGTAAGCCTAAAACATAGTGTTGCCATAACAAAACAGGCCATACTATTTTAACATGTATCCATTCTAGGCATCCGTAGAGCTAGGTCCGAGTTGAACTTACAGAATAAGACATGTATCCATCCTAGACATCCGTCGAGCTAGGTCTGAGTCTATTTTATAACAAAACTAGAACTAATGAGGCAGACCATGCTAGGACATACTCTACTAACTGAAAGCACTGAAAGAACCGAATGAATGCTATGCTTTTCAAATACTAACTTAGGATGTATTTTCCATATCCTAAGTTTACCTATTATGCTTAAGGAACAAGGCTCGATATTCAAGATGTGCAGAGCAATCAAGTCAAAGTAAGCAAGACACTTAATCTAGATTTATGTGATATCTGTTGTTGTCTATTTTACCCAACAAACTATTCTGAGAAGGTACAAATTTAGAATCTCCAATATCCAGCTATCGGGTAAGATCTCAGATTTACGACCTTAATGTTATTATTAGAACTTGATAGGTTCTAATTCATATTCATATGATGACTATGAAGATTTAAAGTAAATGAACTAATGACTTAATTATTTTTATTTTCCTTTCTTAACCCAAATCTTGATTAAGTGAATTAAGATTAAGGATTCTGGATCCAAACTCCACTTTGGAGTTCAAATCCTGAATCCAAGGTAGTATCCTTAGTAAGGATCTAGGGTTCACACTTTAAAACCCAAATTAAAGATAAGAAATCTTATAAGCCGAAGCATTCAAAAACTATGATCTTAATGAAAAGTTACCATACTGGTTATAAGATAAAATAATCAATAAGAACTAAGAATCTAAGAATTATATTCGATCTTTTAGGATAATTACTTTATCCTATAGATTAAATCACTCCTATACCCACATGGAAGGCTTCAAAAGGATTAAATAATAAATAACTTAAGGAATTCCAAATGGAAGTAGTTCAATTCAATTAGAAGATCTAAAGTCTAAGATCTAAGATCTAAGATTGGATCACTTTAGACTTAAGCTAGGTTTGGACTTAAAATTGTACCAAGGTGTTTCTTTTAGGATCCAAGCCTATGGATCAGCTTAATTAAGTCATTAAATAAGGATCTAACATTTTAAAATAGTTTAGATTTAATTTTTAAGACAAGGTGATTTTGAGTACTCTTAAGATCTTAAGATCTTAAGATCTTAATAAGAACTACTGAAGGTTTTCTTTACTTAACAACAACAATATTAACCTAAGATTTTAGAGAGGTGTTAAATGCATTAATTTGAAGTGTTTTACTAAATTTTTAAGGCTTAAGGGGTGCTTAAGCACATTTTGGTCAAAGGGACTAAAATACTCCTCTTAAGTCTAAAAATGGGATTTTAGGATTTAACTATCCAAATTGATTCAAATCTATTTTAATGAGTTTCATAATGATTAATAAAGTAGGAAATATACTGTAACAACCAGAGTTGTTATTTTAGTCAATTATGACTAATCTTAGTTTTAAAATTAATCTTAAGTGCTAATTAGATCATTTGGAGTCAACTACCAAGATCCAGTCCAAACCAGAGGTCAAACGGATTAAATCTTTATTTTGAGAATTTCAGGAACCTCAGAAATTGACCTATTTAAATTGACCTTCGATCAAAAAACGGACACCGCCATTGCATTCCTTGACCCCAAATTAGCTTGGGGTGAAGTTTTCGTGTCAATCGGAAGCCGTCGAAATTTCGACGAATATTTTAATAATAAAAATATCACGGAAATCGAGGTATCAAAATATTCGTCGGATCAAAAATCCAACTGTGCCATTGAATTCCTTGACCCCAAATTAGCTAGGAAAAACATGTTCAAAATTTTTTCTGAAAATGTTAAAAAAAAAAAAATTAAATTAATTAATTAATTAATTAATTAATTAACAGTGCCGTACGACGCCGTTAACTCCAGTTAACGGCGCCATCAGATCGGACAGATCCATTTGGACCATCCGATCGCGCGCGGATCCAACGACCCTCTACCCCGATCCGCGTCGCGCGGTCTGGCGCGATCCGGACCGTCCGCGATCGCGCAGATCCGACGGTCCGGAGGCGTCGTCCTCGCCCTCTCCGCCCGCGTGACACGCGGTGGCCTGTCACGTTTTCTAGCCAATCCGGCCGCATCCAAACCTCAGCGAGGTCACCGTACGGTCTATAAGACCTCAGCCTACCCCTAGGCTCTGAGTTTACACCGATCGGAGCCCGGATCGAGCCGGAATCAAGCCCCGAAGTCAGCCCTACTTTTCCGCCGAAACTTTCACCGATCCGAACTTCAGGTACCCCGATCTCCCTCGTTTACCGTTCGATCATTGCAATAATTGTAGGATAGGTAGATTAGGATGTCATCTACACATCCACCGTTCCGATTGGGCTCAAACCAACCCGATCGGGCGCACCAGGCCCGCGAATGAGTCGGGGTTCGGTCCGCCGAACCCCAGGAAGACGAACGGTCACCGCTTCGGGCCGGGCCAAGTCGACCCGCGCCCGGCCCGCTCGGGCCGGGTCCTCGTCAGCGCGGGTGGGGCCCACCCAGCCAGGTGGCCGCCTACGGGCCCGCCACATGTCACGTGGGGCCCACATGCTGAGCAAGCGTGGCTTCGGCTGCGGCCGTGGGGCCCACCCGTGCCACGGGGCAGCCTCTGGGCACGCCACGTGTCAAGTTGGGCCCACAGCCCGAGCCCGCGTCTGTTCGGCTTCCCCAGTGGGGCCCATCGAGCCACGTGGCAGCCTCTGGGCCCGCCACGTGGCAGTGGGGCCCACTGCCCGGGTTTACCCGCAGCTATTCGCCTCCCCGTGGGGCCCACAGTGCCACGTGGCAGCCGCTGGCACTGCCGCGTGTTAAGTGGGGGCCCACAGCCTCGTCACCTGAGCTTAGTCAACAGCCAGTGGGACCCACAGTGCCACGTGGCAGCCTCTGGCAGTGCCATGTGTCAGGTGGGCCCACTGCCCCGTCACCCGAGCTGAGTCAGCAGCCCGTGGGACCCATAGTGCCACGTGTCAGGTGGGCCCACTGACCAGTCACCCGAGCTGAGTCAGCAGCCCGTGGGGTCCACAGTGCCACGTGGCAGTCTCTGGATGTGCCACGTGTCAGTGGGGCCCACTGTCGATTAATTAAAATTTAATTACTGTTAGTTATTGTTTAGCCCTAATTAATTACTGTTAGTGGTTAATTAAATTAGGATTAGTACTAATTACTTTTCAACAGTAACCATAATTAAATAATTATAATTAGAGATTAATTAATGATTAATTAACTGTTAATTTAATTCTAAACAGTAATTAGGATAATTAATTACTTTTGAACAGTAAAACCTAATTAATTAAATTTAATTTAATATTAATAAATAATTAAGACTAATTAAAAAGTAATTAGCACTAATTACTTTGCTACAGTAAATTAATATAATTAATTTAAAAATCAAAAATATATAGAAAAAACTTTAGGAATGAACAGTAAAATAATACAATTTGAATAAATGAATAGTAAAATAATTCAAATTGTATTTTTGAATAGTAAATCTTAAAACTTTAATAACTTTTTGTAGGATGATCCAAACATAGCCAATATAGGTCTTAAAATACTCAGAAAAATATAAGGATTCAAATAACGTAATGTAAAAATTTATTTTGGGGTACGTATAATGAGGTAGCATTTTAGGACATCTTTAAGACCCCATAACTTTTTACCCGATTATCGAAACATAGTCAATATGGGTCTTAAAATACTCAGGAGAGCGGCCACATCACCGTGGTAGTATTAGTTTTCTCATTTGGACATTAGGATAAAAAGTCAACTCTAGAATTTAGAGTTGACTTTAGTGAAAAATGACCAAAATGCCCTTGGACTTCAATTGGCCATAACTTGGTCAATTTAACTCCAAATCCAAAAAAATTCAAGAAGCTACCTAGTTTAGAATTTTAATGTCATCATTTTTACAGAAATAATATTTAGGATTTGAACCCTAAAATTTAAGGAAATGACCAAAATACCCCTAGCCTTATTTTAGCCATAACTCGGTCGTTTCTCGTCCAAATTGGACGTACTTACTGTCTATCTTCAAGTTAGACAGTAAGGAATTAGTTGGAGAAGAGAAAACTCAGTTTGGACCCCTAAATCAAAAGTTGACTTTTTGACCCTTAAAGTACGGGCAAAATAGTCATTTTACCTTAAAATTGGAAATGCGCAACTTTAGCCCTTAATTAAAATCTTAGAATACGAGGATTAATAATGTAATCATATTAGTACCATATAAGTAAATAAAACAAGTCATTAAATTGAATTCCAATAATTTTTCCTAAGTCTTTAGCACCCCACTTTAAGGACCTTTCCTGAGACTAGGACTAGATCATATGTTGGTGTTCATTCATTGGGTAAATTGGGTTACCCTATGGGTGAAACCTTAGTTTTAGTAGTTTCTAGATATTATTTTGTTTTACAACCTATTCTGATTAGTTTATCTTTTAACTTTAGATTTAAGATAGAAGATTCATCCTATTAAGTTTGATTACTTAATAAGATTTGCCTTAACTAGTAGATCACTTATAGTATAAAACCTAGAACTTAGGTCTTATCCAGTTTAGATTATGTGATTAAACCTAAAATCTCGTAGTGTTTAATCCATAATCTATAGGTGTAGAAGATCTTGATCAGATCTTAGTTAGAACATCTAAATTCACAAAATTAGGACGTATGATTTATTTGTTTAATTTATAGTTATCTATCTGATTGATCTATATTAGAACCTGATCAGTTCTAATCCTTTTAACTTATAAGGATGAGTTTCTAAATTACACTCGATAGTAGGAAAATGGTGATCCTGAACTTGTGTAATTTGGAATAGTTAGATTGGTTAAGTAGAAAACAAATGATATCACCATGTGAAGTCGAGTCTCTTGCTTACTTGTTATTTGTTGCTATGCATACCTTGTATTTTTGTGCCTTATATTTTCTTTGAACATATCATATAAGACATTTGATGCATAAATAAAATGTTAGGAAATTATGGAGACTCCTTAGATTTCTTATGAAAATATTAAAGTAAATAAGTGAAATGATAATGGATTGATGTGATTGAGATACCTCTCAGTGTTCTTTTGATCATACCGAATATTGCCCTAGCCGTATCGTGCTAGGAGTTGCCCTAGCCGTACTGTGCTAGGATATTTTGGTATGATAGTTGGTGACATAACCGTATCGAGCTAGGAGTAGCCCTAGTCGTATCGTGTTAGGCCCATATATGTAACTGTTGTTGGCTTAGTCGTATCTAGCTAGGAGTAGCCCTAGCCGTATCGTGCTAAGATCTTCAATTTCTTATGGCGAGTTAGTGTAGCTCTTTTCTGTATGGCAGTTGATGTATTATAGTTTTATATATAGTTGTGGTTGTTTCAGTATATTCTTTTTCAGTCAGCTATTTCTTTGTACTACTTTATATATATTAGAATCTTGCTGCTATATGTATATAGCACTGCTGAGTTATTCATTTTTTTTAATTAGCATATTATTTTTATTGATCACCAGCATGTTTAGGATGTAGAATTTTTCTTCCAGTATTTATTCAGTTATATTTACACTTATATGCCTTTCATTGATTACTTGTTATGCGAGGCATGCTTCAGCCTCTTTTCTTTGCCTTGTTTATACTATAGAGCATAGTCTATAGTTTGCCTTTTTACTTGTAATGCTTACTGCTCCTGTATTTACACATCATGCTTAAAAGTAAATGGTAAAATGGTGATATTATATAACCTTATTAAAAATTTAGCTTAAAATATACTTAGACAATTGTCTAACCATATTTTCTCTTTTTTTGGCTGGGGCCCTACATTGTGAAACCGACAATGTCAGGCTTAGAGCAGTTTGAGGAGCCTGCACCCGAGGAGGAGCCTTACTTAGAGGAGCCGTAGCAGTTGGGGCCAGAAGATATCTAGTCATTTACTACCTGTGAGGATGAGTGGATTTTGAACATTATTTTATTAAACTTTAATTGATGTAATAATATAGGTACCTATGACTGTGTGTTCAGATTTCACTATGATACTTTTCTGAGTTATATTTCTCTTCTTATATACATTATGATGCTTGGATGTCATTTATTTATTGCTTCTGCACTCTGTATTTTTACTTATATAGTGACTGCTTGATTGATTCTGAGTTAACCTTTTTCTAATCAGGTGGATTGTGGAGTTTATCCTAATCTAATGCTAAGTGAGGGGTTAACCAGAGTGACACTCCACCCTTAATCTAAACCTATTGAGGGTTAAGGGTGAGGGTCGCCACATATACTTATATTGGGTTTTTGGTAATCTAATTTGCTTAATTAATACTAATCATAAGTTAAGGCCCATTAGTGTGATTAAGGAAGCTAGGGCATCCCAAGGCAATCAAACCTTATTCATAGGTTCTACCATACTTAAGAAAGCATTAGGAACTAGATTTACCAAAATCAGAGGCTTAATTATAGCTTAATTCACTAATCATTAATTAAGGTGATTAGAGGATGATTAGAAAATTAAGGGTTTCTAAATCACTTTTAATGGTCTAAATAGATTTTCTGGGGTCACAGGAGCAATTTTTGGGACCTTAATCAACCTTTTTGGATAATTAATGAATTTAATATGATTTAAACAAAAATAAAAAAGGATTAGGCAATTATTTAAAATCTAATCATTTGATATGTGATTTTATTTTATATTCAGGTTCCTTGTATTTTTTTGATTAAAATAGTATATTGGAGCATACCATTTGGATAAGTATAGTGAAAGTTATTTAAATAATTTAATATGTATTTTTATTTAAATTAAAACCATAGGATTTATTTTCTGAATTAATTTCCTTAAGGAAATTAATTCATAAATTCTTTTATTATTTCTGCCGGCCCAATTGCAAAAAGGCGCGGGTCACGGGTCGGCATGACCCGTGACTTCGTCTTCTTCCTCACGACGGGCTCCGCCCCCAAAGGGTCTTCAGCGCCCAAATTCTTGATACTTCAGTGATGGCATCGGCTCAACTCGATCCCTATGCATTCCTAGAGTCGAGGCGCGTCGATTGGACTATAAACCCCCTGGAGATATAAAATCACAAATCAAATGGTTGACAAGAGCTCATATCACTAATTGACTGGATAAGCACTCGAATGCGGTGTAGGATTTGGTGAGCCAGAGGCCGACTGGCAGTGCACATTCAGACGGTGAATTCATCATCTGGTCCACTGCCAGACTTTGCTAGAGAGTTAGGCACCTTCTAAGGAATCAAGGAGGGATCCTCACGCAACATTTAGGGCTAGATTGGAAGCGAGCCGAGCTGAAACCAGCTCGACAGAAGAATTGGGACAGAGGCTGTACCTGAGGATGGATGAAGCGACAAAGGAAAAGCAGGCAGCTCAGATCACTCCAGATGGTCGCAGAAGCTCTTAGCAAGGGGTTCTGAATGCCAGACCTCGCCATCAATCAGCTGTACACAGCAGGTCCAGTCACCGGGTCATCAAGAACTTTGGAGCAAACAACAGGGAATTGAGGGGATCATAGTGAGCAAAGGGACTCACTGTGATTCTCAGGAGGTATTTATAGGTTCTAGAGAGGTTTAGGGCACGAGCCATGGCCTTTGGTTGGACCGAGAGGTCTCTCTCCATCTTCCACAATTGGGAGGGTCCAAGTCTCCGAGTCACCCTACTAGGCTTGGCCTCAACTGGAAGGGTCCTAATGGCCTAGGGGACAAGGCAGGAGGGAGTGAGGGACAGCACTGGCATGGCACAGTACGAGCGAATTTTTCTATCGGCCTGGCGATCGGGCGAAGACGATGATCCACAGTGGTGGGGTCCATCTCCGTCGTCTAATCGCAAGACAGTTGAAAATTGACAGTTTGATGCAGCTCCCGATTAATAGAACTGCGGGGTGGGTCTCGTGCGTCGGATGCTATATGCCGATCGGGAGGATAGGATTAGATCACTGCACGCGCTATGTCAGTCGTTGGATCATGAGTGTTAGGATGCGTGCTCGAGCATCCATACAATGGGTATGGTGCCCCGCTGTCGGGACCCCGCAGCGGATATGCCGCGATTCCGACAGCAAATCCTGGTGTTTTAAAAATAATATAAAAATCCTTTAATTAATTATTTAATTTTTATTAATTATCAAATCCAATTTAGGATTAGATGAGCTTCAAAAATTCCTAAAAATTCACCCTTAGCTATTTTGGGTATAAGGAATTCAAAAATAAAATTAGATTTTAATTTAGAATTGGGGCATTATTAGTTTCTTAAATTTCAAAAATGATTTCCCTCTTGAGCTTCCATTAGTTTTGTCTTCTAATAATTCAAAGATTTATAGTAAAATGGGTTAATAAAAGTATGCACTTTTTAAATAAAATTATATATTTTGATTTGCTCTCGCTGCTTTTCAGGATAAAAGATGAGTAAATTAAAATTTGGCTTAAATATGTAATTTTGGGGGGAAATCGCCGCAGCGCGCTATGACGTTTGATCTTGAAGGAAAATTAAAATCATATAACAAGAAATTGAACAGTGTTTTCGAAAATACTTCCGCTGCGGCACGCCGCAGCGGATAAATTATCATTTTTTAAAACCTTATGTGAATTAATTGATCCGCATTTTCAAAGTATTTTCTGCTGCAGCGCGCCGTAGCGCGCCACATCGGAATATTTTATTAATCATATAAATTATAGGTGAAGTATTGGAATAGTCATTTCGAAGATTTATCCGCTGTAGCGCACCACAACGGATAGTGCGATGACCGAATGAAAATGTACTAACTTTCATGCAGGAACAGTGCTTAGAACGCTATCGCCATGATGCTCCACAACAGAACAGTATTTGGAACGCAGCTGCTACAGCGCGCTGCGGCCTGCCGGAGCGCGCCGCAGCGCGTTATAGCGCCCGTCACAGTTTTTACAAAAAATTAACATTCAAGGCAGCATAGAGAAGACCAAAGAATTGAATTCTTCCCCTTTCCACAGCTAAAATTAATATTAAATTAATTTAAAACTTCTCATTCTCAAGAAATAATTCATGAAGAAACAAATTAAAGATATGAGAAAGTTGAAAGGGGTGGATGCAACAAAAATTGAGAAATCTTTAATATAAATATTATTATAAAAGGAACATGTTTAAGCTATCATGAGGAAGAGCAAGAGGCTAATTTAATTATTTTACATAATAAAACAAAAATGCAAATAGCCTAAATCCCTTCATTACTAAGAGAATAAATGAATAATCATTTAATAAAAGCACAAATTTCTAAATGGGATTTATTTATTGAATTAAATTTTAAACAGGTGAAAGAAATCTATAAAATAGAGACTTGAAGATTAAGAGAGGGTACTAACTTTAGATATTTAAAGACCAATAAGGAGATGCTACTAGAAGAGAAAAAAGGAGAACTCTCCAAGGAAAAGAGGGTGACCAAGAATAGGAAGAAAAGAAAAATAACAAGGGAAAAAGGGTAGAGCTTCAAGAGGACAGTGCAGGAAGAATCTAAGAGAACCCAAAAAACATTTGGGTGATTCCTAGTATTTCTTCATAAACTCATTTGATTTATTTCTGCTGTGAATTGATGGCGAGGTTCACATTTCCTTATTTGTATGCTTATTCTTACTTAGTAATGGAAGGCTAAAATTTCCTTAGAGAGGGTTGAGATGTAGTTGTAAGAATATGTAAGTGATAAATGGTATATGATGACATTGTTTGAATATAATGAATGAATATTTTTATCATTTATATTTAAATGTTGGAATGAATGCTTTGAATGAACAAAAATTCTAAATTATTTTATTTAAAAGAATTTGTACTCCAATGCTCATTAATTGGGTAAGAGCAAAGAAGGTAATGCAAGTAGAGCGGAGAATTATGTGATAAAATTCTCAAACTCACTTGCATCCTTCCTTAAAGCTCTACCAAGAGATTGATGCTTGTGAACCAATTTCTTCATTAACCTTGCTCTGCTGCTCAGCAAGGTAGAAGGGATAAGAAGACATTGGGAAACTCAATAGATGATGTGGCATAATCCATTGACCCAACGCATCTTCCCATCTAGCTAAACTGCGTGTGAAGTGCATGATGCATAGTTAACGGAAGTCTTGCTTATGAGACCATCAGAATTAAATTATATCCATTGGTAACCTAGACATAGGGGATCAAAATCTAATTAATAGATCATGATCTCATGAGAGCTTATGTGCTAAGGAAGAACCCATAAGGAGTTCTCTTTGTGCACTAAACTTGAACCTAATGTAATTGAAGGATACTCTGATTCCATCACTTAATTTAATAATGCAAGTAAACTAATAGTATACATTCAACAATAAAGCTATATCACCAACCCTTACAACTATTACAATGAAATCTCAACTCTCTCCTTTTTAATCAAATCATATCTTAACTTAAGGTCATTTATATCGCTAAACTAGGAACTAAAAATCATCCAAAATCTAACAACTTAACATTAGTAAAAGAAAATATAACTTGGTAACAGAACCACCATTCTCTGAGTATCAATAAATCTTGGAAATTAACACTTTCCACTTATTACTTCAGACCACGTACACTTGCATGCAAACACAGACATGTATTTTTGTCTGTCATCTTCTCTATGAGTTGAGGGAACTCATATATCTAGAGAGGTGTTAGAATATGCTGAAAAGAGTTTTTCAGATCAATAAGAAATAAGTGGCACATAACATCCTCTATAGTCACCATATATGATACAAAACTGGCTAAGCGAGTGAATTCATCTTCATATTATATCACGATGTGAGCTCCTTGCTTCAAATTGAGAAATTCCTTTCTCAGTGTTTACCGAGCAGACTGCGACACATATTTTCTCACAAATTCAGGCCAGGAAATGTCCTTTTCAACCCTTCTTTGGAAAGTAGTCATCCTTACAATCTTCCACCATTTCTTTATTGATTCAGTATAAAGATAAGTAGTTTATGCTACATGTCTTTGTACTTAGGACTATTTGCACACTTAATGTAACAACCCAAATCATGATAAAAGCATTTAGGACCAAATTGCTAACCCAATTAAGACAAAATCAGAATTCCAAGCAATTGTCAAATTAGACCAAACAAAATATGCAGCTGGAAAGAGTCTATTTTTGTAATTGTAATGCCAAAGTTTGGAGGCAATTCGACCAACAGATACTCATATATTAATCTTTGAATTTTTTAAATATATAAATTAGAAAAATAAAATATAAGTCTAAATTCAAAAGTTTTGATGCCGTTGGATTCATAATAATAAAATGAGGCTACACAAAAGTTTTCATTGAGTTTTGAGTACCAGATTGTATGTAATTAATTTTTAAAATTTTTACCTTCAAAAATTAATTAAAATAAAATATAGCTTAGAATTGAAAAAATTTTAATCGAAAATGTTTGTCTCTTCAAGATGGATGTTCTGGTCAAGTTTTGTCAAATTTGAAAATCTGATGACAAAAAATATAATTAATTTAAATTAAATTTATTTAAAATTTTAAATTCAGATATTTAGAGAGGTGTTAGAATATGTTGAAAAGAGTTTCTCAAAACAATAAGAAATAAGTGGCATATAACATCCTCTGTAGCCACCATATATGATACAAAACTAGATAAGTGAGTGAATTCATCTTCATATTCTATCACGATGTGAGCTCCTTGCTTCAAATTGAGAAATTCCTTCCTCATTGTTTACTGAGCAAACTATAAAACATATTTGCTCACAAATTCTAGCCAAAAAATGTCCTTTTTAGCCCTTCTTTGGAAAGTAGTCATCCTTAAAATCTTCCACAATTTCTCTATTAATTCATTATAATGATAAGTAGCTGTAACGCCCCGCTATTAGATATGATATATTAATCCAACAACGGGTATTACGGTAGTATTAATATTGAATTAGGGAATTCAAACCCAATATTAAGTACTACCTTAAATTGTATAGATCTATAGGTGGAAGGAAATTCAATTATTCTATTTTTAAACATTCATTATCATAATATGAAATTTCAAATAACATGAAAGAATAGCTTACAACATCACATAATATTTAGTTTACAAATTTTTGAAATTAAAAATCTCTCATCCTCACTTAATGAAATAAAAAGTAGACAAGCTTCTTAATCCAACTACTGCTCAAGTTCTTCCTTAATTGTAACACCTGATCCACGCTCCTGATCTACTGTATTTTGGTTTTTAAATACGGTAGAACACACCAAATGAAGAAAAAGTGATTAGACATTAAAAGTCTAAGTACATTTTAAAAGTAGGCAAAACACATTATTAAACGATATCACATTAGCTATTTAGAATTTATTTAAGTGGAGCAAAACTGCAAAAGACTGAATAGAAAGGAAAAATAGTGTTAAAAACTCTAAATAATGCAAAAAAATTTGCTCCATATTTTAAGCAGTTCAATCATGCATCAGATATGTTAATAAGGCATAAAAGTACTTAAATAAGTAAAGGGAGCATGCATATGTCCAATTAAGCAAATGCTAGGTAGAGTAAAAGACAATGTAGAATTTATGAAAATGTTGAGCAAAGCTACAGTGTAAGTATACAAAGCTGTAAAGTAAAGTGCTGTAATAAAGTAAGCAAAATAAGCAATCTCAGCCTCAGGAACTGAATGTAGGAAAAATATAATCATAAAAGATTATAAAGTATAAATGTTATTTAATTCGTGTATTTTTGTTCTGTGGGCATTAAGCAATTGAGGAGTTGAGTATGTCTACTCAACTTATATGAAAATGGGGTCAATTGCAAACACACACATTCCCCCTCAAAGGAATTATGTGGTCTCCGGATATTCCAATAGCCTGCCCAGGTTTAATGACAGATGTACTAAAATCCACCATATAAAGACTCATCTAAAATATATTTTAAATGTTTAGTTTTACTTTATGCATAATGTTCAATGAAATGAATTCAAGGTTTTGATCTCAATGCATTGCAGCATTTCAAGAATTATCAAATTATTGTAAACTATATGATATCCATTATTTTCTATTTTTAGTTATCTATTATAATGATTTGGGACTAATAAAGTCCCTAATTAACTTAGAGAATATAGATTTCTAAGTTAATTAATAAGTTTAGTATTAAAGGTAGGGATTTGATTAAACTTTATTATATTCCACAAGTTATTCTCTCTACTTTATAAGATTTAATTAGCAATTTACAAAGAAGCTCAAAATAAGAAATAATTATTTTATGAAATAATACTTTACTGATTACTTATAAAAAAGATATTGTTCATCTTGTATAAGAAAAATATACAAGTTATTTAGCATAACAAATACTAATCATCTACAAAAAGGATATTATTTGTTTTGCATTTTTGTCACTATTCATTTCGCAATAAATATTATTCATTTCGCATTTTTGCTATTCTTTATTTTGCAATAAATACTATTAAGTAGTTTCTGCATACATTTAAGCAAAAATAAATCTTTTTATAAGAAACGTCTTCAATTTCAAAAGTTGAGGTTATCAGATAATAAAGTTTATTCATTTTTGTGAATCCTATAGACATATATATATATATATATATATATATATATATATATATATATCTGTGTGTGTATGTGTGTGTGTGTTTACCATAGTTTCTATGTAACTTGTCCAGAAATCGAGTTTTGATATGATAGATGCAACACCTCATCTAATTTGTATTTTCAATAAAAATAATTCAAGAATAAAATAATAAATGGGGCGAGACCAATTCAGTGCATCTATTATGTCCCAACTTGACTTTTATGCATATTAAAATATATCTACATTACTTTTGAAAGAAGAGAAAAGAAAATTATAGTATTTGAGTTAATTCATTGGCATGGTACTTTAAAATTTATGAGCTAAAATTCCTTATATTCCTATCAGCAAAAGTTGAGCTGTGATATCATAAAACTTACACTAAGCATCCTAATTTCAAGTTAACACATTATATAAATATATAAATAAAACATCACCCACCAATCTCATTGTGATGACCCCAATATTGAGAATCACTAAACTTAATATTGATACGTCACCACAATACCTAATACTAGATTAGAAGGAAGTTAATCCAAATCATTAGATATTGTGTTTGGCCAAGGATTTAGAAGAGGGTCTTAAGTTAAGATTGAATGGAATTTTATGAAATATGTTATGTAAATTACATATGAAGATATAATATATGAATTAATATGTGAGAATGTAATTTAAAAATACTTGATGTAAATACTTGTAAGTCTAGATATGAAAATTCTAAGTATTTAACATGTGAGACATAAGTCTACAATTTTGCCAAATTATTATAAGTTATTATTTTCTTAATAGTTTCGACAGAGTTTCTGTTGTAAATGGCTAAAGAAACACCTGCAAGGTAGACATACAAGACTTCCATTCCAATGAAAGTTTTAATTGAAAGAAAAGACAACCTAAAACTAATATGTAATCTATCCATTACATAGGATTCTTTAGTTTTAATTCTAATATAGAGTCAATCCATTACATATAACTTACTCATTTACAATTCTAATATAAAGTCAATCCGTTACATGGGATTACTTATTTCCAATTCTAAAGTAAAGTCAGTCTGTTACATGGGATTGCTTATTTCTAATTCTAAAAGTTTAAAGTGAGAAAATACATGTATAATAGTTATCTACTATAAGGTATGCTCAATTCATAACATTTAATACATACTAAGGATGATAAAATATTTTCAACTTAAATATGAAACTATTCTCCAATTTTATAAGCAATTTAATATGTAAATAATTCCAATCAATATACAAATTAGATATATAACTAATGACCTAATTAATATTTAATTACATCCATTCACTTACATCCATCTATTCATTCATCACAAGCATTTTAATATAAAGCTAAGCTCCAACATAAGTGTAATAAAAGTAAAGTAAATGGCATTAATTGCAAACCAACAATAAACTAAAAAAAAAAGAAGTAAGAAATAAAGCTCACTTGCAATTAATTATAAGCTATATTTTATTTTTCTTATAAGCAGAAGCAGCTAGCTTTTAGCACTTAGTCCAGCTCCACTAGCCTCCAAATGCACCTGATCTATCACATTTTGGCATTTAAATGTGATAGGGAAAAGCCAAAAAATAGAAAATCTGGTTTGACTAAGTAGTCTAAGTACATTTTAAGATTGGCTAAGCATGTTATTGTCTTAATTAGATTTCACTACTAGCTACAACATAAGCACAAGCATGAGTGCAAGAAAGTAAGCATATATGTGTGGAAAAGTAAGCAAGAAAAAGGCAAAGTAAGTTAGAATACTCACTTAAAGGCACATCCTAGCCTACAATTAGAACAAGGGTAAAAGCATCCTAAATAGGCTAGAAATAAACTAATGTGCATATGAAAGTAAATGAAGTAAAGCATGTATATGTTCAAATGAACTTATGCTAAGTAATGAAAAGAAATAGTGAAGCATTTAAATGTAATTTTAACAACATTCACTATAATCTAAGTAGACTGTAAACAAGTAAAGTACAGTACTAAATCATAAAAAATGCATAGTATAGAAATTGAAGGAAGATCTTAGACTATTAGTCTAAGATTTACATAGTCTAGAACTATGGAAAGTAACATAACTAAAATCTATGATGAGTCTTAACATTCTATAAGATTGAAGAAGATCTCATATGTTATTTAATTGAAGTTATTTTAATCTGTACTTATTATGTGAGCATATTCAGAATGAAGAGATGAGTTAAACACGTCTGTTTAACATCTAAAGAAAAGTGGGGTCAAAACCTATAACACTCGCATTCACCCTCTGAGAATGTGAGGTCTCCTTATTACTCCTTTTTATCTTGCCCTAGGCTGATCCACTAATATAAACCCCTATTAATTTTAATGTGAAAGTTTTATTCATGCACAGTGTCTTATATGAATGATTCAATGAATAAGGCTCAAAGCTAAGTAAACATTCAAGAAAATTTAATAATTACAACTAAGTGATATCCAAAGTTATCTAATTTTTAATGATCTACTTTATAATTAGAGTTAATTGAACTCCCAATTAACTTTGAGATATTGATCTCAAGTTCATTATAAGTATAATAGTAATTGGGGCTTTGAAAATAGTGGTTTCAAATCAATTAGTATAATATGACAAAATAATTTATAAGTATAATTAGTACAATTAGACACTAGTTCTTACTCACATTCTAATCTATAAGATTCAATTATATAATAAAATTAAGGTTTATGTGTCTAATAAGAAGAGATTAATGTAAAGAAAATATCTAACTTAAGAAATTAG
The DNA here is from genome assembly GCA_016760335.1 of Gastrodia elata. Classification (NCBI taxonomy): domain Eukaryota; kingdom Viridiplantae; phylum Streptophyta; class Magnoliopsida; order Asparagales; family Orchidaceae; genus Gastrodia; species Gastrodia elata. Next base: position 12,668,415 of record CM028677.1, on the reverse strand, counting down.
AGTTAAGGTAAATTCACTAAAGTTCACTAGCTAGGTTATAGATTAAAGGGTCTAACTAATCAAGTACTAATCTAGTTAGGTTATAATCAAGTAAAAAGTTTAAAGAAAATAATTAATATGACTTAAGAGCTATAAGTTCTAAGTATTATAATAGTTGATGTTTAAGGAAATTAATAGGATTCCTAAACTGATCTAAGTAAGTTAGGGATTCCTCTTATTAGATCTTAAAATATTCAAGAGAAGGCTTTAGGGATTAGGATGAATGAATTAAGTTCTAATCTAATCACTCAAACTAGATCTAGTTGATTTAATAATCTACAATTATAGAGGTATTAAGGTTAATTACTCTTAATGGGTGTAATTAATAGATTCTAGAGATCAATTATAAACTAAGTTTAAATTAATCCTAGGGTTTCTACCTTAGGGTTGAAAGGTGAATCAAGCAAATTTATAATTGATTCACACATCTAGATGATGAGAACTAAGCTCAAATAAAAGTAATCTAATCTTATATGGGGAATAATAAATGTGACATGTTAGATATCCTATGATTTTATAATACTTAATGCCTATCATCTAAGAAATTAGAATTATCACAATAACACCTAATTAAGAGTCAATAACCTAAAATCACTAATTGTTGTCCAATAGAAATGATTTACATAGTATTGAAATCCTTATATCATAAGGAGAAAAATGATACTAAGTATGTCAATTTTGGACAACCTTGGAAAATTAGGGTTTTTGTGACTCCTAATTAGGGTTAAAAAATGATTACAAAAATTAGATTTTGAATATTAAATTTGATTTCATATTATTGTTTCTCACATTTTTGTGAGTAAAATAGACTATTTGATTATTTAATTTGGATATTAAATGATCAAATTAAGTCACATGAAGTGATGAAATTAATTTGTAATTATTTAATTAATCTTAAATATTAACTAATTAAAATATTCATCAAAATAGAAATTAATTTGCATATTATTAATCTACACATTTTTGTGATCAAAATAGTATATAATATTATATTATTTGGTTATGTATATTTAAAATTATAATTGAATTAAATTCTTATTAATTAAGTAATTAATAAAAGTAGGTTAATCATTATAATGATTTAACTAATCGAGGATTAATAATAAGCACTGAATTCCTATAATCGATGAAAACTGCAGCACAGAATTCTGAGAAAGACGGTGGCACGGATTACTAGGTAGCGCTGATACCGGTGCTACTCTAAATCCCATGCGGACGCGGCGGCCTCCTTACCCATAGGGAGATTCACATACCGGCAAGAAGATCTCACCGGGATGAATCGTCTTAGATAAAAATTGAGGCCAGTGAACTTAGGGATCATTAATAAGATTGATGCCCTAAATCTTATTAGCCAAACCCAAAAATCCCCTAGGATTCAAAATCTCCTCGGGTCGATTTAAACTTGCCTATGTTCGATCGATCCTTAAAATATAATTGATTTAAGTACTGGTAATCAATAGATAAATATATATACTATGGATTAACGGTTGGATGTGCACATGAAATTGAGAAATCAAGGGTTTAGATGTAAGAACTTCTCCTCCTCTAGGCACGGTCCTCTCGCAGCGATTCACTCCCGCAAAAGCTTTTGGAAGCAGGGAATCAAGGAAATGCCTAGGGTAGGAGCTTAATTGCATCCGTGAGGCCAGCTGGGCGAGTCATACCCCTCCCTCTCTGCACCTTTGCGAGCATCATGCAGAAAGCGAAGGAGACGTACAGATGAAAGATCCCAGCCGCTGGTTCAAACCAGGGATCCTACGGTGCAGATCGAATCTCAGATCAGGAAGAATAACGGCCATTGGATCAGATTCAATTTCAATGCGATGGTCCTGATCTAGCCGCGTGGCTGTCCCGTGCATTGGACTTACGCAAGGGATTAGCGCGGTCCCGATTTACCGAAGGATAATAAATTAAATTAAAATTATTTAATTTAATTTATTTTCTTTATTTAAATAATTATTTAACTCATTTTATTAATCAAAATTAAATAACCAAACACACTCCAAAAAATCCTAAAAATTTACCCTTACTTAATTGAGGTGCAGGGAACTCATAAATAAAATCAAATTTTTGATCGGAAGTCAATTTAATTATCTTAATTTTCTGAGTATTTAAAATATCAGTAAAATATTCGGAGAAAATTTGACAACTTCCAACCACTTCCAAAATACCATTCATAGCTAGTTTGGGTGTGGTGAGTCCAATGGTGGACTCTATTTTTGATTATGAGGTCTAAATCAATTAGGCATTCTCAGAATTATCAAAAAACTAGGAAATATTGGAAATTGCCAAATGATCTCTAAATTGTACGAAAATTGAAATGAGGACTCATAATATTATTATAAGACTAATGGAAAAGGATTAGAGTCAATTAGGCCACTAATTGACGGGTAATAACACTAGGGTTGTTACACTCATTCAACTACTAAATTTGGCCATCGAACTTAGTTTATAAAACTTTAGAGCAAGATAAATAGTGGAAATTACAGACAACATTATCTAATTGCATCAGATTTGCATGCATATGTCAACCTGATAAAATTTAGATTTTTATTTGACATTTGAAATCATAGAAGTTAAGATTTTGTATACATAAATAACAACACAACATCAGATTATTTGTGAAAGATAAGACTTAGCTGCATATAATGTAAATATGAATCATCTTCTCAATTTCAACTACAATAATTTGCTCAAGGAATACCATTTTCTAATGAAATACAAATAAAAGTGAAAATTATAAGTCAAATTTCCATATAGATGTACAGAGTATATAATCAATCCCTACAAAGCGAGTGAAACCATTTAACTATATTTAAGAATAATTGGTATAATAGAATATATATAGGTTAAAATTCAGCTTAACGTATAGTGCATGTAGAAATTTAAAACCCATAACAATGATTATGTTGGATCATTTTGTCAAGTATCTTTTGCTAGCAAGCAAACAAAAATTTACTATTTTAGGCACATTTGTGTGAGAAGTTAAGAAAAAATATTATGTTGCCAAATATATTTTCTTACTGAACCTACACAAGCATGTATTCAACCTCTTATGTTCTAAAAAATAATATAACGTCTCTTTCATTCTTGCAAACTTTTTCCAGATTCCATTTCATAGTTAAATTAAAAATTAAGATTGTTATCATGCTGAGAAACATCACAACAAACAATTATGTAAAGACAATAATGTCACATGATTTACAAATGATATATTCTAGAGTAATGGTATAAACCTACTTGTAAATTACAATGAGAAATTAAAAAAACATTATGTGCAGAGTATTTGGCTCAGCATATTGATATAAATCTGGAATTTTGATTCTTCAACAATTTTACAAATGAATTTAAAGCTTCTATTATATTTATAAAACATAATCTTAAGTTTTTAAAAGTTCAAGTTCTGATCATAATGAAGTAAGATAATTGTAATTTCGAAGCCCTATCCGGCTTATGACACCCAGGAAATAGCATCATTGCTGGGCAATGATTTCACAAATAACAGCTCAATCTTTCAAAGATAAAAAGACTTAAGCACATCTCTAAATTCATGAAAAGCAATAAACATTAAAAAAATAAATATTAGATGGAACACAAGCATGCATTTAGATGAAAGTAGAAACTTTTATGTTGAATCGTATGTCATAAAAATCATTACAAAGCATACTCATATAGATTTACAAATTTTGTATGGGGTATTATTAAATTGATATGAATTTTTGATTTGAATATGATTACTTGATTAATATAAGAAATGCCAAAATGACAACTTGCTATAAGTAGAGAAAAAAAAAGTAGAATATCTTATGCAATTTATAAATAGACTTTATTATGTCCATTTACATTAAGATGAAAGTACTTAATCAGAGGATTTCACAAACTTCGCTTTAATGGAATCCGATTTGGATTTGATTAGACCCTAATGAATTCTCTGTTGACAAGATAAAGCCCTAACTTAACATTGATTTTTATGTAACAACACTAAGGAGGAAAATCGGGTGGAGTACCTGATTTGCGACTTTAAAGTTTAGGAGGTTGTCTTGTCCGCCGCCTAATTCCTTTGCGATAAAAATGGTGAACGATGAAATACGAAGAATCTAGATAAAAGATAGACTAAATATGAGCTTAACTCTTACCAAAATGAAGTTTTTGGCGGTTTGCTTGCGACCTGCGATTGGATGAGGTCGCGACGATGATCCTGACACCTACACGAGCGGCCATTGGTTCACACGGGCGTTGGAAGCCACACGTCTTCGTGCGGGCTTTGGTGAGGAAGATGGTGTCGACCAAAGGGTGTTAAGCTAATGGGATTAGGGCAAGGTTACGATAGAGATATGCTATGTAATTTGCCATATATAATTAAAATTAAATGTATTAATTAGTTAATTAGATTAATATATTTATTATTAATTTATTTTATTTAATTAGATTTAAGTAATTATATGCTCACTAAAAATTTCAAGGAAATTTGCTCTTAACTAAATCGGGGGTGACGAGCTCAAAAATACAATCAGAATTTCTATTGGAGGTTGTTTTAATTATTTTATTTTTCAAGGTATCAAAATGAAATAAAATAATCGAGAAATTTCGACGATCTCCAAAACTCGCCAAATTCTTGCCTTTAACTAATTTGGGGGTGTGGAATGCAATGTCGAAGTCCAATTTTTAATCTGAGGTCAAAATAATTTTCTCAATTTCTATATTTAAATAATTATCCAAAATTAGGATTTTGCTCATTTGATCCCCAAACTGGATCAAAATTTCAAAATTCACTCTTAATGATTAATTAAGACTATTATAAGAGATTTGAGGTTAAATGGGACTGTTAAATGGTGGTTAACAACCTTAGGTTGTTACAGACTCCTCCTCTTAAAAGAGATGCCGTCCTCGACATTTAACCCAACATTCAAAAAGAATGACATGGAGATAATAATTACGAATTTGAAGAATACCTTAATTACAAAATTTTTTTTGGAAAATTATTTTGCATTGTTTCTTCTCTTTCCCATGTAGCTTCACTAACTGAATGATTCTACCATAGAACTTTGACCATGGGAATACTACGGCTTCTTAATTGCTTAAGATATCTTCCCAATATTTCAATAGGCTTTATTTTAAAGGTTAAGTCTGGAAGCAAATACATTTCTATAACTTGAATTTGTTGATCTGGGTTGATTAAAAATTTCCTTTATATGCTACATGAACAAAAAACTTCAATCATGTTCTGATAACTAAGGGTTAAGTAACTAAGCTAATAAATTAATTGGAAATTTGTGAAAATTGAATGCCTTATAAATCTTGCTAGTAAAAGTCACTACCAAACGCAAATGGATGATTTATGAACCAAAAAGTGTAGGAAACATTACATCATTTCTATGGTTAATCTGTCATCTTTAAACAAAGAAGTGTAAGAAACATTCTGCTACAATTTTGTTAAATCAGAAGATGCTGATATGAAACTAAATAAAAAAAAAGAAGTTAGTCGTAAATGGCACTCTACGAAATATATTAAGTATACTTAGCAGTTTCATTCTTTTCATAAGGTAATAATTTAGATAATAAACAACAAAAACAAACAACATTTAGTTAAGAAGATGATATCCCAAAAACAAAATCTTATGCTTGAAAAACCAAAGAATGATATTAGAAGAGATGAACAATAATAACTAAGAAGCAACTACAAAGCCAGACAACTACAATTGCTTACAATCCAGCCAATAAAACTTGGATGTAACAAATGAAGGCACCTTAAGTAAATAATTTAAATACTAAATATTGCTAATAAACTATTAACACCTGCAACATACATCTGCCATTGCATTGCTGTAACAAGCACATTACATGAGTGGCAATTTGAATTGAAAATTCTTGAGTTAAAAGACTATGTAATGATTATATATCCAGAAGTTAGGGCTCTTGGTATCACTATAATAAAAAACCAGGACATTAATTATGTATAGTTTTGAGGAGGCGTGAGCTCATGCCTCTTCTGAAACTAAATTTGATAAAGAAGGATTATAAATGAAGTATCTGGTTTAACAACTTTTATAAGAAAAAAAAGTTTCATATAATATCTTTCCAGATTATGAGTCTAAGAGAAGGATAATTAATAGTTTTCAATTGGAAAAAGAATAATGTCAGCTGCATGTCCTAGGCAACAACAAAATTTCAACAAACAGTCATACAAGAAGCAGAGTAAAGCACCAAAAATCATCTTTCCATGAAAGAATCTTCAAAGTAATGCTGAGCTCCATGATCAAGTCTTCAATTATTTCTTATAATAGCAAGTATTAAATTTTGTAACTTTCATTGCAACAAATGTAGTAGAGAAGATTTGGCTACCACACAATAGAGTTCTTGCCTTCCTAGCAGTACTCATTCTTGGCCCGAGCATACAAGTGCAAGCTAGTTGAGCTGAGCTCTTGCCACACAGCAGAACTCTTGCCTTCCTAACAACTTATTGTATTATATGGCAAGAGTACTGATCGACCTCAGCTTATTTAATACAAGCTCTGATGCCTTCCTAACTGCACTCATTCTTAAGCTTAACAATATTCATTTTTTTTTGGTAGTTCACTTCATCAAGCTTTATGGTCATATAATACAACATTTCAATCATTATCTTAGCAACTTATTTGCATGATTTGAGCTTCAGTAATTTGTGCTAAATTTACATAAAAAAAAGAAGGGTTCATCAAATAATAAGCCAAGCCTAGAAAAGTTTGAACTAGAGCTCATATGGTGTTCAAGTTCAATTTAAGAGCTATGCATCTACCTCATTGACTCAATTAATCTATCTCGCAAGCTTTTTAATAAGCCAGGCTCGAGTTGACTTGCAAAGAGGCCTTGCTCACGTTCACCCCTACTAAACCATACAATGTGAGACTTCCATCAATAATGAGATAATAGGTGAAGTACTAGAAATCTTACAAAACAAATCTAGTCATAAAGAAGAAGATAGAGTTGGTCAACACTACCAAAATATCATTAAAACAAGTAGTTAAAATTGAGCGATAAAATAGAGCTAGGAGGAACGATAACTCCATTTTTTTCTTAACTTTTCAATCAATCCTCTCTATTTAAAGATAGAAAAATTTGGCTAGTAGTGCATTTTCAAGAAACATCCGTACCACTTTCTGATTTCTTTGGTGCTCACCAAGAATTTTCTTGAAGAGCCAGTATCCTTACTTTGCCCTTTGAAATCTAATTCCATTAGTCTTATGAAACAAACCAACTAAGAATTTGCCCATAGAGCATTACAAACAAAACTTGATGCATACCACACAAGAAGTTCAAATATGAAAACATTTATAAAAGCTTAAAGAAAATAAACTAATAGGAAGAATTAACCTTAGGAGCAAGAATTAATAAGATGTATAGGTAGAATTATAAATGTCTGCATGCACAAATGGCCAAAAAGATAGTTGCTGCAAGCTTAAATAAAACATTCAAATATAGAAATGTCAAAAAGGTAACATTTTTAGCAATGGCATGAATAAAAGTTAAACAAACTATATAATAAAATTGTGAAACAAGAAATATCTATAAATGATGAACAAGAAAATTAAGCTACAAAGTTTTCTCAATGAAGATATAGAAAATTAAGTGAGCAAAAATCAGAAAAGAAGGAATGTAAAGATGGCATGTAAGATTAATAGACTCACTGTGGCAACATGTTTTGCAGGAAGGGAAGCAAGTGAGCACTAGTTAATTAATAGTTATTAAGAGCGTTTCTAAGACCTACGGCCAACCAATATCACCAACGTCAAATATGGGAATGGTGATTATCATTGTAAGAGAAAAGAGATTGCTATAAGCAAGTTGCACGAGCACAAAATTTATTCCCAACTTCTACTTATACTTAGAAATGCATCCAAGGTTAAAATGAAGTACAAGAGCTTTGCTATAAAATCAATGTAGGAGCAACCAGCCCTCTCAATATAACATTGGCAGAATATCAATGATGTTTGGCATAATGCACTCAGGCTCTATCACCTCCAAGGAGTGATGTACAAGAGGTCTATGTTGGCAAAAGATAAGTAAAAAAATTGAAGATCAGATTCCTATCTGTAAAGAATGACAATTTGGCAAGCTAAATAAAAAAACATTTCCCAAGGCAACAGGCAGAGCATCAAGGAAGCAATAAATAATTTATATAGATGTTTGTGGTCCTCAAAGAACTCCTTCTCTCAATGGTAGTATTTAATATATTATCTTTAGAGATTAATTCACAAGATTGTGTCATATTATTTTCTAAATTTTAGGTTAGCAAAAGCTATAAGCCATCACTAAAGTTTATTAAAGCATATGGTTATTTAAGCTTTACCCAGATTCCATAAAGTAAATATGAAGCTAAATAGAAAAGCATCATCAGATATTTCTATAAGCTAGAACACTATTAGTAAGCCTATAAAGTTTCCCTGCCACATCGATAGCATGGATGTTCCTTTAGTGAAGGATGACTAGTGGAACTGAGATGATACACTGAAAAATGATCAAACTTCCCAAAGTATAAAGTTCCTAGCTAAAATATCTAAGAACTAGAAGACTGAAATAATTGATAATGTCTCTATGAGATAAATTGGGTTGGTCTCTAACATTTATGAGACATGTAACATTGATGTAAGATCAACCTTTTCAAATGGCAGCCTGCAATAAGGAATTTTTATTAAACAACATGAAGATTTTGTGATGAAAAGAGAAGAGGACAATGTGTCTTCACAAGGAGGCTCTTATGGGTTGCAAAATATTGACGTAGCAGAATATATGACTGACAAACCTATAATACGTCTGCGCTTGCACGCAAGCGTACGTGGTCTAAAGTGATAAGTGGAAAGTTTAGTTTTTGGGATTTATCGAACCTCAGGGAATTGGGTGTTTTGTTACTAAGGTATATCTATGATCACTAACGTTTAAGCTATATGTATATTGTTGAAATTGGTTTCTGAACAAGCACGACAATTCTTAGTAGAAAATTATTTTGATAAAAGGATGAGGAGAGTTGGGTTTCTCCCACATGATTTGATAGATAACTTATGTATGACGATTCCTCAAGCATTCATCTTTTCTTTACTTAGTTTTTAATTAAGTGCACATTGTCCTTCTTAGAGTTTTAACTCAAAGATTTACAAGTTCAAATCTCGTGCATGACATGAACAGACAGTTGGTTCTATTTCAGCACAAAGACCCTTATAAGATTTTAGATTTTTAGTTTTCCACTCATCTCTTGATCATGGAGATGAGGGGTTATGTAGTTAAGATCTTACAAGCATTGATTTCATTAAGAGCATCATGTGCATCATGCATAGTTTAGATGAGGGAGTGATTTTACTGGGCTCAATGACTATGTCACCTCGTTCATGAGCACTCAATGAATCCATTCCCTCCTTTAAGTATGCTGAGCAGCAGAGCTCAATTAGTTGGTCTTAGCATCACACACTTTAACTCTCTAGTTGAGCATAGATCAAGGTGCACTAAGCTCAAGAACTTTCTCACATAATTATAAGCTCTCATGCACTCATGAGTCTAGCATCAATAACTAAGGTGAGTAATGGAGCACAATATTTTTTAGTCCTTAAATTCATTTAGTCCTTTGTCCTTTGGTTCTCATTCAAATCTACAATAGTCCTTCACATTTCTTTAACAAGTCATTGAGTTCACAATTTTTATTAAAGCTTGAGAAAAATTTCATACATCATAGTATCATTCAATATATATGGGATTTCCCCAACCCTCCCCAAGGGGGGGTTTAGCTTTCCATTACACAAGAGATGAAAAAGAACACATATATGGATAAAGACCCTTTTATGATCAACTAAGAAAAGCACAAGATAAGAGTTTAGAAAATACTAGGAACATTCCTTTGGGAAGTTCTCCGGACTTCTCCTTTTCTTTCTTGTGGTCGCTTCTCCTAGGTCCATAGTGCTGCCTTTCTCCATATTCTCCTTAGCAAGAGGAGTCCTTCCGCCCTTAGAGAGTTCTCCTTTTCTTCTATGCAGCCCTCTCCTTACTTAGGTTGTAGTGAGCCAAGTTTGGAACCCTTCTTAAGTCAAGAAGGGTGGTATTTATAGAGTTGGGCTGCATTCTTCATTCTTTCATTCAAATTTTGCTTTTGCTTTTAAAAATTCTGCTATAATGATAGCCAATCCCACTTGAGGGGTGAAGAGACTTCCACTTTTCCATTGTTTAATCTCCACATCACCACAAAATGTCAAATTTCCCTTTAAAAATAAATCTGCTGCCAAAGGAATGATGGCTGGAGATAAGGAGCTGGTTGGGGTCTTGTCCCAGCCGCATTTAATGCTCTGCTCAGACAAAATTTTGGCAGGCCACTGCAGCGCGCTGTGGCGTTGTTGCGCACTGTAGCGCGCTATGGCGGAAAGTTTTCGCAAAATGGTCCGCAGTGGCGCGCTGTGGCATTCTGGTTTGTAAATTGATGATCCGCTACAGTGCACAGTAGTGCGCTGTAGCACCAGCATTTCACAAAATGGTCTGCTGCAGCGCGCTATAGCATCAGCATTTTACAAATTGCTCCGCTGCAGCGTGCTATAGCGCTAGCATTTTGCAAATTGCTCTGTGATAGCACGCTATAGCAACAACATTTTGCAAAATGCTTCACTGCATGGTGCTATAGCATCAGCGCTTTGCAACTTGCTTCGTTGCAGCGCGCTGTAGCGCAAGCGCTTCGCAAAATGCTTCACTGCGGCACGCTGTAGCGCCATCGCTTTATAAGTTGAACCGCTGCAGCGCGCGACAGCGAATTTTTACCAGAAAACTTGAAAAATCGTCCAGAAATGTTCATCAATTGTTGGATAAGCATTTTTCGTAAGAAAATAGGCAAAATTGGATTAAGGAAGCATTTTTAATATAAAAAATGAATGAAACTTTCCTTTATTTAAGATATAAATTATGGATTTATCACACCCCACACTTACTTTCTTGATCGTCCTCAAGTAAGCTTAAAATTGTATTTTTCTATTTCTTAGGTATGATAGTCAACAAGAAATATCAATGAGATTTTGATTTGTAATTCAAAGCTCGTGCTTAATTGAAATGATAAGATCATTTGACATTAATTAAATTTTCTAATCTTGGAGATGAACCAAGGTTAATAGGCTAAGCTCCAAGTATATGTATTTATGTTTGGTGCTAGGTAATGGTAGAGGTTCCTTGGAATAACTTAACTAGTGAGGTAGTGAGTAATCAAGAGTTTTGTATTATATGTACTCCTTATAAATCACAAAGATGCAAAAATTTAAGGAGAGATATTTTCATCATCCTTCTTCATTTTTTTCTTTTGGGAGAGATATTTTTTATTATCCCTATTTTTATGTTTCTCTTTTCATTCTTAGGGAGAGATATTTTTCTTCATCCCCATTCAAATTTTTGTGATCATGAAGTCCTACGAGAGCCTAGCACACTCTTTCAGAATACTCTCCATAATCACTAATTTTTAGTCCAATGCCTTCCCCCATACTTAGTCCTTAACATTGATTTAAATTTTGGAGATTAGATTAATCTTAATTCATTCCCTTGTTAAAAGATTTAATGTTGTCAATGCATTTAATCACTTTTTGTTAAGCACCCTTTGATTTCATATCATTTTCTTTATTGATATTTTTGTGACTTCCATTCTTAAAAAATTCAGAAAAAATTTGTCATTTGCAAATTCTAAAAATATTTTGAAAATATGAGAATCCATAATTTAATTTCTCAAAATAAAATAAAACACACAAAAAGAAAAGTATAAAGACAAATAATGCATATAAATAGAAAAATTACAACCTATTTATTCTTGGGTTTCATCCTCCTCTTCTTCTCCCATGTTGTAGGAAAAGTCACAAGGGTAGTGAGTGTTTGGGTGGGGGAGCCGACAGCGGTCGCGTAGTACGGAGACATCCGGTCCTCCTTACAAGCTCCAGTCCTCAAACATTAGTCCGAGAGCTTCATGGAATTCAAACTAGAATTTGCACTGTTGGGCAAGTTTTTTTTGAAGAACTGCATGTTGGTAGCCAAGACCGTGCCAAGATCAGCCTATTGCTTGTGAATTCGTAGCAACAAATTATCAGTGAGAGAATGGCTGGACGGAGCAGACGTTTCCCCTTGCTCTACCCTCCTTTTCTTGGGTGGCTTCCGTTCACTAGCACGGGCGTTCAGATTTGAACAAGTAAGAGCGGCGCTAGGGGAAATGACGGTGTCGGAGGAGAGGATTTTTATCCCTTGACAGACCTAAAATATGTCTACGCTTGCACGCAAGTGTACGTGATCTGAATTAATACGTGGAAAGTTTAGTTTCCGAGATTTATGGAACCTCAGGGAATTGGGTATTTTGTTACTAAGGTATATCTATGATCACTAACATTTAAGCTATATGTATATTATTGAAATTGGTTCATGAACAAGCATGACAATTCTTAGTAGAAAATAATTCTGATAAAAGGAAGAGGAGAGTTGGGTTTCTCCCACATGATTTGATAGATAACTTATATATAATGATTCCTCAAGTGTTCATCTTTTCCTTACTTAGTTTTAAATCAAGTGTAAATTATCCTTCTTAGAGTTTTAACTCAAAGATTTACAAGTTCAAATCTTGTGCATGAAATGAACACACATTCGGTTCTATTTCAGCACAAAGACCCTTATAAGATTTTAGATTTTTAGTTTTCCACTCATCTCTTGATCATGGAGATGAGGGTTATGTAGTTAAGATCTTATAAGCATTGATTTCAGTAAGAGCGTCATGCGCATCATGCATAGTTTAGATGAGGGAGTGATTTCACTGGGCTCAATGACTATGTCACCTCATTCATGAGCACTCAATGAATCCATTCCCTCCCTCAAGTATACTGAGGAATGAAGCTCAATTAGTTGGTCTTAGCATCACATGCTTCAACTCTCTAGTTGAGCATAGATCAAGGTGCACTAAGCTCAAGAACTTTCTCACATAGTTCTAAGCTCTCATGCACTCATGAGTCCAGCATCAATAACCAAGGTGAGTAATGGAGCACAAGACTTTTTAGTCCTTGAATTCATTTAGTCCTTTGTCCTTTGGTCCTCATTCAAGTCTACAATAGTCCTTCACATTTCTTTAAGAATTCATTATGCTCGTAATTTTTATTAAATCTTGAGTAAAATTTCATACACCATAGTATCATTCAATACATATGGGATTTCCCCAACCTTCCCTAAGGGGGGTTTAGCTCTCCATTACACAAGAGATGAAAAAGAACACATACACAGATAAAGACCCTTTCATGATTACCTAAGAAAAGCACAAGATAAGAGTTTAGTAAATACTAGGAACGTTCCTTTGGGAAGTTCTCTGGACTTCTCCTTTTTTTGCTTGTGGTCGCTTCTCCTAGGTCCGTAGTGCTGCCTTTCTCCTTCTTCTCCTTAGCAAGAGGAGTCCTTCCACCCTTGGAGAGTTCTCCTTCTCTTCTATACAGCCATCTCCTTACTTAGGCTGTAGTGAGCCAAGTTTGGAACCCTTCTTAAGTCAAGAAGGGTGGTATTTATAGGGGTGGGCCACATTCTTCATCCTTTCATTCAAATTTTGCTTTTGCTTTTAAAAATTATGCTGTAAGGATAACCAATCCCACTTAAGGGGTGAACAGACTTTCACTTTTCTATTATTTAATCTCCACATCATCTCAAAATGTCAATTTTCCCTTTAAAAACAAATTTGTCGCCAAAGGAATGATGACTGGAGACAAGGAGCTGGTTGGGGGTCTTGTCCCAGCCGCATTTGATGCTCTGCTCAGACAAAATTTTGGCAGGCCACTGCAGCGCGCTGTGGTGTGCTGTAGCACGCTATAGCGGAAGTTTTCACAAAATGGTCCGTAGTGGTGCGCTGTGGCATTCTATTTCATAAATTGATGATCTGATATAGCGCGATGTAGCGCGCTGTAGTGCGCAGTAGCACATTAGAGCGCCAGCATTTTACAAATTTCCCTATTGCTGGGTGCAGGAGCGCCAGCATTTCGCAAAATGGTCCGCTGTAGCGCACTATAGCGCCAATATTTGGCAAATTGCTCCGCTATAGCGCCAATGTTTTGCAAATTGCTCCGCGGCAGCATGCTATTGCACCAGCATTTAACAAAATGCTCTGCTGCAGTGCGCTATAGTGCCAGCGCTTTGCTACTTGCTCCACTGCAGCGCGCTGCAGCGCCAGCGTTTCGTAAAATGCGCCGCTGCGGTACACTGTAGTGCCAGCGCTTTGCAAGTTGGACCGTTACAGCGCGCTGTAGCGCGCGGCTGCAAATTGTTTCCAGAAAACTTGAAAAATTATCCATAAATGTTCAGAAATTATTGGATAAGCATTTTTCCTGAAAAAATAGATAAAATTGGATTAAGGAAGCAGTTTTAATATGAAAAATGAATGAAATTTTCCTTTATTTAATATATAAATTATGGATTTATCAATGACAATTTACTAAGCTTAAGTTTTATTTAAAAAAAAAACTTGTGTGTAGCGACTCTTAATAGTAAGAGTCAGAGCAATGATGTTTTAATAGTTTGTCATTATGTTGATTATCTCTTACTAATTGGAAGCAATGTGTGACTAGTTATGGAGTTCAAATAAAGAATGATGAAGAAATTTGAGATGATAGAGTTAACTTTTTTTCTTGGAATGAAAATTAAGTAGGTTGAACATGAAATCTTCATTTGCCAAAATAAGGATGCCAAAGATATATTAATTATGTTTAATTATGAGGATGCTTGAACATATACTTTCATTATAAATAATAAATATTTAATTAGAGATTGAACCTCCTTTTTATTCCCCAACACTACTCTATGATACCAACTGTAACTCCCCACTATTAGATATGATATATTAATCCAAAAAAGGCCTTACGGTAGTATTTAATATTGAATTAGAGAATTCTAACCCAACATTAAGTACTACCTTATATTATATAGATCTATGGGTGGAAGGAAATTCAATTATTCTATTTTTAAACATTCATTATCATAATATGAAATTTCAAATAACATGAAATAATATCTTATAAATATCACAGAATATTTAGTTTACACATTTTTGAAAAAAAAAATCTCTCATCCTCACTAAATGAACTAAAAGGTAAACATGCTCCTTAATCCAACTACTGCTCAGGTTATTCCTTAACTGCAACACATGATCTACGCTCCCGATCTACCATATTTTAGTTTTTAAATACGGTTGGGCACAGCCAAAAAAAGAAAAAGTGATAAGACTTTACAAATCTAAGTACATTTTAAGAGTAGGCTAAACACATTATCAAGTAGATATCACATTAGCCATTTACAATTTATTTAAGCGGAGCAAAAATTCAAAAGACTAAATAGAAAGGAAAGACAGTGTCAAAGACTGCAAAGAATGCAAGCAAATTTGCTCAATATTTTAAGTATTCAATCCTACATCAAATATGTTAATAATGCATAAAAGTACTTAAATAAGTAAAGGGAGCATGAATATGTCCAATTAAGCAAATGCTAAGTAAAGTTAAAGACAATGTAGAAATTATGAAAATATTGAGCAAAGCTACACTATAAGTATACAAAGCTATAAAGTAAAGTGCTTCAATAAAGCAAGCAAAATAAACAATCTCAGCCTCAAGGATTGAATGTAAGAAAAATACAATCATAAGAGATTTTAAACTGTAAATATTATTTAATTATCTAGTATTTTTATTCTGTGGGCATAAAATAAACAAGGAGTGAGTATTTGTAACATCTTTAAGTTATAACCATATTAATTCTCAGTTTAATCAGACATTAATTTTGATCCCATTGCATTTAGAATATCAAATTAATCTCATCCTGAAAATTTGAAGTCAATTGGACTTCTCTAGGTCCAGTTAGCATTTTGATCAGTCTAGATGCCCTAAACGAGACCTAAAAATATTTGATCTCTAAATTAAAATCTGATTATATTTTTGAATTCCTCACCCTCAAATTAGTTAGGGGTGAAAGTTTGGTAAAATTTTGGAAATCATTTGAACCATAATTTAATTTATTAAAGTAAAATGGTCTAATTTCATTTTAGAGTCCTTAACAATTCTTGTTTGCATTTCTACCCTATCCCAACGGTCGGCTACCTTCAGAACTGTGTATGTCATTTAGGCCATTATTTTCCACGTATCCAATCGATTGGCCCATGCCTTAGATCTGCCCCATTCTAGTCATTCTGCATTTCCTAAAGAGTGATCCGATGGCATTTGTTGCTTGCTTCAAGTAACCCGCTTAGCCTCAGGATCTCTAGATCTGATCGGACGACTGATCTAGTTTCCGCGATCAGCTGTTACCTGTCAAGGGATCAGAGCCATCCCACTTTAACTAATAATACATCAGATGGTGGTGCCCTACCCTACGACTGTAGATGGCCCTCCTTCTTTGTATGTGCTTGACAGCCAAATTTGCGACAACCTGGCTATCTGACACTCCTCTAGACACCTCAGCTGATCTGTTAGGATCTTCCCACTTCCGGCCTAAACCACCCGATCGGGTCCTGAGACCTGATCCCTCCTAATTAAGGGAATTGGAATGCCAGGTCTCGGCTTGAGCTCTCGAACCACCTCCAACCAAAGTTCTCCTCTTTGGAACCTTCTATCCCTTTATTGAGGTTATAAATAGCCTCAGCATCTCTTCCTAAAGCCTTTGCTAATCAATTAAGCTAAGTTGAAGTCGGTTGTGCTCTCCACCATTATCAGCTACTCAAGCTTCCCAAGAAGAATCTAGGCATGCGTACTACTGATAGAGGGCTGATCTTAGCATCTAGGAATCCTAAGAGCCTCTAGGGAAGCTTAGCCAGCCTTTGCAGTACCTCCGGCTGACCGATCCAGTCCTCCCAGCTATCTAGGTACCTCTCCTATCTTGGACTGAGTTAAGTAGGCTTGATTCCTTATTAAATTGTTCTCTAAATGCACTCTTAGTATAGGAAATCATAATGCAAATGATTTGGTAGCTTTGGGTTAGCTTGATTGATCATATCGATCAATTGGATTACACCGCTTGAAGAGCCTGGCACCCGAGTAAGGTCCCACGCTCCCAGCAGCTCTCGAGCCACGCGAAATTAGGGCTTGGGTGCGCCTTGCCACATTAAATGTGTAGCTATCGATCCCCAAGCCTGTTAAGCTCTCTGTGGGGTATATTGATCCCCCACAGTAATGGCCATAGAAGGATATAGGCCTAGTAGCTCCCTAGTGATCAAGCCACCCTCTGATGGGGGTTTTGGGTTCTATCGGTGCGCCTTGGCATGTTGATGGAATCCTGATCCATTTGAGGTCGTGGGGTGGTCGGGTGAGTGATAATTTAGCTAATTAGGGTTACCCTAATCGGTTGGCTATAGGGATGACACGGGGCAAGGGAGAAGCACAATACGGGTTGGGCCGACCCATGACCTGCGCTGTTCGACAGTGCCGGGCCATCGGGTCGAGCCGACTCGTGCATTTTGTAAATGGGTCGGAACCTGTTTATTAATTAATAAACGTATTTTGTATTTATTTTTCTTAAGGAAAATAATGGAAAATTAAATGGACTAATTTGAAAAATATAGAATAAATTAATGTGATAACTTTTGATCCACTAGTCCAAACCCTATGATCTTATATACTAAATTGATTAGAAAATCATAAGGATTGATAATATAAAATAAAATTGAGCTTTTAATATTTGAATTTTTTGGATTAGCTTAATTATTACAGAACTTAATTAGGGTTGATTAGCATGTATACATAGCCAAATTATATAATTTAGGTGCCATTGTGTTCCTTATGCCTTTAGAATGCATGCACTAGATGGTTTAATTTTCTGATTATGTATTTCTAATTATGCCCTAATTTTGTAATTGCATAATTAGTACAAATTAGGGTTTTTGATTTTCCAAACTTTGTTAATTTAGTCTCTGATTGCTCATATAAATATATAACACATAATTTTCTCAATTTCATGAATTTATAATGGTTGGATTTGTAATTAGGTGATAATCCATTTGTTTTAAATTAAGGTTTGATTTGCACTAATTACCTTATGTTTTCTGCAAATTTCAACTATTATGTTTTCATAACAATGTTATGATCATAAGAGCCTATCATGTGAAACTTAAACATTTAATTTAATCAATTTGATTAAAGTAGCATAATTCTTTAATTAATCTTAAGAAAGCTTAAGATCTTGATCATGTAAATTATACTTGGTTGAAGTCTGAGATTGCCACCAATAATATACTGATAATATATTAATTTGACATTCAATCCATAAATCAATAACTAGTCTTAATTGGATAAGGATAGGGGTTAAACCCTAACCTATTTGATTAAGATCTGAATCTTTAATCACTTAATCAAATGACTTGATTATAAATAATTCAATTAATATTATTCCAATAATGCATCTGATTTGATATTAATCTTTAATCATTGAATTAGAAGTGCTAAGATTAATAATGAAGTTATGCGATTGAATCATCTGAATCTAAGCTTTAGATATTTAATTTTCTCTTATATAAGACTATTAACATAAGATGGTTAATAAAACTGTAATGATTTATGAAATGACTTAACCTTAATAATATCCTTGATTTCATCTCATGATTGTAGAATAGGATATGATCAGATGGATCTAATCATCTGATTTGATCACTTTTATTCAAGTTAATAAGTAAACCTTGAATCTTTAACTTAAGTGGTAGAAGGGTGAGATCATAAGTATCTTACTTTACGAGTGCTTTAAAATGTCTAAAAGCCTTAAAGAATGTTATACATTAAGGTAGGAAAGATTTATTGTGACACGTTGAGGTAGGAACTTAGATGATCCTCCATAACCTTAAAAATTGATCTTAAACCTTGGGGTAGAATACACCTAATATATTAGATTGAGATACTTCCACGTGGTAGTAACCCATGTTGAGTAATCTCTTTGTTACATCCTTGGAACCTTGTGTAGGACTCAACCAATTAGAGTAAGAATTGATAATGTTGGATAAATTCTTGGTGATTAAATATAAATTAGCTGAGCTTAGTTTCTTAGTTGATCATGATCATGCATACCCATGGCACTGAATCACTTCAGTAATATTCAGGTTTGGATGAGTCACTCCACTATGGACTTCTGACCAGGTGCTTCCTGTGGGTTAAGCCAAATATAGTCTCGCTAGAGTTAATTGTCCAAACTTAAGAAAGTAAGCTAGAATCTTAGTTTGGGTGAATAATAACTGCGAAAGGGTTCTGCCTCCTATCTTGTGTGCACCTCGATAAGTGCAGTTATAAGCAGACTAAGTGCTAAATTCTCCTTCTTGAGAACATACAACTATGTGTATACAACCATTCTAATTAGTAATTCCAAACAATACTCCGTAAATAAGAAGAACTAATTAGTGAAAGTAGAAATTAGGAGTCAGAATCCTTTTAGCAGGATTCTGCATAATGGAGACATTTGAGTCATACTCTGATTTCAAGTATTTTTGGATTTTTCTTTTGATTTAACTCATATAATATAGAGGCATTTGCATGTGTATTAGTGTGATGGATGAGTACCAGTGTGATGAATGAGTATTAGTGATGAATTATGAGTTACTGAATGTTACATACATCAGCGGGGGAAATTCAGGATGTTGAGACATCGTGGTAAGATTTCCCAATAGTATGTATGTAGATACTGGACTATATGACTCATAATAGTTTAGTCATAATTTAGTTAATATCAGTGATATACAGTGTTTGGCATATTCAGATGCATTATTTCAGTGGCATATAACACAATTTAAATGTTTTTATATTAGCTTCAGAGCATACATTATTTTTATTCATTTTTAGCTTTTAGTGTATAGTCAGCTTGTGTTATTCAGTTTTATGCAGTTCCAGCTAATCAGCTATCTTTACAATTTTTCTGCAGTTTGTTTACTTTATTGTTTCATTGCATCTATTTTAGAACTGTTTAGTTTAGTTCGATGTGTTAGACATCTTGTCTAACACGAGGTACTTTAAGGATCCGATAATTTGCTAGACCCTGAGCAGCTTGTTGACCCAGGCCAGGAGGACTTGCAAGAGATCCAGGAGGAGTTCATGGAGCCTTAGTGGACCCTCCTTCAGTCTTGTCACTTTTTTGTTTTTATTTCAGTACTTTAATTGAACTTTGTTTTTGTATTATTCAATAATCAGTTTGTAATAGTTCTGGATGCATTTTACTTTTCTTTTTTGAGACGAATGCTTACTACTGTTATGTGATGAATGTATTCTAAATGTTTTGCTTTAGCTTCCACACTCTGCTATCTTATTATTATACTTAGTATTGTGATGTGATTAGCATACTGGAAATGCTGATATTTGAGAACATATATTAGATTTTTTACATGCCTTTATAATCCAATGTATGTATTAGGATAAATATCTTACTCTTATCTTAAGTATTGACTCTCGACCCTCCTCTTAGGTTGAGTCAGCAGCCTTCAGTGTGGCTAGTTACTTTAGTTCACCTATTTAGGGAGATGGGCTATGCCTTCCCGAGTGGCGCGCTGCTCCGCCATCAAATTTAGTTTATTTGTGCGTGCGGCGACGGGGCGGGGCGCTACAGTTGGTATCAGAGAAATATCATAAAGTATCAAGTAAGGAGCTTGTTCCTACCTATTTTATGATCTATTTTATGTATCAAATTAAGATCACAAATTGCTAATTGTTGGAAAAGCAACATCCTAAAGTTCATCAAGCTATCTCAAAAATGGAAACTGGTTAAGTCTAAAATGAGGCCATCATAGGAAATTAAATGAACATAATAAATTGATAAAAATAGTGAAGTATTAAATCTAAATTGGACATCATATGATTTGAATGAACTTCAAAGATAATAAGAAGATATGAATCAAGTACTTATAAGTTGAGTTACTTTTAGGAATGGAATACATGCAGTCAACATTTTGGTTTTACCTTAGGATATTTGAAGACTACTGGTTGGATGATCTTCGAGACGGCCAGATTTACTGTAGAGTCATCGATGGAGTATCACCCTGAGAAGTGGAAGTTTTGGACAAGACCCTTACCCATTCATCCTTTGGAGGTACTAGCCTCCCAACACTTGCTAGAGAGTGGTTGGATTGTGCAACCACTACCCTTCGAGAGACGGCATGTCCCGATGAACACCGTCTTCAGATTGTGGGGATCCTACTATAGGGATCAGTGAGCCATTGGTGGTTTTGGGTTTATAGAAGGTTAGCTCGGAGGAGTCATGTAGTCACTTATGATGATTTACGTGGTGCCTTTTGGGTAGAATACTATAACTAGAGGCCCTTGAGTTTTTCCTTTCCTGAGTAATTTATGTATTTTGTGGATCTATGTAACTTCTCTTTTGAGAAAGTAATGAATTAAATGATAATGAAATTTTATTATTCGCTAAATTTATACTTGCACTTACAGCCATGAATCCCAGATCACTTTCTGCTCCCACACCGATTAAGAACACGGTCTCGTCCTCGGGCGTACCCGATGAAATGAATCCTATGGAAAATCTGAGGAAGGCATTGATCAAGAGTAATGCGCAATAGACACAAGAGATGCATGCCATTATACTAAGCGTTAGCCAGCAATCTCTTCATTAAGTAGGAGCTCCATCTTCCTCTCCCTTCTCAGGAGATGAGCTTCTTTATAGTTTCCTATAATTAAGGATACCTACCTTCAGCAGGGCTCTCAATCCCATGGATACTGTTACTTGGTTGAAAATGGCCGAGAAGAATTTGGTTAGCATAAAATGTACAAATTTAGAAGCTATTCGCTTAGTCTCCCACCTGTTTCAGGAGGAAGCACAGTACTGGTGGTAAAATGAGCGGAACAATAAGTTTGTCGATTATGAGATAGAAGATATTCTGTGGGATATGTTCCTAGAAGTGTTTCATGAAGCATTCATCCCCTCATCAGCTCAAGCCATTTTAGAGGATGAAATTCTCGACCTTATGCAAGGAAACAGGTCTGTGTTCGACTTCGAACAAGAGTTCCGAAGGCTAGCACGATTTGTTCTGAAGTTGGTTAGAACGGAAGCAGCCAAATGCCTTCGCTTCCTGAAAGGTTTGAGGGACTCCATAAAAGCTCATTTGGTGTCCTGCCAAATCAAAAACTTTGCAGAGTTGATCGAGGTAGCTCATCTCTAAGAAGGATTTCAAGAACAAATGGATCGTAAGCGTAAGGCTGCATTTGTGCAGCCAAGAAGAGAACATTTTGATCATCGCAAGGTGGCTAAAGTCTTCAATCTGGAAGCAAACAGTCCCAGTTTGACCTATATAATTGACCTCAGATCAAAAATTGAACTTCGCCATTGCGCTTATTACCCCCAAATTAGCTAGGGGTGATGTTTTCGAGTCAATCGGAAGTTGTCAAAATTTCGACGAATATTTTAACAATAATTAATACCTCGAAAACTGAAAAATTAAATACTTGTCGGAATTAAAATCTGACTTCGCCATTGCGATCCTCACCCTCGGATTAGCCAAGGGTGAAATTTTGGGATTTTTTAGAAGTCGTTGAATTTTCTTGAATATTTTAATATATTTAAATTAATTAGATAATTGAGATATTTATTTTGATCTCGAAATTGAAATCTGACTTCATCATTATGATCATCACCTCCAAATTTGCTAAGGGTGATGTTTTGGACGCATTTGGAAGTCGTTGAATTTTCACAAATATTTTAATATAATTAAATACCCTAGAAAATAGAATAATTAAATAATCATCAGAATTGAAATCCAATTTCACCGTTGCGATCGCCACCCCCAAATTATCTTGGGGTGAATTTTTAGGAATTTTAAAAGAGCGTTTCTAAAATCAAAATTTTTAATTAATTAAAGGAATAAATAGTTATTTATTCCTAATTGTATTTTTTTCCTTTTTCTTATTTCTCTCTCCTAATTGGCTATTCCATTCGGCTGGCTCTTACCTCCACTTTAGGCTGACCCATCTCCTTTTCCCTCATTAATTGAAAGCTTTGATGGCTATGACCATCCCTCTTCCTTTCCCCCTCCTTAATGACAAGGTTTGATGGTTATGGCCATCCCTCCTCCTTTCCTCCCTCCTAGCTCATAATGCTTTCCTCTTTCCTTCTCCTCTTATAAATGAAAGCTCAGCTCTTCCTCTCCATTTTGACTGTCAAGATAAGGCTCCCAAGCTTCCACCCTTCCCCCCATTATTGAGATTTGTGCTAAAGAAGAAGAAGAAGAAGAAGAAGTTCCTCCTCCAAGCTTTCCAAGGTTCCTTCTTCCTCTTCTAAAGGCTAAGGTACCAATTTTTTCTCCTTCCTTGGTCATTTCATTCCTATATTATGCTTATTCGCATCTTTAGACATCCATGATTAAGTATGGAAGCCATTATAGTTCTTCAAAGTAATATATCTCATGCTCTATTTTTTGTCCATTCTGCATACCACTGCCTTTATCACCATTGTTCATATAGCTAAGATGATCCATTTGTGCTAATTTTGGTGTCAATGGAAACGTATTGGAAAAACCTTTCTATTGGTATATGACACCGCTCATGGAAAGCTCTGTATTGAGAGTATTTGAGCTCGAAATGTGACCCTTCATGGTTTTCACATAGGCGAAATCATCATCAGGCGCAATAGCGCATCGTAGCATCTAGAAAATTCATTTGACCGTAGCTTAATCAGTGCCAACAATAATTTAAAATAATATTTAGGTTCTGAACCCTAGAAAAATTAGAAATGATCAAAATTCCCCTAACTTTAATTAGGTCATAACTTGACCAATTGAAGTCTAATTTGAGTCTACTCCCAGTTAAAGTACTCAGTGTGATATAGAAAAGCTATAGCCACTGAGTTTGTTAAATTTAGACATCAAATGAAAAAGTTAGCTTTTTGACATCAAAATTACCAAATTGCCCTTGGAAATTGAAATGGCTATAACTAATTCATTAGACCTCAGAATTTAGTGTTGTTAGACTCTATAGAATCTTTGGACAACAATCAATAGTAAACTGCATAAAAATTTAAGTTTCATTAGGTGTAATTTACTAAAGTATCCCTTAGGTCAAAAGCCTTAGTTTGGACCCATATGACTTATTTCTTATCCAAATTTAGTGCACTTACTGTCTATTTTTATGTTAGATAGTAATGAATGATTTGATAATAAGAAATCTCAATTTAATTAAAAAGTAGCTTTTTGGACCCTTAAGTAAGGGCAAAATGGTCATTTTGCTCAAAATTTAGGTTAAATATCCTTAACCCTTAAAATATCCTTTAAAATTTTTAAAATCAGTAATAGAACTGATTTAGGATCAATTTAAGTCATAAATCTCTCAATTGGGATAATTTGTAAACATCTCAATTTTAGGTTTGAAAATCTCTAAGGTTAATATGCTTTACTTAGCTAAAATCCATCTCTAACCTCCCTAATTAATAAAATCAACAAGTGTGAAGAAATTCAATTAATTCTTAGAAATTTTCCAAGTCTTATCATTAGGAATCCTCACTTTACCTTAGGATCCATTCCTTAAGAATAAGATTAAATATTAGGTTTGATTTCATTTATTAAATATTGGGGTTATTCAATGAATGAATCTTTAGTTTTATTAATTTCTAGATTTTACAACTTATTTGGATTATTTTGTTTTTCAACATTAGATTTATGATAGGAGACTCATTCTATTAAGTTTGATTTGCTTAATAGGATTTACCTCAAACATTAGTTCACATTTAGATTTAACCTAGATCTTAAGTCTTACGCTTGGGATTATGTGATTAAGCCCAATCTCGTGGTGTTTAATCCATAATCTCTAGCTTGGTAGATTTTGGACAAGCTTTTAAGTTAGAACATCTAAACTCATAAACTTGGTTGTGATGATTTCTTATAGTCAATATTGATTTAATCATATTAGGACCTAGCTAGTATTTTATAACCTATAAGGATGTACTTTTAAGTTACACTCGATAATAAGAATTAAAGATCCTGAACTTGAGTAACTTGGAATAGTTAGAACGTTTAAATTAGAGAATAAATAATATCACCATGTTTAGTAGAGTCGCTTGCTTACTACTTTATTTTGTGCTATACATTCCTTAAACATTGTACTTTTTTTTTTAACATGTCATATAAGAAAAATATTATTGCATGAAAAAAATAAAAACTTAGAATATTAAGAAAACATTTGCATTTGGGTTCAGTACATGGTGGATTATGGTGCACATTACTCCAATAGACAGGGGTAAGGAGAGATCAGGATGCTTAACATCACTCATTGATGAGAGTGTGTTAAGCTTGGGACCCGTTCAATCTTGCAAACGTGCTTGACTCTTCAGCTATTTCTAAAATAATCCACAGAAACAAAAGTAAAATAACTAAAAGATATTTGCATAGTATTATCTGCCTCTTCAGTCATATTGTACTATATTGTAATATTATATCTGCCCTAGCCCATAAAAGTTACGGGAATATATTGGGCTGAATTAGCCAATTCTTTCTAATATGGCAGTTTGTATATTCTTTACAGTTTTTTAGCTTACTGTTTATTATGTTGTTGATGCATTTTATTTTGGTTAGCTGTATTTTTATTACCTGCTTACCTGAGTAGATGCATATATAGGAGACTAGACTTTACTGCTTATTATATGTACCCTTTTCAGATTTATGTTTTAAATTAGCATATGTCATATGATCATCAATTTGTTTAGGTTAGACTTTTTTTTTTAGTATTTTTACTTACTGTATTACATATGTATGCCCTACCTTGTTTAGTTTACTTGAGGTGTGCTTTTGCCTCAATTCTTGCTTAGTTATAAATATTACATTTATAACTTATCCTCATCCCATTGTATGCTTAATTTCTCCCATGCTAGATAGATGTTTCATTTGGTTTAGAGTAAAATGGTGATATTAATGAATGCTTAATAAATTACTTATCTAAAATGTACTTAGACAATTTGTCTAATAAGAATTTTCTTTTATTGGCTGGGACCCTAGCATTATGAAACTGATAATATCAGATCTTGGTCAGTTTGAGGAGCCAGTGCATGAGGAGAAGCCTTATTTAGAGAAGGTGCAGCAACATGGTGTAGAAGACCTCTAGTTGCCTTTTTCTTAATTAAATGATGTATAATACAGGTACTTATGACTATGTTTACTTTTTGAACATTATTATTTTCTGAGCTATTTCATTTTATTTCATGGTTGATGTATGGTGAATGGATGTAATCCTTACTTCTTATTGCTTTCGCACTCTGTATGAATATATAGATTTAGTGATTGATTTTCATAAATATTCTATGCACATCATGCCCCTATTATTAGATTGTGGACCTTACCTAATCCAATGATGAGTGAGGGATTCGCCAGAGTAGCACACCGCTCCTTAGTCTAATGATTATGGACCTAGGGAGCAGGGCGCCATGCGTGCCAATGTCAGCCTATAATTGCCAAGGCCAGTGGCCTCAGGGCAAGCAACCATCAGCCCCTGTGAGAGTTTATATGCTAACTCCCACTTCAGCTCCTGAGGATAATGATATCGTTTCTGGTACGCCTTAAATTTTATTTTCAGTTCTTACTGTTTTAGTATTCAGTCATTTCAATTTTTTTGAATGTTTGAATATCAATTCTCATTATACCTATTATAATCATACGCACCTTAATGATAAATGATAAATCTTGCAATATTTTTTTCGTTACGGGAGCAAGTCATTCTTTCGTATCATAAAGCTGGGTTAAAACTCTTAATCTGCCAACCTTTCTATTTGTAAATTCATTGAGCATCGGGTTACCTTTCGAAGCCCGTATTAAATCCCAGCAATTCTGTATCGTTGATATTCCTATTAGAGAACAAAAATATGGGGCTAAATTAATTGTGTTGCCATTCACAAATTTTGATGTAATTATGGGTATGGGCTAGCTAAGCAAACATGGTGCATCCATAAATTGCCAAATGAAGAAAATTACTTTTGGCAGTGGAAGTCAGTCGCAATCCTTTGTAGGTAGATTTAGTACCCAAGCATCATTGATTAATGCAATGAAAGCAGAAAAGTTAGTCAAGAAAGGTTGTGCTGTGTTTCTCGTAATAATGTTAGGAGATAAGAAAGAAGTCATGCCTATTTTTGAAAATCAAATAGTTCGTGAATATCCTGACGCCTTTCCTGAAGACATACCTGGTCTTCTTCCAGTTAGAGAAGTAGAGTTTGCGATTGAGTTAATCCCTGAAACATAGCTGCTATCGAAGGTTCCATATCGCATGGCACCTAAGGAGTTGCAAGAATTGAATAAGCAATTGCAAGAGTTGCTAGCAAACGGTCTTATTCGATCGAGTTCATCTCCTTGGAGAGCACTTATTTTATTCATGAAAAAGAAAGATGGTTTGATGCGGATGTGTATCGATTATAGAGAATTGAATAAAGTAATCATCAAGAATAAGTATCATTTCCTGCATATCGATGATCCGTTTGACCAATTATCTGGAGCTAAAATTTTTCAAAAACTGACTTGCGATCAGGTTACCACTAGCTACGAGTTAAGGATTCAGATGTCGAGAAAACAACATTTAGATCTGACGGATGACAATTACACGTCTGCGCTTGCACACAAGTGTACGTGGTCTGAAGTAAAAATTGGAAGGTAACTTCTAAGATTTATCATCCTCAGGGAATGGTGTGTTTTGATATAAGGTATATCTATGTTTAATAATGTTTAAACTGTATGTTTTTAGTTTTATATTGGTTCTTACTTATCAATGCAAAATTTGAGTTTAAGAAATTATTTGATTAAGAGAGGATCATTGGGTTTCCTCCATATAAATTGATATGGACTCAGGTTGAAATACTTCTTAAGCAACTTTTCATTCTTTTGTTGTCATGCCAAATAATCAAGTAAATATTGTATTTCTTAGATTGGTCATCTAATTCCTACAAGTTTAAATATTGTGCATGAGATGAACACACTAGAGTTCAATCTCAGCACAAAGATTCTCATTAGACCACAATTAGAGCATCTTTGTTTTCCTACGTCTTGGTTGTTAAGACAGTCATTTTAATTAGGTGATCTCATAAGCACTGATTTCACTAATGAGCGTCACATGCTTCACATGCAGTTCAGATAAGGAAGTGAGTTCATCAGGCTTCATGAACTATGTCACATCATACATGATCTTTCAAAAAATCATCTTCCTCCTTTCACATATGCTGAGCAATGGAGCTCCGTTAGTGGGTCTTAGCTTACATGCATAGACCTCTTGACTGAGCTCAAGGTATAGTGCAGTTCTAAGCGTTGACGCACATATATCCAGCTCTACGCCAATAGTGAGCTATGGAGCACAAGACATTTACTTAAAATTTCATTTTTAATATTCGTATATTTTTAACAGATTTTTGTTCATTTTGCAGCATGTTTCTCAAGTAAGTTAGAAAGTCATTTGAATACATATTTTATTCATTGCTTGAGGAAGTTCTTCAACATTCTTTTAGTCCCAAAAATTTTACATGAATTTAGCTCAACTCTCCTCAAGAAGGATCTAGCCTTCCATTACAGTAGAGATACAAAGAGAAGCATAGAAAGATGAGGACCCTTTCATGATTCTACTAAAATGAAATCAAAAGAAAGATTAGGAATGTACTAAGAACAACCCTTATTGGGGTTCTCTGGATCTTCCTTGTTCTACATCTCTTATTTCCTTCTATCTCTCAAGTGCAGTCTTTCCTTCTTCTTTCTCTAGAAGTGGACTCTTCAACCTAACTTGGAGAGGTCTCCTTCTTATTCTAAAGCAGCCTCTAAAATCTGAGATTTTGAAATTAAATTAGGAACCCCCCTTTTATCAAGAGAGGCTGTATTTATAGAGGAGTCTTCCTCATTTCCCTTATTCAAATTCTGCTTTTCCCTCCACCCTTTTTTTGTAATGAGTGATAACTCCACTTGAATCCTATCCTCTTGCATGAAATGATTACATATTTTGTATTTTTAATTTTTGTAATCATTTCAAATCCCTTCTTTTCTCTTCATGAATTTTAAGTGGCAATGGATATGTCAGGTGAGAGATAAATTGCTTGTTGGAAATCTTATCCAAGCTGCAATTAATGCTCTAAAAAGAAAGAAATTTCGGCGCACGATGTAGCGCGCGGCAACGCGCTGCGGAGCACTGAGGTGCGCAACAGTGCATGAAGTTCAATTTGTTATTCTGTTGTAGCGTCTTTATGTTTGAACTCGATCTGCAGTAACGTTCTGCAACGCGTTGTGGCGCGCTGTAGTGAAAATGTTTCTAAATTTCACCCACAGTAGCACGCTACAGTGCACTGTGGCATGCTGCAGTGGTTGAAGTTTAAATTTCCATCTGCTGATTTTTAAAGTTCCATCCCTGTGATAACTCTTGTTGTTACCCAAGCTTAATCTAGTTTAATTAAGCTAAACCAACCTTTGAATTTGATTCCATTGGACTCATTGGGTAATCTAAAC
Organism: Gastrodia elata; assembly: GCA_016760335.1. NCBI lineage: Eukaryota > Viridiplantae > Streptophyta > Magnoliopsida > Asparagales > Orchidaceae > Gastrodia > Gastrodia elata. Next base: position 12,638,975 of record CM028677.1, on the reverse strand, counting down.
CTAAACTTAGAAGTTTGGAATCATTTGGAGCTTAAATGGAAAATTTGGTATTTTTGGGTATTTTTGACCCCTAGAAAATACCTAAAATAATTTGATCTTCAAATCAAAATCTGATTTCATTTTTGGATTCCCCACCCCCAAATTAGCTAAGGGTGAAATTTTGGGAATTTTTGGAGGTCATTTAGGCACTTTTTGGATTTAATTTAAATTGATTCAATTTCATTTTAGGGTTTTAAACAATCCTTAATTGCAAATATATCCTTCTTCTAACGGTCGGCTATTCCAAACCGCGGGCGCCATCCGGGCCGTCCGTTCCACGGATCTGATCTAACGGTCGTGCTTTAAAGCAAACCCCATCTCATCTCGACCGTTCCGCAGTTTTGAGATCCTGATCCGACGACATCTAAGCAATCCGCCGTAAATACCCTTGATCAACCGTTAGATCCCCCAATTGGATCCAATGGTTGACCTTTTATCCGCGATAGTTCGTTAGATGTCGGGAGATCTGGACCGTTCAACGTCAACCAACGATCCATCAGACGACCCTGGCAACCCCCGCTACTGTGGATCGTCTTCGTCCCCAGCTCGCGCCCGACAGCCGAATCTTCCCCGTACTGCCACATCCTCCAACAAGTCTGCCACTCCCTTGCCATGTCAAGAAGGTCGTTGCGGCCTTGCCCAAACCTCCCTAGCACTTCCAGCAAAGCCTGAGGCCCAGTCCACACCAATTTGGGAAATTGAGGGAACCCCTCGGGCTGAACCATTCTTCCCAACCCAAGCTCCGGTGTCCATCCCTAAGGCTTATATATACCATCAGAACTTCACAGTGAGCCCCTTTGCTCACTATGAATCCCTAATTCTCCCTTTCGAAGGTCTGCTGGAGTTCCATTTTCCTCGGCGAATTTCGAAAATTCTAGAAGCGCGAACCGCTGATAGAGGGCCCGTCTGGTGTTCAGACCCCCTATGAAGCTTCGTCTACTATCCAGGAAGCTTCAGTGCACCTCAATTCCCCTCGGCTAGGCCTGCAGCCCAACTTGAGGTACAACCATTCCCCCATTGAAATTCCTTTAGCTCCATTTCATTTCTGTCCTTTGAATGAGCCCTGGATGTCGCCTAGTGAACCGTAGCCACATAAGGAACCTATGGTAATTGTCGCCTGGGGCTAAGCTAGCTCGAATCGATTATATCGATCGATTGAGCTAGCGACCGATCCATGGTTGAGTCCGAGTAAGGACCCAGCGATTGGCTGCGCCCCAGGTTAAGAAAGTATGGGGGTTCTACTTGCCTCACTTCCCTGAACTGTGTAGGGATCCAACCTCGGCTAAATTGAGGCCTCTGTGAGGAGAATTGTCCCCTCACAGTCGCCTTAGACGCCTTATTGAAGGCATCTCGGTTGAGTAGCACCCCATCAATCCATAGGGATCCAGATGGGGGTTCTTGGTCGAATCAATATGTCTCGACTCTATGAAAGTTTAGGGATCGAGTTAAGCTGCTGCCGTCGCCAGAGAGCTGAGAATTTCGATGCGGAAGTTCTGCTGACTCGGGACCCGTCGAGAGGAGGAAGATGAAGTCGTGGGTCCTGGGTTAGGCCGACCCGTGACCCGCACGGTTCTGATTTTGGGCCGTGTCTATTTAATAATTATCGGAAGACATTTTTAATAGTTGCGAATTAAATTAATCAAACCCTATAGTTTTAATTTAAATAAAAATATAAAATAAATTATTTAAATAACTTTGGCTATACTGATCCAAATGGCATGATCCAATATACCATTTGAATCAGAAAAATACAAGGAATCTAAATATAAAATAAAATCACAGATCCAATGGTTAGATTTAAAAATATTTGCCCAATTCTTTGCTGTCCTTAATTAAATCATATTAAATTTAATAAATATCCAAATATGGAGATTAAGGGCTCTGACTGCTCCTTAGACCCTAGAGAATAATTAGTGACCCTTAAAACTAATTTTGAATATTTATTTTTCTTAATCACCCTTTAATTACCCTAATTAATGATTAGTAAATTAACCTTAGTTAAGTCTCAGATTTATGGTAAGTAAGCTCTTAATGCTAAAGTAAGCTTATTAGAACCTGAGGGTAAGGCTGGATTACCCTAAGATACCCTAAATTCACTAATCCCCCCTAATTAGCTTAAGTAGTTGATTAGTGCTAATTAGCTTAATTAAGGGGTCAAAACTTAAGATAAGTGTATTTCCTACTTTAGAAATCAAGATGAAACACATTAAAGCATATTTGGATTAATTTGGATAAGTGAACCTAAAGATCCCAATTTTAAACTTAAGTGAGGTTATTTTGGTCATTTTGACCAAAATGTGCTTAAGTGCCCTAAAACCTTGGGAAGTTCAGTAAATTAACTCTAAATTAGATCATTAATGTCTCTCTAAACTCTTAAGCTAATAATGTCCATAATATTCATATTAAACTAAAGAATCTTCATTTAGTCTTAATTAAAACTTAGATCTGGTGTGATCTTAAAGGGGTCACCATTGCCTTAATAATTACACCCAAAAATTGTAAATGCTAAGATCTCACATTAATTTTTCAATTAAGTTAACTTATGAGCTTAAAATTCTATAAGAAATAATAATGGAAAATTTTAAGTTAAAATCTAGCTTAAAGTCTAAAGTGATCAAACCTCAAATCCTTAGATCTTAGATCTTACACCAAGATCTTCAATTTGGAATTAAACCATCTCCAATTGAAATTCTTTAAATGATTGATTGTTTAATCTTTTGAAACCTTCCATGTGGGTATAGGATGATTCAATCAATAAGATAATAGAATTATCTTAAAGATTGAATATAGATCTTAGATTCTCAAGTTCTTAATTGATTATTTTATCTTATAATCAGTAGAATAACCCTTTAATAAGTTCTTAGTTCCTGGACCTTTCAGCTTATAGGGTCCTTTACCTTTAATTTGGGTAATAAATGTGAACCCTAGATCCCAGTTAGGATACTACCTTGGATTTAGGATTTGAACTCAAAAATTGGGGTTTAAGTTCTAGATTCTTAAATCTTGATTTACTTAATCAAGATTTGGGTAAGAGAGTAAAATATTAATAAATTAGGTCGTTGATTTACTTACTTAAACTATATAGTCATCACATGATTTTGGATTAGAACTTGTTAAGTTCTAATATTAACTTTAGGGACGTAAATATGAGATTCTACTCGATATCTGGATATTGGAGATCCTAAACTTGTACCTTCTTTGAGTAGCTAGATTTAGTAATTATATAATACTGGATATCACATAAGTCAAGATTGAGTCTCTTGCTTACCTTGACTAGATTGCTTGGCATCCCTTGGTTATTGAGCCTTATTCCTTGAGCATAATAGGAGAACTTAGGATATGGATGATACATCCTAAGTTAGTATTTGAATTGCATACCATTCAGTTTTGCCTTGTTTGCAGTTGGTAGAATATGTCCTAGCTTAGTTTGCCTCTTCGATAGTAGTATTGTCTAGACTGGACTCAGACATAGCATATTTGGATGGCTAGGCTGGGGATTGATTGATTGATATTGGAGGCCCTGTATGGCCTATTGGCTGGTATGACAGTACTATGTCATAGGCTTATTACTACTTTAGTTGGATTGTTCAGTATTGTTTTTTGTTTTGCTTTGCCACATGCTTCAGTGGCCTTATTTTTAGTACTTGCTCGCTTTGCCACATGTCTCAGTGGCTTTACTTTACATAGATTGCTTTGCTTTTGCCACATGTCTCACTGGCCTTTCCTTTTCCTTTTCTTAATAGTATATTGTATGTATACTCATATGGTTTACTTGCATATATTGGAATATTTAGGATGCTAGAATTGTATGTTTCCAATACTTGTGTTTCTTTTATGTACTCAGCATGTGTTAATATGATCATAAAGCATGTTAGGTATAGAATTATATTGTAGTTGCTGTTTCATTTAGCTTTGAGCCTCACCTTACTTATTTCACATTGTATGTTCTTCATACTAGTTGTTTGCTATAAATTGATAGTTTATAGTTACTATTTCTCCATAGCTTGTGGCACCTATTACTGCTTGCATGTTTAGCTAATTTAAATATGATATCTTCAAAATATTCAGTTCATTAAAATAGCCTAAAATGTACTTAGATAATTGTCTAACTGTAACATTTTTGTTTTGTTGGCTGGGGCCCTGGCATTTGTGATGCCGACAAATGTCAGATTCCGATGTGTTCGTGGGCAGTGTCGCAGAAGAGGAGTAGGTTCAGGAGGAGGATCATGTTGCTGCTGTTTAATTAGATATCGCATTTATTTCAGTGAGATTGAGAGACATTTTCATTCTCTTTAATATTTAGTTTGTAATAATTAATTCTGGATGTGTTTCATTTCTGTATTTCGATGAGTTACTATATTGTTTTCCCTCTTTCTACTATGTATGCTTATGGATGTTACTACTCGCCTATTGCTTCCGCCACTTTGATATTTACATATATATATATATATATATATATATATATATATATATATATATATATATATATATATATATATATTGGTGAATGTTATAGTACTTGGTGACAAGTCCTTGGGTTAAGGCAGGTTGGGTTTACCTAACTTTACTTAAGTTGGGGGTTTGCCATAGTTGGAGGCACCGTACTCACTTGTTGTCAGTACGGGGGCCCCATAGTTGGTATCAGAGAACACCATAAGGTGTCAGAATGACATCTATGATTCCTTTCTACCTAATGGACCGTTCTTTTGAAATACAAACATCAATATAAATGATATCCATAACATAGTAGTGTCAGTAACTCTATGAAAAATGTAGGAGGAGAATACTCCCACCCTAATAATTTAGTCATCTAGAGTCTAACACAAATGTAATAAAATTCTGTCCTCAGAGTCAAATGAATTCTGAAGAGTTCGATAAAGACTGTTATCGGTGTGCCTTCAAGACAATTTGGAGCTATAGCTTCAAATGGAGGCAGGAAAGCAACTGGTAGATTAAAGGAGTTTCAGCAAAAGGGATCTTAGTCCTAGAGAAGCTTTTACAGCAAGCTGTATATCGAGGGCTCAACTTTCCCATATATGCTCAGGAATGGTTGAGCCGAGTAGAGTCCATTCTGATACACATAGAGTGTCCTGAGTAACTTTATGTAGATATTGTGACAGACCTGATGGTGGATTATGCCAAAGTTTGGTGGTATAAGACCATGGCAAGGCTCAAGAAGAAACGTAACAGGTAGCGTCGGGAAGTCACTTTTGAGGACTTTTGTGTAGCCTTTAGGGCAGAGTATATTGATAATGTTTGAATGATAGTTAGGATAAATGTTATTTCATTTTTAAGCAACTCCATTAGATTTATAGTTTTGGCATTGTAATCCCTTATTTCTATAATTAATGAAAGATTTTGATTTCACTTCCTTGAGATAAATTATGAGTTTGTCTTTTTCTTTAAACTTAAACTAGAATGGATTCTGGATGACTACCTACCATTACTCCTGTCAAGAACACTGTTACCTCTAGTAGTTCTAATGATGAGGTGGCTCATCTACAAGCCATGGTGACAACTCTGTTGGAAAATCAAGCTCAACAGGCACTCGTTATGCAGAAATTACTAAATGATCGTGCAACTCTAGTCATTGTTGCTGCCCCAACAGTTCATGCTCCACAAGTTGCTTCTTCTTCACATTATTCAGTGGATAATCTACTTCACAATTTTCTGAGGTTAAGACCTCCAACCTTTGGTGGGAACCTATCACCAATGGATACAGCTGATTGGCTGAAGGCTGTGGAAAGGGATCTTATTAGTCTGAAGGTCCCGAACTCGGAAGCTGTCCGTCTCGCCACCCGTCTATTTCATGATGAAGCAGAATATTGTTGGGAAGAGATCCGAAATACCAAGTTCGCTGACTACGAGTTACAGGACATCCCCTGGGATGAGTTCATCGAGGCCTTTAAGACTGAATTCATTCCCCAACTGCACAAAACATTATTGCAGACACAATCATGAGGTTGACTCAAGGAATTCGTTCAGTGGCGGAATACGAAAGGGAATTTTGTAGATTGATTCATTTAGTGCCAGAAGTCACTCATTCTGAGTCAGCTAAGTGCCACCGCTTTCTTTGTGGACTCTGAAGTTCATTGAAGAATCAAATAGTGCCGCTCTGTCTGGCTAGCTTCTTCAAACTGGTGGAAATAGCTAAGGTGATTGAGCATCACCAATCTGAAAAGGATCTTAAGCAAAAAGCATAACAACTCTAAACCCATGAGGAAACTTCAAGAGACATGAATCTAACCCTGCAAAAGTATATCAGCTTGAAGCTGTACCTACTGCCGAATAAATTCAAAATTGTACTAAGCCACATCCGTATGGCAAGTGTTACCATTTTGGCTAGATGTGTTTCAATTGTGGGCGTACAGGCCACCGGTTCTATCAATGTGACCACACGGAAATAGTAGACGGAGTTCCAATGAAGCCTTACCATAAGAAGCAAGCGTTCCGAGCAACTCCACTAAATCGGAGAGAACCAAATCTGGCTATAATGCCAGCCCCTACTTCTGAAGTTGCTCACACGCAAACACTAGCTCCCAATTCTCAGAACTATTAGCGACGGCAACCTAACAATCGTCCTGCTGGTCTTGCACGAGTATATGCCTTGACTCCTATTGAAGCCACAGAAGATAACAATGTGGTTTCAGGTACACACTCCTAAACCTCTCCTGTTAAAATTGCATTTCTATATTTTAATTTTTTTCAAACTGTTGATGCGAAACTGTGTAAATTTAGGCACACTTTATTTCAATAACCAACCTTGTAATGTATTGTTCGATACCGGTGCCAGTCACTCGTTTATCTCTGAACGATTTGCCAATAACCTTAAACTTCGTGCATGCAACCTAGCACAAATGTTGAGTGTTGGACTTCCATCTGGAACCCAACTAAGTGCCCATAAATTTTGCAATATCAAAGTCTCAATAAATGATCAGGAATTTCAGGCCAAACTAATCATCCTGCCAATAGCTAACTTTGATATCATCCTTGGGATGAATTTGCTCAGTGAAAATAATGCTGTGATAAACTGTTATAAAAAGAAGGTCACTCTTCATTCCCAGGGTAAGCCTGAAATGTTTATAGTAGAAACTGGCATGCAGTTATCCTTAATAAATGCCATTAAAGCTGAACAATTGATTGTTAAGGGTTGTAATGCTTACCTAGTTACCATGATGGGCAAAAACAAAAGAGTGTATCTCTCTTGCTGATTGTAAAGTAGTCAAAGAGTTTGCCGATGTATTTCCAGAAGATTTTCTTGGCGTACCTCCCTTCAGAGAAGTAAAATTCTCTATTGAATTGATCCCTGGTACCCAGTCGATATCCAAAGCACCTTATAGAATGGCACCTAAGGAGCTTCAAGAGCTCAACAATCAATTGCAAGAGCTCTTGAATAAAGGCTTCATCAGGCCAAGTATGTCTCCTTGGGGAGCGCCAGTTTTATTTGTGAAAAAGAAGGATGGATCTATGCGTACGTGTATAGATTACCGTGAATTGAATAAGGTCACCGTAAAGAACAAATACCCACTGCTTAGAATTGATGACTTGTTCGACCAGTTATCCGGAGCCGTTATATTTTCCAAGATCGATTTAAGGTATGGATACCATCAACTGCGAGTAATAGAAGACGATGTAGGGAAGACTACTTTCCGTACTCGTTATGGCCACTTTGAGTTCTTGGTGATGTCATTCAGACTCACCAATGCACCATCAATTTTTATGGATTTAATACAACGAGTGCTAAAACTATATTTGGATAAGTTTGTGATCGTCTTCATTGACGATATCTTCATTTATTCCAAAACTTTGAGATCATAAAGAATATCTGAGGTTAGTATTAGAAACTTTGCACGAGCATCAACTGTATGCCAAGTTCTCTAAGTGCGAGTTCTGGCTCATTTCCATTACATTCTTGGGGAACGTAGTCGACACTCAGGGTATTCAAGTAGATCAGAGTAAAGTGCGTGCTATTCAGGACTGGGCTCAACCTAAGTCTATCACCGACATTAAAAGTTTCCTGGGATTAGCGGGATACTACAGAAAGTTTGTTAAATGCTTTTCCCAGATTGCTTCGCCATTGACCAAATTGACTCAAAAGGCAATTCCGTTCATTTGGAGTCCAGAGTGCAAGGAAGCATTTCAAACTCTAAAGGATGCTCTTTCTACCGCCCCAGTTCTTGTTCTACCTAAAGAAGGTTTGAACTATCAGGTATATATTGATGCCTCTAGAATTGGTCTAGGTTGTGTTTTAATGCAAGAGGGTAAGGTAATTGCCTACGCCTCCCATCAGTTAAAACCCCACGAGCAAAATTATCCAGTTCCTGATCTTGAACTTGCAACTGTAATATTTGCCTTGAAAATATGGCGTCACTATCTGTACGGAGTGCAATGTTCAATTTTTACTGATCATCAAAGTTTTAAGTATAGCTTCACCCAGAGAGAGTTGAATTGCCGCCAGAGAAGATGGTTGGAGCTCATTAGCGATTATGACCTCAGTATCCAATATCATCTAGGAAAAGTGAATGTAGTGGATGATGCTCTTAGTCATCGTGCTACTTTAACCTCTATGATTTCATCCAATTCTTTGGAACCTAAATTTTGTAAGCTCGAGATTTCTCCAGTCAGTGGCGATATGCTGAGTTCGCTATTAGCAAATATTAATCTGGAACCCACTTTCTACCGAGATGTCTCTATCTCGCAAACCAAAGATGATGAGTACCTGAAACTTAAAGCAGATATTGAAGGTGGTCTTCGTTATGAATTGTAGTTGCGGAATGGTGTAATTTATCAAGGTAATTGATTGTGGATTCCTAAGTCCATGCATCAAGAAGTTTTAGTCGAAGGCCATAATTATGGGTATCATGTTCATCCAGGCAGTACTAAGATGTACCAAGATTTGAAATAATCATTTTGGTGGCCAGGTATGAAGAAAGATGTAGCTGACTTTGTGGCCAAATGTCATGCCTATAATTTAGTGAAGGCCGAACACCAGAGACCTGGTGGTCTTCTGCATCCATTAGATATCCCTGAATGGAAATGATTTGATATATCTATGGACTTTTGTCATGGGATTGCCTCGTGCAAAATCTGGTGTCGATGCGATCTGGATGATAGTAGACCACTTAACTAAATCGGCACATTTTCTTCACATCCGTTAAACTGATTCTGTAGAGAAGTTAGCAAAACTCTACATCAAGGAAATTGTCAGATTGCATGGGATTCCGAAGTCAATCGTATCTGATAGAGATAGCAGATTTACTTCCAAGTTTTGGCAAGCTGTGCATTAAGATCGGGGTACGACTCTAGCCATGAGTACAGCTTTTCATCATCAAATGGATGGTCAAACTGAGAGGATAAATCATGTTTTGGAAGATTTTCTTAGGCTCTGTATTCTTGATTTTGCTGGTTCCTGGGAAGATCATATTCTATTAGTGGAGTTTGCCTACAACAACAATTTTCAAGCCAATATTAAGATGGCCCCTTATGAAGCATTGTATGGTAGAAAATGCAGTACTTCGCTAGCTTGGTCAGAAATAAGAAGCATTCAACTCTTTGGTTCAGAATTAGTTGAAGAAACTAGTAATAAGATCAAATTAATTCAGCAGAGAATCTGTTCAGCTCAAGATCGTCAGAGAAAGTATCACGATTCTCACCACCGTCTCTTAGAATTCAATGTGGGAGATTCTGCTTATCTAAAGGTCAGTCCAATAAAAGGTGTCTTCATATTTGTCTTAGCTGGGAAACTTAGTCCTCGCTATGTTGGGCCTTTCAAAGTTTTGGCCAAAATAGGACCATCTGCCTACCGATTAAGCCTTCCTGATGGCTTTGCAGTTGTTCACAACGTATTTCATGTATCATCCTTGAGAAGATGTCTTCAAGACCCTTCTCACCTCATTCAACTTCCAGCAGTAGAGATTCAACCTAATCTTTCGTATGCCAAAGAACCTATCAGAATCTTAGCTCATGATCAGAAACAACTAAGGAATCGTTCAATTCTTATGGTCAAAATTCAGTGGAAGAATCGATCGTTAGAAGAATCTACTTGGGAGAAAGAGATAGATATGTGCAATAAATATCCCCAGCTCTTTGTAAACTAAGATATTGTTCTTCTCTTTCTATCAATCATATTTTAACTTGTATTGTTCCAGTAGAATTATTCTTCACTTAGGTGATATCGAGGACAACATCGTTCTTAAGTGGGAGAGTCTGTGACAACCCTTGTTGTTACCGAAGCTTAATTTGGATTAATTAAGCTAAACCAACCTTTGAACTTGATTCCATTGGACTCATTGGGTCATCTAAACCTAAACCTAGAAGTTTGTAATCATTTGGAGTTTAAATGGAAAATTTAGTATTTTTGGGTATTTTTGAACCCTAGAAAATACCTAAAATAATTTGATCTTCAAATCAAAATCTGATTTTATTTTTGGATTCCTCACCCCCAAATTAGCTAAGAGTGAAATTTTAGGAATTTTTGGAGGTCATTTAGGCACTTTTTGGATTTAATTTAAATTGGTTCAATTTTATTTTAGGGTTTTAAACAATCCTTTATTGCAAATATATCCTTCTTCTAACGGTAGGCTATTCCAAATTGCGGGCGCCATTCGGGCCGTCCGTTCCGCGGATCTAATCCAACGGCCGCGCTTTAAAGCAAACCCCGTCTTATCTAGACCGTTCCGCGGTTTCGAGATCCTGATCTGACGGCATCTAAGCAATCCGCCGTAAATACCCTCGATCAATCGTTAGATCCCCTGATTGGATCCAACGGCTGACCTTTTATCTGTGATCGTTCGTTAGATGTCAAAAGATCTGGACCGTTCAACGTCAACCAATAATCCATCAGATGGCCCTGGCAACCCCCGCTACTGTGGATCGTCTTCCTCCCCAGCTCGCGCCTGACAGCCGAATCTTCCCCATACTGCCACGTCCTCTAGCCAATCTGCTATTCTCTTGCCATGTCAGGAAGGTCATTGCGGCCTTGCCCAAACATTTCTAGCACTCCCAGCCAAGCCTGAGGCCCGGTCCACCCCAATTTGCGAAATTGAGGGAACCCCTCGGGCCGAGCCATTCTTCCCAACCCAAGCTCCAGTGTCCATCCCTAAGGCCTATATATACCATCAGAACTTCACAGTGAGCCCCTTTGCTCACTGTGAATCCCTAATTCCCCCTTTCAAAGGTCTGCTGGAGTCCCATCTTCCTCGGTGAATTCCAGAAATTCCAGAAGCGTGAACTGCTGATAGAGGGCTCGTCTGGTGTTTAGACCCCCTGTGAAGTTTTGTTTACTGTCCAGGAAGCTTCAGCGAACCTCAATTCCCCTCGGCTAGGCCTGCAGCCTGACTTGAGGTACAGCCTTTTCCCCATTGAAATTCCTTTAGCTCCATTTCGTTTCTGTCCTCTGGATGAGCCCTGAATGTCACCTAGTAAACCGTAGCCACCTAAGGAACCTATGGTAATTGTTTCCTGGGGCTAAACTAGCTCAAATCGATCGTATCAATCGATTGAGCTAGCGGCCGAGCCATGGCTAAGTCCGAGTAAGGACCCAGCGATTGGCTGCGCCCCAGGTTAAGAAAGTATGGGGATTCGACTCACCTCACTTCTTTGAATGTGTAAGGATCAAACCCCGGTCGAATCGAGTCCTCTATGAGGATAATTGTACCCTCACAGTCGACCTGAGATGCCTTATTGAAGGCATCTCGGTTGAGTAGCACCCCATCGATCCAAAAGGATCCAGATGGGGGTTCTTGGTCCAATCGATGCGTCTCAACTCTAGGAATGTTTAGGGATCGAGTTGAGCCGCTACCGTCGCCGGAGCGTCGAGAATTTCAGCGCGGAAGTTCTGCTGACTCGGGACCCGTCGAGAGGAGGAAGACGAAGTCGTGGGTCCTGGGCCGGGCTGACCCGTGACCCGCGCTGTTCTGATTTTGGGCCGCGTCTATTTAATAATTATCGGAAGACATTTTTAAAAGTTGTGAATTAAATTAATCAAACCCTATAGTTTTAATTTAAATAAAAATAAAGAATAAATTATTTAAATAACTTTGTCTTAAGTAGGTGATTAGTGCTAATTAGCTTAATTAAGGGGTCAAAACTTAAGATAAGTGTATTTCCTACTTTAGAAATCAAGATGAAACACATTAAAGCAGATTTGGATTAATTTGGATAAGTGAATCCTAAGATCCCAATTTTAAGCTTAAGTGAGGTTATTTTGGTCATTTTGGCCAAAATGTGCTTAAGTGCCCTAAAACCTTGGGAAATTTAGTAAATTAACTCTAAATTAGATCATTAGTGTCTCTCTAAACTCTTAAGCTAATAATGTCCATAGTATTCATATTAAACTAAAGAATCTTCATTTAGTCTTAATTAAAAACTTAGATCTTGTGTGCTCTTAAAGGAGTCACCATTGCCTTAATAATTGCACCCAAAAATTGTAGATGCTAAGATTTCACATTGATATGTTCAGTTAAGTTAACTTATGAGCTTAAAATTCTTAAAGAAATAATAATAGAAAATTTTAAGTTAAAATCTAGCTTAAAGTCTAAAGTGATCAAACCTCAGATCCTTAGATCTTAGATCTTACACCAAGATCTTCAATTTGGAATTAAACCATCTCCAATTGAAATTCTTTAAATGATTGATTGTTTAATCTTTTGAAACCTTCCATATGGGTATAGGATGATTCAATCAATAAGATAATGGAATTATCTTAAAGATTGAATATAGATCTTAGATTCTCAAATTCTTAATTGATTATTTTATCTTATAATCAGTAGAATAACCCTTTAATAACTTCTTAGTTCCTGGACCTTTCATCTTATAATGTCCTTTTCCTTTAATTTGGGTAATAAATGTGAACCTTAGATCCCAGTTAGGATACTACCTTGGATTTAGGATTTGAACTCAAAAATTGGGGTTTAAGTTCTAGATTCTTAAATCTTGATTTACTTAATCAAGATTTGAGTAAGAGAGTAAAATATTAAGAAATTAGGTCATTGATTTACTTACTTAAACTATATAGTCATCACATGATTTTGGATTAGAACTTGTTAAGTTCTAATATTAACTTTAGGGACGTAAATCTGAGATTCTACTCGATATCTGGATATTGGAGATCCTAAACTTGTACCTTCTCAGAGTAGCTAGATTTGGTAATTAGATAACACCAGATATCACATAAGTCTAGATTGAGTCTCTTGCTTTCCTTGACTAGATTGCTTGGCATCCCTTGTTTATTGAGCTTTATTCCTTGAGCATAATAGGAGAACTTTGGACATGGATGATACATCCTAAGTTAGTATTTGAATTGCATATCATTCAATTTTTCCTTGTTTGCAGTTAGTAGAATATGTCCTAGCTTAGTCTACCTCTTCAGTAGTAGTATTATATAGACTGGACTCAGACATAGCATATTTGGATGGCTAGGCTGGGGATTGATTGATTGATATTGGAGGCCCTGTATGGCTTATTGGCTGGTATGGCGGTACTATATCTTAGGCTTATTGCTACTTTAGCTGGATTATTCAGTATTGTTTTCTATTTTGCTTTGCCACATACTTCAGTGGCCTTATTTACAGTACTTGCTCGCTTTGCCACATGTCTCAGTGGCTTTACTTTACATAGATTGCTTTGCTTTTGCCACATGTCTCAGTGGCCTTTCCTTTTCCTTTTCTTAATTAGCATGTTATCTGTATACTCATATGGTTTACTTACATATATTGGCATATTTAGGATGCTAGAATTGCATATTTCCAGTACTTGTGTTTCTTTTATATACTCAGCATGTGTTAATATGATCATAAAGCATGTTAGGTACAGAATTGTTTTGTAGTTGCTGTTTCTTTTAGCTTTGAGCCTCACCTTGCTTATTTCACATTGTATGTTCTTCATACTAGTTGCTAACTATAAATGGATAGTTTATAGTTACTGTTTCTCCATATCTTGTTGCACCTATTACTGCTTGCTTGTTTAGCTAATTTAAATGTGATATCTTCAAAATATTCAATTCATTAAAATAGCCTAAAATGTATTTAGACAATTGTCTAACTGTAACTTTTTGTTTTGTTGGATGGGGCCCTAGCATTTGTGATACCGTCAAATGTCAGATTCCGACGTGTTCATAGGCAGTGTCGCAGAAGAGGAGCAGGTTCAGGAGGAAGATCGTGCTACTGCTGTTTAGTTAGATATCACATTTTATTTCAGTGAGATTGCGAGACATTTTCATTCTCTTTAATATTCAGTTTGTAATAATTAATTTTGGATATGTTTCATTTCTGCATTTTGATGAGTTACTATATTATTTTCTCTCTTTCTACTATGTATGCTTGTGGATGTTACTACTCGCCTATTGCTTCTGCCACTCTGATATTTACATATATATATATATATATATATTGATGAATGTTATAGTACTTGGTGACAAGTCGTTGGCTTAAGGCAGGTTGGGTTTACCTAACTTTACTTAAGTTTGGGGTTTGCCACAGTTGGAGCACCGTACTCCCTTGTTGTCAGTACGGGGGCCCCACAATCCCGCGGTACAGCACTACAGCGGTTTAGTTTGTAAATTTCACCCGTAGTAATATGTTGTACCGTGCTATGGCATGCTGCAGCAATTGAACTTTGTAGTTCCATCTGCTGTGCCTTAAAGTTTCATCCCGCGGTAGTGCACTGTAGCGCGCTGTGGCGCTATGTATCGAAATATTTTCTAACTTTCACCCGCAATAGCTCGCTGCAGCGCGCTATAGCGCACTGCAGTGACTGAAGTTCAAAGTTTCTTTCGCTATAGCATGCTATAGCGAAATCGTTCCAGGTACCAGAATTTCTCTTTGGTCTATGCTGTCAGCTTCCCAGTAACCGGAGTGCGCTGTAGCGCGCTGCTGCAACATGCTGTAGTGTGCTACAACAATTTTCTCTCAGAAATTACAGAATTGGTCCAAATCTTGTTGAGTTCCTCATTTTTTCTGAAAACATAAAGAATTAATCAAAGTAGGTTGTTTTGAAGATAGAATTGTATGACTTCTTCCGTTATTTTTGCTATAAATTATGGACTCATCACACCCCCACACTTAGATTCTTGCTCGTTCTCGAGTAAGTTTAAAATAAATTTTTTTGAATTTAAAGTATGAGAGTCATAGTTTAGCAATCAAATATGAAGTTTATTGTCATTCAAGTTTTCATTTAACTAAAACGACTCATAAGTTTTCAGCCATTAGATGATTCTAAACTCAAGTTATAGTCCTTGGTTGCTTGTCTAGTCTCTAATTTTAATTTGATAATGGTTTTTACTTCATTATGGGAGAGGTTTCTTAGAATTTCCTAAATTATTGAGGTTATAAGTGACCAAGAGTTTTGTGCCATATGTGCTCCTTCTTATAAATCACAAAAATTCACGATTTTCAGAAGATATATTTTTCATCATCCTGTTTCACTTTTTTCTTGAGAGAGATATTTTTTTTGATCCTCAATTTTTGATTTCTTTTCTTTTTTAACTTAAGGGAGATATATTTTTCTTCATCCATTTTTCCAGCTCTTTGTGGTTATGAAGTCCTATAGGAGCCTAGCACACTCATTAGTTTACTCAATAACTTATAATCACTAGTTCCAATTTTTTAGTTCACCCCCATACTTAGACCTTAGTATTAATCTTGTTAAATATTCAGAGATTAGATACAACCCAAGACCATCCCTTTGTTTTGATGATTTAGTGCTGACAATTAGTTTTGTCACTTTTTGTTAAGCAAATTTTAGTTGACATTTAATCTTCACATTAATATTTTCTTGACATTCATGGTATTGGAAAGTTCAGAAAAAAATTATTTCTTGCAAACCAAAGAAAAATTGATAAAATAAGAAAGTCCATAATTTACTTATTAAGAAAAAAAAGCAAAATACAAAAGAGGAAAATAAAAATGAAAAGAAAGAAAAAGAAAGAAACAACCTATTCAATCATCATTCTCTCCTTCCTCCTCTTCTTCCTTGCCTGCATCCTGGTAAGTGTAGTCAGAAGGCCATCGGGAGTTCAGAATAGGGTCACTGACAGGGGGTTACGGTATCACCGATCCATCGGGTCGTCCTCCATGCAAGCTCCATTCTTGGAATATCATTCCAAGGGCTTCATGAAATTTTGATTGGAATTTGCGCTGCCGGGCAATTTCAGCCTTGTAGAACTGCATGTCGGTGGCCCTAGCCTTTCCCAAATCAATTTGTTGAGCAAAGATCCGCATCAACATTTTCTCCGAAAAAGAACGGCCGGTAGACGCTAAGGCTTCTCCTTCTTCTCCCCTCCATTTCTTGGCGTACTTCTATTCATGGGAATAGACATTCAAATTTGTTCGCTCAAGAGGGGCACTAGGGAAGACAGTGACATTGGAGGAAAGTACCTTGACCCCTCGGGCCAGACAAATACCATAAATTAATAACCCAAAAGCAAGCGCAGAACTGGACCCATTCAGAGCATTCCAGAGTTGCTCAAGAATAATGCCGGAGATATGAATTTCTCCCGACCTTTGGATTGCACACATGAGCAGCACCCTAGAATGGGTCACTTTACTGAGATGCGCCGACGGCATGATGAACATGGAGATAAAGACAAGCCAAACATTGCTCGAGTCCATGAGGAGGGCTCGAGGAACGTTGGCTAGATTACCTCTCCAATCTGCATCATCGTAGAGAATTAAAGCATCGATATCAGGCCAGTTTGTGGTTCTATGCTAAGAAAACTAATATCTATGAGTACCATAGAACCAACATTTCATTGAGATGTCTTCATCTCCCAAACAAAGGATGAAGACTATCTGAAGTTCAAAATGGAAGTCAAAAGTGGTTATCATTTTGATCTCCACCTGCGAGATAATGTAGTCTATCAAGAAGAACACATATGGATTCTTAAATCCATGCAGCACAAAATTTTAGTTGAAGGCCATAATTTGGATTTCTTGGTAGTGCAAAGATGTACCAAGATTTGAAGAAATCATTCCAGTGGCCTAGAATGAAGAAAAGCATGGCTGAATTCATATCAAAGTGTCATGTATACAGTTTAGTCAAAGATGAACATCAGAAGCGTGAAGGAATTCTCCATCCTCTAGCAATTCCGGAATAGAAGTGGTTTGATATTTCTATAGACTTCATTATGGGTTTGCCTAAATCTAGGTTTGGTGCTGATTCAATTTAGGTCATTGTAGATTGACTAACCAAATCAGCACATTTTATTCCTATGCGTCAAATCGATTCCGTAGAGAAATTGGCGAAGTTGCATATCAAGGAAATCGTTAGGCTCCATGGAATTCCAAGGTCTATCATATCCGATCGAGATAGCCATTTCACTTCTAAATTTTGGCAGGCAGTGCATCTAAACTTGGGGACTACCCTAGCCATGAGCACCACTTTTCACCCTCAGACAGATGATCAGATTAAAAAAGTCAACCAAATTTTAGAAGATCTTCTTCATCTCTGTATTCTGGATTTCAGAGGTTTTTGGGAAGATCATATTTCGTTGGTAGAGTTTGCTTATAATAATAATTTCCAAGCGAGTATCAACATGGCTCTGTATGAAGCTTTGTACGATAGGAAGTGTAGTACTCCCTTAGTATGGTCTGAAATAGGCAGCGTTCAGTTATATGGCCCAGAATTAGTTGAAGAAACTAATTGTAAAGTTCAGCTAATCTAGTAGAGAATTAAAGCAGCTCAAGATCGTTAGAGTAAGAATCATGATGCTCATCATCATACTCTAGAATTCAATGTTGGAAATTTTGCGTACCTTAAGGTCAGTCCGATGAAAAGTGTATATCATTTTAGTGTAGCTGGAAAGTTAAGTCCCCGCTATGTCGGACCCTTTGAAATTCTAGAGAAGATTGATTCTGCAGCTTATAGATTGAAGCTTCTTAAAGATTTCTCTGCATTCCATAATGTGTTCCACATCTCATCTCTACAAAGATGTCTTCAAAATCCTTTTCATCTAATTCAACTTCCAGTAGTATCTCTCTAGCCAGATCTTTCTTATGTAGAGGAGCCAATTAAGATCTTAACTTATGATCAAAAGCAGCTGAGAAATCGCTCAATGCCAATGGTAACGGTTCAGTGGAGGAATCGCTCTTTAGAAGAATCTACTTAGGAGAAAGAGGCTGATATGCGAAGAAATTATCTCGGTCTCTTTCAGAATCTAGGTACCCATTAAATCCTCAACTTATATTTTTGTTCTTAAAATTTATGCATTGTTGTTTTCTCTCTTGAGATGATGTCGAGGACAACATCGTTCTTAAGTGAGGGAGTCTGTAACAACTCGAGACTGTTACTCTATTAATTCTCAGATTAATCAAATATTAATTTTGATCCCAATGCATTTAGAATATCAAGTTAAGCTTATCCTGAAAATTTGAAGTCAATTGGACTTCCATAAGTCCAGTTAGTATTTTGATCAGTCTAGATGCCCTAAATGAGACTTAAAAAAAATTGATCTCAGAATTAAAATCTGATTGCATTTTTGAATTCCTCACCTCCAAATTAGCTAGGGATATAAATTTGGTAAAATTTAGAGATCATTTGGACCATAAATCAATTTAAAGTAAAATGATCTAACTGCATTTTAGGGTCCCTACATTTCTTATTTGCATTACTACCCTATCCCAACGGTCGGCTACCTTCAGAACTGCGGACGTTATCTGGGCCATTGATTTCCGTGGATCCAATCGAACGGCCCGTGCCTGAGATATGATTAGCCCAATCTTGTCATTCCGCATTTTTTGAAGAGTGATCCGACAACACTCGCTCAGCCTCAGGATCTTTATATTTGATCGAACGACTGATCTAGCATATGCGATCAGCCGTTACCTGTTGGGGGATTAGAGCTGTCCCATTTCAACTGACGATCCATTAGACGATGGTGCCTTACATAGCAACTGTGGATCATCTTCCTTCTTCGTTCGTGCATGACAACCAAATTCGTGACAGCCTAGCCTATCCCCCACTCCTCTTGACACCTCAGCTAATCCATTAGAATCTTCCCACTCCCAGCCTAAACCACCAGATCAGGTCCTGAGACCCAATCCCTCCAAATTAAGGGAATTGGAATGCCAGGTCTTGGCCCAAGTTCTCAGGTCACCTCTAGTCCAAGTCCTCCTCTCTAGATCCTTCTGATCCCTCTATTGAGGTTATAAATAGCCTCAGCATCTCTTCCTTGAGCTTTTGCTGATCAATTTAGCTCAGTTAAGGTCAGTTGCCCTCTCCGCCATTGTTGGCTGCTCGAGCTTCCCCAGATTAATCCAGGCATGCGTACTGCTGATAGCAGGCTGCTCCTGGTGTTCAGGAACCCTAAGAGCCTCGCAAGAAGCTTAGCCAACCTCTATATTTCCTTTGACCGACCGATCCAGTCCTCCTAGCTATCCAGGTACCCCTCCTATCCTAGACCTAGTCGAGTAGGCTCAGTTCCTTCTTAAGCTACTCTCTAAATACACTCTTAGTCTAGGCGATTCTAATGCGAATGATGTGGTAGCTCTGGATTAGCCCAATCAATCATATCAATCGATCAGATTGCACCGCTTGAAAAGCCTGGCACCTAAGTAAGGTCCCACGCTCCTAGCAGCTCTAGGGTCAGGCTAGATTGGAGCTTGGGTGCGACTCGCCACACTGAAGTTGTAGCCATCGAGCTCCAAACATGGTAAGCTCTCTGTAGGTGTATAATGATCCCCCATAGGAATGGCTGTAGAAGGATATAGGCCTAGTAGCTCCCCAGTGATCAAGCCAGTCACGGATGCGGGTTTTGGGTTCTATTGGTGCACCTTAGCATGCTGATGGAATCACGATCCATTTGAGGTCACAGGGTGGTCGGGTGAGTGAGAATTTAGATGATTAGGGTTACCATAATCAGCTAGCTATCAGGATGGCGCGGGGCGAGGGAGAAGTATGGTATGGGTCGAGCCGACCCATGACCCATGCTGTTCGACGGTGATGGGCCATCGGGTCAAGCCAACCCGAGTGTTTTGTAATGGGTTGGAACCTATTTATTAATTAATAAATGTATTTTGTATTTATTTTCCTTAAGGAAAATAATGGAAAATCAAATGGACTAATTATAAGAATACATAATAAATTAATGTGATAACTTTTGATCCACTGGTCTAAATGTGGGGTCCCGTACCCTCCGCGACCATCATAATACTGATATTAACATAATCATGAGGAGTACTGTCTCTAACTATGGAAAATCTTCAACTTAAGTAGAGTCAGGTATGACCCAACCCACCTTAAGCTGAAGGCTTATCACCTGAAACTGAGAACATACATCAATATATCAAAGTAGCGGAAGTAGAAAACAATAGAACATAACATCCACATTACAGCATAGTATAAAAAAGGTAAATGCATTAGTAACTCAGCTCAAATGCAAGAAGTAAGTACATCTAGATTAAGAAATTATTACAGACTGAATATTTAAATAAAAAGAAAAGAGCCCTCATCCTCACAATAGAAAATAAAATGTAACAAAATAACAACAGGAAGATCCTCCTCCTGTCCAAGCTCCTCTCTAGAAGAACCACTAACAAACAGCTCCAAATCTAACATTTGTTGTGTATTAAATGCTAGGGCCTCAGCCAACAAAAAAAATATTACAATTAGATAAATTGTCTAAGTATATTTTGGGCTAATTAAGTGAACTGAACATTTAAAAATATCATATTATTACTTTATTTGAATAGGATCGTTATAACTAACACATTATAACCAATAAGCGAAGTAGGTAGAATATCATACCATAAATGAGGTTGAGCAAGGTAGGGCTAAGAGTATAAATAACTATAAATTACTAAAAGTAAGCTCATCCTAACATGATTATTATCACATGAATGCATGCTGATAACTTAAGAGAAAAGTTGTACTGAAGTATGTAAAACTAAATATATATAAAACTAGCATCCTAAACATGCAAGTATAGAATGAATGCTGAACGAAAGTAGTATACTGAAATAATTATAAAAGTATGCAGAAAATTATAAAGTAAAAGCCATTGAAGCATGTGGCAAAACAAGCTAAATCACGGGACTGAACTGAAAATAAAAGCCACTGAAGCATGTGGCAAAACAAACCAAAACACTGAAAGTAAGAGCATGCCTAAATATAGTGCTGTCATAGGAGAATTAGGTCATATAGGACTCATGAATAGAAAGTTCAACATGTATCCATCCTAGGAATCATTAGAGTTAGGTCCAAGTTAAACTTATAGAATAAGACATGTATCCATCCTAGCCAAGCTCAGGGCTAGGTTTGAGTCTATTCTATAATAGAACTGGTACTGAGGAGGCAGACTAAGCTAGGATATACTCTACTTAACGGAATGTACTAAATGAACCAAATAATATTTATGCTATTCAAATACTAACTTAGGATACATCATCAATATCCTAAGTTTCTTATTATATCCAAGGAAGAAGGCTCAATATACAAAAGGTATAGAGCAAGAATAGTCAAAGTAAGCAAGAGACTCAACTAGACTCATGTGATATCCATTGTTGTCTAATTTAATTTGCTCTAACTATTCTGAGAAAATACAAGTTTAGGATCTTTAATATTTAGCTATCAAGTATAATCCAAGATTCATGACTTTAATGTTAACATTAGAACTTAACAAGTTCTAATCCAAAATTAGGTGATGACTATAAAGGATTAAAGTAAATAATTCAATGACTTAATTAATATATTTTACTCACTCAACCCAAATCTTGATTATGCGAATCGAGATTAGAGATTCTAGACTTGAACTCCATATTGAAAGATTATTTTACTCACTCAACCCAAATCTTGAATCCAATATACTATCCTATTGAGGATATATACTTCACACCCAACCATAATCTAAAGGTGGAAGATCTTATGAGCTGAAAGATCAAGAAGCTAAGATCTTAATGAAAGGTTATTCTATTATTAAAAGGCAAAATAATCAATTAAGAACATAATATTCTAAGATCTATATTCAATCCATAAAATAATCATATTATTCTATAGGTTGAATAAATCTTACACCCACGAGGAGGTTTCCAAGAGAATTAGACAATTAATCAAGTAGAGAAATTCCAAATGAGATGGTATAATTCAATCAGATGATCAAAGGATCTAAGATCTAAGATTTAAGGTTTGATCACTTAAGATTTAAACTGCAATTTAAGCTTAAGACTTTCATAAGGCATTTCTCTAAGGTTACTATCAAAATTGATAAGGCATTGGGACTGAGTTCATTAGAACTAGGCTCAATATTTAAGATAAAGAGAAAGTTCTTAAGAGTACATCAAGATCTTAAGAATTTCATTAAGAAATTTTAAGATTTAAGCCTTTAGGCAAATCAATTAGATTTAAAGGTTGATTAATTAGAGCTAATGCAGTTCATTACTAATTATAATCACATTACTGAAGATTCCAAGGTATAAGGGTGCATTAAACAATATTTTGGTCAAAGTGACCAAAATAACATTCTTAAAGCTAAATTTAGGATTCTGGGGTTTAAGCTTTCAAGTTGCTTCAATTTAGTTTTAATGGACTTAATATTAACTAGTGAGTTAATGAAGCTCTCAACTCAACATTTGATATCATAAATAGCCTAATTAGCACTAATCATAATTTAAGACCAAATAAGGTGATTAAAAAAATTAGGGTACATTAAGATGATCGAAGCATCATCATAAGCTCCACTACACTTAAGAAGGTGATTGAAACCTAAATCTCCAAAATTAGAGGTTTAACTAAAGCTATATTCACTAATCTAAGAGTAGGGTGATTAAGAGGTGATTAGCAAATTTAGGACTCCTAAATTATTTTTAATGGCTTAAATAGGTTCTTCATAGTCTTAGGAGTAATCAAGGACTTAAATCATAATTTTTGGACATTAATTGAATTAATTATGAGTTAATTAAGTTCAAAGAAAGATTAGACTAATTTATAAAATCTAACAATTGGATCATAAATTTTATTGCATATTTATATTCCTTATGATTTTTTGATTCAAATGGTACATTGGATCATACCATTTGGATAAGTATTGATTGAATTATTTTATTAATTCATTCTAAATGTTTTTCATTAAGGACATTTAATATAGTATATTTATCCTTTATTAAATAGAAGAGAAATAAATCCAAAATGAATTGATTAGCCCGGCCCACTAATCAAATTGCGTGGGTCGAATCGGGGACCGACTAGGTCGGCACTGTCGCACCGCACGGGCCTGAGCTGGCCCAGCCCGATGTGCCAGTGTCATCGTCCCCACTCTCCTTACGCGACAGACTGATCATGGAAGGCTTCAGAGCCTTAATTCTCAATACCAGACAATGTTGGCGCCTCAGATTGACCCCTACATGTTCCCAAAGTTGAGACACATCGATCCCACCATGAAGCCCA
Organism: Gastrodia elata; assembly: GCA_016760335.1. Taxonomy (NCBI): domain Eukaryota; kingdom Viridiplantae; phylum Streptophyta; class Magnoliopsida; order Asparagales; family Orchidaceae; genus Gastrodia; species Gastrodia elata. Next base: position 12,615,563 of record CM028677.1, on the reverse strand, counting down.
CTCGGGGACGCTCTGGATCGCCAGTTGGATATTTGATAGGTTCGGCCTTAACACATCATCTAGTGTTTACTGTGAGGAGTTAATTCTCCTTACAGAGACAACCATTTGGCCAGAGCTCAATCCTTACACCATCCTAATGGTGAGGCAGATTGAAGCCCTATGGCCACGAGGATTGGGGTGCCTTGGATCATTGGATCCTTACTCGAGCTCAAATACAAACTCTTGGCGGAATGCAGACGATTAGAATAATCACATTAAGATAGCCCAGACCCTAGAAACAATCACATCAGGTCTGGTTAGCTTGCACGTTCGATTAACAATTAGAATTTTGAGGAATTGGGGTTCGGGACATCTAGAGAAGTCTCGGCACTTTGTCTAGACTGAGTTCCATCTAGATAGTGAATCCTCACTGTCGAGATTAAACTAGGCCAAACCCAACTAATTCCAAGCATCCTAAGAACTAGGAAAACATATCCAAAACATCACAGAGCTATTCTAAGGCATGGGTAAAGAGAACTGAGCTTGCACAGTTCAGTGGGTAGAAGTTGTACCTTGGATTGAAGTTACAGACACAGTTAGGAGCAATTGAAGGTTGCTAAAGCTTCCAGAAGATTGGAGCGACGTAGCAAGGGGTCTGAACACCAGACACGCACCCTTAATCAGTGGTATGTAGCTCCTGACACACTTGGATTTTTTCGGAGGACAGGGAGCTCCAGAGAATTCTCTAAAGGAATTGAGGGATCACAGTGAGCAAAGGGGCTCACTGTGAAAGTCCAGAAGTATTTATAGGTATCAGGAGGCTTCAGGGTGGATTCCAGAGCTTGGGAACTAGGGTATGGCTCAGCTTGAAGCAATGGGGTGGATGAAATGGTCGGGGAAAATTCAGGGAAATGGCAGCCGATAAGACATCGTTCCTGAGAATAAAATGGAAAGATTGGCGCAAGTCCCATAATACCACGGGGCTAAGGAGGTCGTGCTGTTATGGGGGACCAAATGCCCATCCGGTCGAGGGGAAGGAGATGATCCACAGTGCTACGATCACTGGGAGTCGTCTGATCATAGAGCCATTGGGATTAGAAGGCTATGATGCGCTACTTAAACGATAAACCATGGATTAGATGACAGCCGTTGTACACGCTCGATCGATTCGACGCCTAGGATTAGATCACGACACGGGATAAATCGCGTCATTGGATGAAATGCGCTAGGATGCGTGCTAACACATCCATTGACGAGGACTGAAGCGCCGCTATAGGGACCCCGCGATCTGCCGCGGTCATGACAACAAATCCCATATATAATAAAATTAATATAATTAATTTAAATAATATAAATCATTTAATTAATTAAATAATAATTCTTAATAATTTTTAAATCCAATTTAGGACTTATTGAGCTCTAAAAATTCCCAAAAATTTACCTTTAGCTAATTAGGGTATGAGAATTTTAAAAATGAACTTAGATTTTAATTTGGAGATCAAATTAATTTAGCTAATTTTCAAGATTCTAAAATAGGCAAAATAACTAAAATGCTCAAATGAGCTCCTATGGATTTCAAACTTTTAGGGTTAGGTTTATATGACCCATTGTGGCGGCCGCCCCCAAATCACCCGGATTAGGAGGTGGTCGGCACTTAGCAAACCCTTACTTAACATTCAGATTAAGGAATGGACCTTCTTAATCAAATGTCAAGGGGGATATGCCTTAATAAGCAAAGAGTAACAACAGAAACAATCACTTAAATGAGTATACTATAATTTATCAGAGTGCGGAAGAAAAACAAGAGTAACATCCATACAATCCAGATATAAACTGTACAACTCAGAATACATAAACATGAAAAGTAAAGCAGTTAGATCCTGTATTATTACAAAATGATGTTAAAGTTTATGCAGTAAAAAGAGTAAAGTCTCTCATATCCTCACAATATCAAACAGAAACTACTGATCTTCTCCTGTATGCTCCTCCTCCTGAACTGGATCTCCAGAAGGTCCCATAACCTCGAACAGCTCAGAATCTACCATTGTCGGTTTCACAATGGTAGGGCCCCAGCCAACAAAAGAAAAATCTAGTTAGACAAAATATCTAAGTACATTTTAGGCTATAAATTATTAACTTTTAATGATATCACAATGCTAAACAATCATAGGAGCAGTAAGCAGTAAGGAAAGGTAACAAAGTTATAATTAACATGATTATAAGTTAATAAGTTGTGAGGTAAGTACATACCTCAACTCAAGCTACAGAAAAGGTTAAGCAATGCATAAAAATCTTTACAAACACAAATGAAACTTCTAAGTACATGATCAATATAAGACAAGTAAGAACTGCAGAAAATGAAAATATGGCAGAAGTGAACTGATCTGTAAGGTAAGAGCTAGCCAAAACTATAAAGTAAATAAAAGACAACTGTAAAGTAACTGTAATACAAATAAAATAACAGAAAAGTAACTGCCAATATGAGATATTCCTACTTAGTCCTGCCATCAGTAAAGTCCATCTACTCATCTGGAAAAGTAGTCCCAGATATACTAGGAAAGTAGTCCTAATCAGAAATAGTCAGTATCTGGAAAAATAGTCCCATATATACTAGGAAAGTAGTCCTAGTCCAAGACACATGCACTAGGAAAGTAGTCCTAGCCCCAAAAGCTATCCTATAGGCTCTAGGAAAGTAGTCCTAGCCCAAAACAATTCTCAAGTAAAGTCATACTACATGGCAGACTAAAAAGACATATCTCCTCAAGTTTGATAAAATTATTTTCAACCAAATAACCTTCTAACAATATGAAATGCCATCAAAATCAACATAAAAATGATCATTCAATATTCTATGTTTAATGCAATGTATCCAAAGGTAAATAAATCCAAAGCAAAAAGGAAAGCATATCATACAATTTTTAATGAATATAGAATAACACTAAATAACAGTTGTGACATCACTTTATTTTCTATTTAAGACATTCTAACTACCATAAGTTACATAAGATTCAAAATCCTCAATTCCTACACTGTCTGTAACTTAGAATATCGAGCCTACAAGTTAAAGGAATGTTAGAACTAGTAAAGTTCTAATACTTATAAATCACATGTCGCTTAATTAAGTTAAAAGAATAAATCAATCATCCTAAGTTATTTTCTTATAAATCCCAAACAAATCTTGAGTAGTCAAATCAAGATAGAAGATTAAGAACTAAACTTCAATTAATGAGGTTCAATTCTTAATCACCAGGTTATCTTAAAGATTAGAGCTTAATTCCCACCTCATTGTTTAAATGTTAAGGCCAATCCTATTGAATTAAATCAAATTCAATAGGATAGATTTTTAATCCTAATTCTAATATTAAAAGATCAAGTAATCAATAAATAAACTATGAAAAATCTAATGAATTAATAAAATCAAGATTTCACCTTAATGAGTAACCCACTTTACCCATTAGATGAATTCTAACCTAAGATTTAATCCTAATCTTAGGAATTAAAGCTCTTAAATACTAAGAGTATCACTCAGACACACATCCTAACTAAGGTTATAAGACCTAAAGGATGATCTAAGAATGATTAAGGAAAGGAAATTCTCTCATATTTTACTTAGGTTTAATTTAAGACTTAAATTAGGGTTTTCTTCAATTTTTTAATCTAAGACTTAGAATTTATTAAAATTATAGTCTAAATTACTTAAATTATAATTTGATATGATTTAGAGATGAAATTAGCTCTTAATTTTATTAAACCCTAATTTTGGGCAAAAAGATTGTTTTTCCCCTCCTTAAGGATCTAAATCTCACCTTTATGAATTAGGGCTTAATTTTGGATTTTAATGATGTAGAATGATTACTTACTGTCTAATATGAGTTTAGACAGTAAGTTCATTAAATTTTGGTTAAGTATTAAGCCTTATAGGGTCAAATTAAGGAATTTGACCAATAAGGGTATAATGGTAATTTTCCCCTAATGACATATAATTTTTCTATTAGTTTATTAAAGTTTATACTCTAAGGGTTCTATAGAATCTAAAATTATTAAATTCTGATGTGTATTGGCTAAGTTATAACCAAAACAAATTCTGGGGTTTAAAGGCTAATTAAGGATTCTTAATTATGGGTCAAAAATCCTAATTTTGTCATTTGGTGTCCAAATTGTAAACTTTTAGTGGCTGTAAATCACAATTAACCCACTGATTCTAATGACTAGTGGTAGGTTCAATTTGGACTCCATTTGGCTAAGTTATGGCTTAATTAGGGTTTAGGGTGATTAGTGAGTGATTAGTAAAATTAATCACCAAATTATAAATCTAACCCTACAAGTAGGTTTAATAGGTTCTAGGAGTTCTTTGAAACTTAGTTTGTTCAATTTGGGTTATTAAATTTACTAATATTCACTAATCAACTTTTAGGGTAATTAGAGGTGATTAACAAATCTAACGGTTGGATCTTAATTATTTTTAAAGATTTCTATAGATTAGGTTTTGCTGATCTAAATAAGTGTTTGGATCACCTAATTTGGAGCTAAGATGACTAACTTATGGTCATTTAAAGTTCTAGGTCAAATTCGACTAATTAGGGTTAAGTCATAAATGTCATTAATCAAATCCTAATCCAAACAGCAAAATTAATACTATTAGAATGCTCCTTAGGATTTTGTGAGTATTTAAAGACCCACATTCAATAGGTTTGGATAAATGTGTGCAAAATTAGGGTTATTTGAATGAAATTGTAATTTTAATAATTAATTAAATACCTAAAAATGTCACTAAGTAAATTATTGATCCTACAACAAAATTAATAATATTATTAAATTCCTCCTATTTTTCTGATGAATTTGATATATTCATTTGCTATGATTGGGCTTATATTTATTAAGATATTAGTGTTTAAAGTATTAGTGTTTAATTAATTAAACTAAACTGAATTTAATTAATTGATTAAATGTAATAGATTTTTATTTGCTAAGTTTTTCAGAAGGTGGTCCCACGGCAGACGAACGAGACTTCAATGATATTAGCACTCCAGTGGGTCCCACTCCTTGATATCGGGGACGACACGCATGCAAACGGGGCCCACTATCCTTCGTCTCGAGCGCAGCAATGCCGCGACTGGATCGGGCATGCCTGCTTAGGGCAAGCAAAAGGGAGACCTGCACCAGCTTGCTAGAGGTCGGCTCGCCCGGCCATGGGTAGAGCACGACGAGGACTCCTCATTGGCTGAAGAATCACGGCTAGAGGTGGCCTGAACAGCCGGTTAAAGGCAACCCTAATTTCAGGATATGCGATCGAGGAATGCTTCGAGATAAACTTATTGCCTAATTATATGTTTCAAAACATTAAATTGAAACATATGCAATTTTTATTCGATCAATTATCAAATGATTTGCAAATTACAATTAAATTGGGATTAAAAATAGGACAAGGAAGAAGGGAAGTACTTGAGGATTTCGAAGGATTTGAGTTGCGAGCGGCGACAGACTTTCGAGATCAAAAAATTATGAGGGTTTTCCCAAAGCAATTAAAGAAAAATGATCTCAATCTCCCTCCCCGAGATGCATTCGAGATGCAGTTAAGAGGTTAAGGAAAAAGCGGTGGAGCGATCCCGATGGCTTGCGTCGTAGGCCGCATGTCCACGCTAAGTGCCGCGTGCCCTAACCTTGAGGAAGACAAGATCGTGGTCGTCTGATCGGACGGCCCAATCGAACGGCGCAGAGAGCACCGTTCCATTAAACGGCCCCGGCCCGTTAAGTATTACAGTGAAGAATAAATGGCGAGGCCCACTGTAATATTTGCTAAATGTTGAATATTAAATCTTAAATTCATAAACAATTATTAAATTATTAAATGGCTTTTAAATAAATCCAAAACTTCACCCCTAGCTAATTGAGGGGTGAGGAATGTAACGGCACGGTCTGATTTTTGATTTGACGAGTATTTAATTACTTAAATTTTCAGGATATTTAAATAATATTAAAATATTAGACGAAAATCCAACGACTTTCAAATGCATCAGAAACTTCACCCCTAGCAAATTTGGGGGTGGTGAATGTAATGGCGAAGTCAGATTTTCAATATGAGGTCTAGATAAAAAGTCAATTTCTAGGGTTTGGGATTTTCTAGAATTTCTGATTTGATTCAGTTGACTCCTAGTTTGACCTAGGTCTTAGAGATACGTTCTTATTGACTTATTTAGTGAACTAGAATCTTAATTAAGACTTAGATTAGCCTTAATTAACCTAAGTAATAACCTGGGTTGTTACAGACTCGCCCACTTAAGAACGATGTCGTCCTCGACATCACTCAAGTGAGAAGAATAAAGCAGATATAGAGTGAATGAATTGAAATAAGTTAGAGTTGAGGAATTACCTTGATTAAAAAGGTTTGGGTATTTCTGTCGCATATCCACTTCTTTTTCCCAAGTGGCTTCATTGCATGATCGGTTCTTCCACTGAACTTTTATCATTAAAATAGAACGGTTCCTTAATTTCCTTTGATCATGATCTAAAATCTTAACTGGTTCTTCAGTGTATGATAGATCCGGTTGAATTTCAATTGTTAGAAGTTGGATTAGGTGGGAAGGGTCTCGAAGACACTTCGTTAATGATGATACGTGAAACACATTGTGAACTGCAGCAAAGTCTTCTGGCAGTTCTAGCTTATAAGCTGCTGATCCAATCCTCTGCATGATCTTGAAAGGCCCAACATACCTTGGACTGAGTTTTCCGCAAACTCCAAAATGATAAATTCCCTTCATCGGGCTCACTTTTAAATATACTAAGTCTTCTTCTTTGAACTCAAGAGGACGGTGACGATTATTATGATATTTACTTTGTCTGTCTTGAGCTGTTTTGATTCTTTGCTGAATGAGTTTCACTTTCTTGTTTGTTGCTTCCACTAACTCAACCATATAATTGAGTACCTCCTGTCTCGGACCAAGCTAGTGGAGTTGAGCATTTTCTACCATATAACGCTTCATATGGTGCCATTTTAATACTGGATTGGAAACTATTATTGTATGCAAATTCTATTAAAGGAATATGATCTTCCCAGGATCCTGAAAAATCCAACATACATAAATGGAGTAGATCTTCTAAAACCTGATTCACTCTTTCTGTCTGGCCATCAGTTTGTGGATGGAATGCAGTACTCATTGCCAGAGTAATTCCTAGATCCTGATGGACAGCTTGCCAAAACCTTGAGGTAAACCGACTGTCTCTATCGGATACTATTGATTTAGGAATCCCATGTAACCTGATTATTTCTTTGATGTATAGTTTGGCCAATTTCTCTACTGAATTTGTCTGTCGTATAGGAATAAAGTGAGCGGATTTAGTTAATCTATCAACAATCACCCAAATTGTATCAGCTCTAGATTTTCATCGAGGTAAACCCATTATAAAATCCATAGATATATCAAACCACTTCCATTCAGGTATTTCAAGTGGTTGAAGTAATCCGGCAGGTTTTTGATGTTCTGCCTTGACCAAGCTACAAGCATGGCATTTCTCAACAAACTCTGCAACACTTCTTTTCATCCCTGGCCACCAAAAGGACTATTTCAGGTCTTGATACATTTTTGAACTTCTAGGATGTATTTGATAGCCAGAATTATGTCCTTCAATCAACACTTCCTATTGCATGGACTTAGGAATCCATATACGATTATCCTGATAAATTACTGACCCATGCAATTGTAAATCATGACGACATCCTCCTTCAATGTCCATTTTAAACTTTAAATATTCTTCATCTTTGGTTTGAGTGATGGAAACATCCCTATGAAATGTAGGTTCTACATTTATGTTGGTTAATATAGAGCTCATAACATTACTCTGAATAGGAACAATTTCCATCTTTTGAAATTCTTCTATCAGTGAACTTGTAGTGATCAATGCTGACAAAGTTGCACTACGGCTAAGGGCATCTGCCACCACATTTGATTTACCTGGGTGGTATTGAATTTCTACATCATAGTCACTTAACAATTCAAGCCATCTTCTTTGGCGACAATTCAATTCAAGTTGAGTGAATATGTATTTCAGGCTTTGGTGATCAGTGAAAATGGAACATTGAACACCATATAAATAATGTCGCCATAATTTTAATGCAAAAATTACCGCAGCAAGTTCTAGATCGTGTACTGGATAATTCCTTTCATGAGGCCTCAACTGCCGTGAAGCACATGCAATTACCTTCCCTTCTTGCATTAGTACGCAACCTAAACCAGTTCCTGAGGCATCTGTATATACTTGATAGTTTATACCTTCTGTTGGTAATACTAATACTGGAGTAGTATAAAGAGCATCCTTTAAGGTTTGAAATGCCTTTTCACATTCAAGATCCCAGATAAATGGAATAGCTTTTTGAGTTAGCTTAGTTAATGGGGCAGCTATCTGAGAGAATCCTTTGACAAATTTTCTATAATAGCCAGCAAGACCTAAGAAACTTCTTATAACGGTTACTGTCTTTGGCTGGTTCCACTCTTGAATGGCACAGATCTTCTGCTGATCAACCCGGATTCCCTGAGCATCTACAACATGACCCAAAAATGCTACTGACTTCAACCAAAATTCACATTCTGAAAATTTGGCATATAATTTATGTTCTCGCAAAGTCTCTAATACTGTTCTTAAATGGTCTTCATGATCTTTCATAGTTTTTGAATATATGAGTATATCATCAATGAATACTATCACAAATTTATCCAAGAATGGTTTTAGGACTCGCTGCATTAAGTCCATGAAAATAGAAGGTGCATTTGTGAGTCCAAAGGACATCACAAGAAATTCATAGTGTCCATATCGGGTTCTAAATGCTGTCTTTTCCATGTCAGAATCTTTTACTTGGAGTTGATGGTATCCAGATCTTAAATTAATCTTTGAGAATACTATTGCTCCGGATAACTGATCAAATAAATTATCGATTCTGGGAAGTGGGTATTTATTCTTATTAGTGACTTTATTTAATTCTTTGTAGTCTATACACATTCGCATAGACCCATCTTTCTTCTTAACAAATAGCACTGGGGCACCCCATGGTGACATACTTAGCCTAATAAATCCTTTATCCAATAATTCTTTTAATTATTCACTAAGTTCGTGAAGTTCCTTAGGAGCCATTCTGTAAGGAGCTTTTGAAATTGGTTGGGTATCCGGGACTAAATTAATTGCCATTTCAACTTCCCTTGGTGGGGGTAACCCGGGTAGCTCTTCAGGAAAAACATCAACAAATTCATTAACCACCTTAATCTCAGAAAGTGGTATATCCTTCTTACTTTCTCCCAGCATAGTAACTAGGTGTGCTGCACAACCCTTGTTTACTAATTTAATTGCAGTTATTGCATTAATTAGTGAACTTAAAGTACTGAACCTTCCAATAAATGTTGATGTAGTGTCTGGTGATCGAAGTGATATCTTCTTTTGTTGACAGTTAATAGTAGTGTTGTGAGAACTAAGCCAATTCATACCCAAGATTATATCGAAGTTTACTATTGGTAAAATTATTAACTTTGCTTGAAACACTTGCTCATTTAAAGGTACTTGAAGGTTACAGAAATAGGTGATATTGAGTTGGGTTCCGGATGGTAGTCCAACTGCTAAAGATCTTGCCATTTTGTAACGTGGCAAATTTAATCTTTTAGCAAAATTTTCAGATATAAATGAATGGCTTGCTCCCGTATCAAATAGCAGTTTGCACGGATGATAATTAATACTTATAGTGCCTAAATAAAATAATAATTGCTTAGAACTTATTAAAAGCTTTGAAAATAAATACAATATGAATTATGTATACTTAACTATGATTCTTCAAATTGAGTAATACTTAGAATATAATTAAATTTGCGTACCTGTTATGACATTGTTATCTTCAGCAGCCTCTACTGGAGTAAGAGTATAAACTCTAGTAGAACCAGATGATCTTCTAAGGATTTGTTGTTGAGGAGATTTGGAGGTACTTGGTTGTGTAATATTGCTACCAACCCTCATTTGAGTGGAGACCGTAGGTTGTTGGGATGATACCATAGTAATAGGTTGGCTGCTTCGACTGAATCGAGTAGTATTAAGGACTTGAGTTTCATTAGGGCGATCAATACGTGCACCGTCAATTATCACATTAAAATTACACTGTCGATAGAAATGTCCTTTTCTTCCACAGGTATAGCAACATTGTTGATTATGATAACATTTTCCAAAGGGATGAGGTCTGGTACACCCATTATACATTTCTGTGGATGTAGGCTCTACTTCGATTTGGTAGACCTTTCCTGAAGGAGTTCTAGCCTTCTTGGGATTATTATCCCTGTATGAAGTTGAGCTGAAATTCCTTTTAGATTCTTTTTAAGATTGATGCTGATCAATGACACGAGCTGTTTCAATCAATTCTGTAAAGTTGGATAGTCTTAGTGGCACTATATGATCTTTTATTGAATCATGAAGTCCACTTATAAACCTATGGCAGCGTGCTTCTTCTGTTCGTACCATGTCAGGGGAAAAACGAGCTAATCGCCTAAATTCAGATTCATACTCAGCTAGAGTGCGACTTCCTTGTCTCAACCTAAGGAACATGTCTCCCAAATTATGTTGGACTGATGGAGGAATAAATTCTGCTCTGAAGGCTTTTACGAATTCGTCCCATGGGATCTCCTCAATGTAGTAATTTACAAAAAGTGTGCTGCGGAGGTTATCCCACCAACACTCTGCCTCTTCCTAGAACATGTGGGTGACTAATCTTACTGACTCAGCATCTGGACAGTTTATACTAGTTAAGTTCTTTTCTACTATCTTAAGCCAATTGGCTGTATCCATAGCTGACATATTTCCGGTGAAATTAGGAGTTCTCAATATAATGAAGCTGTGTAAGAGGCCATTTGTAGGTTGTTGGTATTGTTGAGGAGGATAGTAGGGTGCAGGATTTACAGATGCGGAAGATGGGTTTTGTTGCCTTGAAATCAATCTCTCAATTCTTTCAGATTGTTGAGCATTAGTGGCTACAAGTGTCTTTACTGCCTCCAATAGTGTATTGATTTCAGCAGAATTACTGCTAGACGCAGCAGGGTGTGATGATGGTTGACCAGGATTCATGTTATTACCTGTATTAAAGAATCACCATGATTTTGAGAGAGCTTAAAAGAAACAAGTTTTACATACCTATAAATTTTATTTGACTGATTTTATATTTCTTAATTTGCTAATATAATGTATGTTTCATGTCTATCTTAAGTATATTTGTACTTTATGTTCACTATTCTGAGTATATGGTAATATAGATGTTAATGTAGTATTCATTCAGTGATTGTAAGGCAGAAGAATTATTCATTAGGTAGATAGGAATACAAATTCCAATCTGACACCTTATGGAGTTCTTTGATACCAACTGTGGCGGCCGCCCCCAAATCACCCGGATTAGGAGGTGGTCGTCACTTAGCAAACCCTTACTTAACATTCAGATTAAGGAATGGACCTTCTTAATCAAATGTCAAGGGAGGATATGCCTTAATAAGCAAAGCGTAACAACAGAAATAATCACTTAAATGAGTATACTATAATTTATCAGAGTGCGGAAGAAAAATAAGAGTAACATCCATATAATCTAGATATAAACTGTACAACTCAGAATACATAAACATGAAAAGTAAAGCAGTTAGATCTTGTATTATTATAAAATGATGTTAAAGTTTATGCAATAAAAAGAGTAAAATCTCTCATATCCTCACAATATCAGACAGAAACTACTGATCTTCTCCTGTATGCTCCTCCTCCTGAACTGGATCTCCAGAAGGTCCCACAATCTCGAACAGCTCAGAATCTACCATTGTCGGTTTCACAATGGTAGGACCCCAGCCAACAAAAGAAAAATCTAGTTAGACAAAACATCTAAGTACATTTTAGGCTATAAATTGTTAACTTTTAATGATATCACAATGCTAAACAATCATAGGAGCAGTAAGCAGTAAGGAAAGGTAACAAAGTTATAATTAACATGATTATAAGTTAACAAGTTGTGAGGTAAGTACATACCTCAACTCAAGCTACAGAAAAGGCTAAGTAATGCATAAAAATCTTTACTAAACACAAATGAAACTTATAAGTACATGATCAATATAAGACATGCTGCTTTTACAACTGATCTGAAAGTAAAATTCTAACATCCTAACATGCCAAAGATAAAAATGAACTACCGGAAGGTAAAACTGAATATATTCAAAGCTGTGAGTACAAAGGAACTGCAGAAAATGAAAATATAATAAAATACGTTCTGAACTATAAGACAAGTAAGAACTGTAGAAAATGAAAATGTATCAGCATGCGTACTAAACTATAAGACAAGTAAGAACTACAGAAAATGAAAATATGGCAGAAGTGAACTGATCGGTAAGGTAAGAGCTAGCCAAAACTATAAAGTAAATAAAAGACAACTGTAAAGTAACTGTAATACAAATGAAATAACTGAAAAGTAACTGCCAATATGAGATATTCCTACTTAGTCCTGCCATCAGTAAAGTCCATTTGCTCATCTCGAAAAGTAGTCCCAGATTAAAATTAATTCCATCAAAAAGTACAGCAATTTATCTGGAAAAGTAGTCCCAGATATACTAGGAAAGTAGTCCTAGTCAGAAATAGTCAGTATCTGGAAAAGTAGTCCAAGATATACTAGGAAAGTAGTCCTAGTTAGAAATAGCAGGCACTAGGAAAGTAGTCCTAGTCCAAGACACAGGCACTTGGAAAGTAGTCCTAGCCCCAAAAGTTATCCTACAGGCACTAGGAAAGTAGCCCTAGCCCAAAACCATTCTCAAGTAAAGTCATACTACATGGCAGACTAAAAAGACATCTCCTCAAGTTTGATAAAATTGTTTTCAACCAAATAACCTTCTAACAATATGAAATGCCATCAAAATCAACATAGAAATGATCATTCAATATTCTATGTTTAATGCAATGTATCCAAAGGTAAATAAATCCAAAGCAAAAAGGAAAGTATATCATATAATTTTTAATGAATATAGAATAACACTAAATAACAGTTGTGATATCACTTTGTTTTCTATATAAGACATTCTAACTGCTCTAAGTTATATAAGATTCAGAATCCTCAATTCCTACACTGTCTGTAACTTAGAATCTTGAGCATACAAGTTAAAGGAATGTTAGAACTAGTAAAGTTCTAATACTTATAAATCACATGTCGCTTAATTAAGTTAAAAGAATAAATCAAACGTCCTAAGATAGAAGATTAAGAACTAAACTTCAATTAATGAGGTTCAATTCTTAATCACCAGGTTATCTTAAAGACTAGAGCTTAATTCCCACCTCACTGTTTAAATGTTAAGGCCAATCCTATTAAATTAAATCAAATTCAATAGGATAGATTTCTAATCCTAATTCTAATGTTAAAATATCAAGTAATCAATAAATAAACTATGAAAAATCTAATGAACTAATAAAATCAAGGTTTCACCTTAATGAGTAACCCACTTTACCCATTAGATGAATTCTAACCTAAGATTTAATCCTAATCTTAGGAATTAAAGCTCTTAAATACTAAGAGTATCACTCAGACACACATCCTAACTAAGGTTATAAGACCTAAAGGATGATCTAAGAATGATTAAGGAAAGGAAATTCTCTCATAATTTACTTAAGTTTAATTTAAGACTTAGCTTAGGGTTTTCTTCAATTTTCTAATCTAAGACTTAGAATTTATTAAAATTATAGTCTAAATTACTTAAATTACAATTTGATATGATTTAGAGATGAAATTAGGTCTTAATTTTATTAAACCCTAATTTTGGGCAAAAAGACTGTTTTGCCCCTCCTTAAGGATCTAAATCTAAGCTTTATGAATTAGGACTTAATTTTGGATTTTAATGATGTATAATGATTACTTACTATCTAATATGAGTTTAGATAGTAAGTTCATTAAATATTGGTTAAGTATTAAGCCTTATAGGGTCAAATTAAGAAATTTGACCTATAAGGGTATAATGGTACTTTTCCCCTAATGACATATAATTTTTCTATCAGTTTATTAAAGTTTATACTCTAAGGGTTCTATAAAACCTAAAATTATTAAATTCTGATGTGTATTGGCTAAGTTATAACCAAAACAAATTCTAGGGTTTAAAGGGTAATTAAGGATTCTTAATTAAGGGTCAAAAATCCTAATTTTGTCATTTGGTGTCTAAATTGTATAATTTTAGTGGCTGTAAGTCACAATTAACCCACTGATTCTAATGACTAGTGGTAGGTTCAATTTGGACTCCATTTGGTTAAGTTATGGCTTAATTAGGGTTTAGGGTGATTAGTGAGTGATTAGTAAAATTAATCACCAAATTACTAATCTAACCCTACAGGTAGGTTCTAATAGGTTCTAGGAGTTCTCTGAAACTTAGTTTGTTCAATTTGGATTATTAAATTTACTAATATTCACTAATCAACTTTTAGGGTATTTAGAGGTGATTAACAAATATAACCGTTGGATCTTAATTATTTTTATAGATTTCTGTAGATTAGGTTTTGCTGATCTAAAGTGGTGTTTGGATCACCTAATTTGGAGCTAAGATGACTAACTTATGGTTATTTAAAGTTCTAGGTCAAATTAGGCTAATTAGGATTAAGTCCTAAATGTCATTAGTCAAATCCTAATCCAAACAGCAAAGTTAATACTACTAGAATGCTCCTTAGGATTTTGTGAGTATTTTAAGACCCATATTCAATAGGTTTGGATAAATGTGTGCAAAATTAGGGTTATTTGAATGAAATTGTAATTTTAATAATTAATTAAATACCTAAAAATGTCACTAAGTAAATAATTGATCCTACAATGAAATTAATGGTATTATTAAATTCCTCCTATTTTTCTGATGAATTTGATATATTCATTTGCTATGATTGGGCTTATATTTATTAAGATATTAGTGTTTAAAGTATTAGTGTTTAATTAATTGATTAAATGTAATAGATTTTTATTTGTTAAGTTTTTCAGAAGGTGGTCCCATGGCAGACGAACGAGACTTCAATAATATTAGCATGCCAGTGGGTCCCACTCCTTGATATCGGGGATGACATGCATGCAAATGGGGCCCACTATCCTTCGTCCCGAGCGCAGCAATGCCCGCGACTGGATCAGGCATGCCCGCTTAGGGCACGCAAAAGGGAGACCCGCACCAGCTTGCTAGAGGTCGGCTCGCCCGGCCATGGGTAGAGCACGACGAGGACTCCTCATTGGCTGAAGAATCACGGCTAGAGGTGGCCTGAACAGCCGGTTAAAGGCAACCCTAATTTCAGGATATGCGATCGAGGGATGCTTCGAGATAAACTTATTGCCTAATCATATGTTTCAAAACATTAAATCAAAACGTATGCAATTTGTATTCGATCAATTATCAAATGATTTGCAAATTACAATTAAATTGGGATTAAAAATAGGACAAGGAAGAAGGGAAGTACTTGAGGGTTTCAAAGGATTTGAGTTGCGAGCGGCGACAAACTTTCGAGATCAAAAAATTATGAGGGTTTTTTCCCAAAGCAATTAAAGAAAAATGATCTCAATCTCCCTCCCCAAGATGCATTCGAGATGCAGTTAAAAGGTTAAGGAAAAAGCGGTGGAGGGATCCCAATGGCTTGCGTCGTAGGCGCGGTCCACGCTAAGTGCCGCGTGCCCTAACCTTGAGGAAGACAAGATCGTGGTTGTCTGATCGGATGGCCCGATCGAACGGAGCAGAGAGCACCGTTCCATTAAATGGCCCCGGCCCGTTAAGTATTACAGTGAAGAATGAATGGCGGGGCCCACTGTAATATTTGCTAAATGTTGAATATTAAACCTTAAATTCAAAAATAATTATTAAATTATTAAATGGCTTTTAAATAAATCCAAAACTTCACCCCTAGCTAATTGAGGGGTGAGGAACGCAACGGCACGGTCTGATTTTTGATTTGACGGGTATTTAATTACTTAAATTTTTAGGACATTTAAATAATATTAAAATATTAGACGAAAATCCAACGACTTCCAAATGCATCAGAAACTTCACCCCTAGCAAATTTGGGGGTGGTGAATGTAATGGCGAAGTCAGATTTTCAATTTGAGGTCTAGATAAAAAGTCAATTTCTAGGGTTTGGGATTTTCCAGAATTTCTGATTTGACTCAGTTGACTCTTAGTTTGACCTAGGTCTTAGAGATACGTTCTTATTGACTTATTTAGTGAACTAGAATCTCAATTAAGACTTAGATTAGCCTTAATTAACCTAAGTAGCAACCTGGGTTGTTACACCCATTGAGTATAATTGAATCAAAATCAAGGCTTGGCTTAGCATAATTTAGCTAGGTTTAGTTGAAGTAACAGCTAGTGTTGTTACACCAAATCCTATGATCTTATATACCAAATTGATTAGAAAATCATAATGAATCAGAATATAAAATAAAATTGAGCTTTTAATGATTGGATTTTCTAGATTAGCATAATTATTTCAAAACTTAATTAGGGTTGATTAGCATATATAATTAGCCAAATTGCATGATTTAGGTGCCATTGTGCTCCTTATGCCATATAGAATGCATGTGCTAGGTAGTTTTATTTTTTGATTTATGTATTCTTAATTATGTCATAAGCTTGTAATTGCATGATTAGTAAAAATTAAGGTTTCTGATTATCCAAACTTAGTAAACTTAGTCTCTGATTGCTCATATGAATAGATAACAGATAATTACCATGTTTCATAAATTTCTAATGGTTGGATTTGTAATTAGGTGCTAATCCATTTGTTTTAAATTAAGGTCAGATTTGCACTAATTACCTTACAGTTTCTACAAATTTCAACTATTATGTTTTCATAACAGTGCTATAATCATAAAGAGCCTATCATGTGAATCTTAAACATTTAATTTAATCAATTTGATTAAAGTAGAATAATTCCTTAATTAATCTTAAGATCTTGATCAAGTGAATTATACTTGGTGGAAGTTTGAGATTGCCACCAATAATATACCAGTAATATACTGATTTGACATTTGATCCATAAATCAACAAATGGTCTTAATTGGATAAGGATAGGGGTTAAACCCTAACATGTTTGATTAAGATCTGAATCATTAATCAATAAATCAAACGACTTGATTGTAAGATAATTCAATTGACATTATTTAAAAAATACATCTGATTTGACATTGATCTTTAATTATTGAATTAGAAGTGCTAATATTAATAATGAAGTTATGTGATTAAATCATTAGAATCTAAGCTTTAGATCTTTGATTTTCTCTTATATAAGACTACTAGCATAAGATGGTTAATAAAACTATAAGAATTTATAAAATGACCTAACTTTAATAATATCTTTGATTTTATCTCATGATTGTAGAATAAGTAGTGATCAGATGGATCTAATCATCTGATTTGATCACTTTTATCCAAATTAATAAGTTAACCTTGAATCTTTAACTTAAGTGGTAGAAGAGTAAGATCATAAGGATCTTACTTTAGGAGTGCTTTAAAATGTCTAAAAGCCTTAAAGAATGTTATACAATGAGGTAGGAAAGACTTATTGTGACACATTGAGGTAAGAACTTAAACGATCTTCCATGACCTTCGAAATTGATCTTAAGCCTTGGGGTAGAATACATTTAAGAAATTAGATTGAGATTCTTCCATGTGGTAGTAACCCATGTTGAGTGACCTCTTAGTTACATCCTTGGAACCTTGTGTAGGACTCACCCAATTAGAGTAAGGATTGATAGTGTTGGATAAATCCTTGGTGATTAAATAGTAATTAGTTGAGCTTAGTTTATTAGTTGATTATGATCATCATACCCATGGTACTGAATCACTTCAGTAATATTCAGGTTTGGATGAGTCACTCCAATATGGACTTCTAACCAGGTGCTTTCTGTGGGTTAAGCTGAATACACTCCCATTGGGATAAATTATCCAAACTTAAGAAAGTGAGCTAGAATTTTAGTTTGGGTGAATTATACTGTGAAAGGGTTTTGCCTCCTATCTTTTATGCGCCTCGATAAGCATAGTTATAAGCAAGCTAAGTGCTAAATTCACCTTATTGAGAACATACAACTATGTGTATACAACCATTTTGATTAGTAATTCCAAGCAAAACTCCCTAAATAAGAAGAACTAATTAGTGATAGCAGAATCTCAGAGTTAGAATCCTTTTAGCAGGATTTTGCACAATGAAGACATTTGAGTCATACTCTGATTTCAAGTATTTCTAGATTTTCTCTTAATTTGACTCATGTAGTATGGAGGCATGAGCATGAGTATCAGTGTGATGCATGAGTACCACTATAATGCATGAGTATTAGTGATGAATTTTGAGTTACAGAATATTGCATAGTTCAATTGATATCAGTGATATACCGTGTTGGTGCATATTCGAATGCATGATTCTAGTGGCATACATAGTTTAGATGTTCTTACATCAGCTTCAGAGCATATGTTTTTTTTATTAATTTCACTAATCACTCACTAATTACCATAAACCTTAATTATTAATTCTAAAACTTGTATTGGCTATAACTTAACCAATACTTATTAAAATTTAATGATTTTTAGCTCTATGAAAACCTTAGATAATAATCTTCAATAAACTGGCAGGAAATTTAGATTTTATGAAGTCAAATTATCAATTTTCTCTTATAAGTCAAATTCCTTAATTTGACCTTATTAGGCTTAATCCTTATTTAAAATAAATGTATTTACTGTCTAAACTCAAATTAGATAGTAAGTAATCATTCCAATTCAATAAGTTTTAGATTAGAGCCCTAATTCATAAAGTTAAATTTTAGACCCTTAAGTAGGGGCAAAATGGTCATTTTGCCCAGATTTAAGTTTAAATATTCTTAAGCTTTAAAATTATAATTAAACCTCTAAAATCAGTATTATGACTAATTTAGAATCATTTAGAATGATTTATCTTATCATTTTGCCATAAGTTATAAATTAGGTCTCATAAGGTGAATTTAATTCACCTTATACCTTTCATAAGTTAATTATACCATAATTCCAATTAAGTAATATCAAACTTAAAGCTTAATTATTTTCTTAGGACTTTTCTTCAAACCTTTAGGATCTTATTTCCTTAGGATCTCTAGCTTAGAAATTTAGGTTAGAGTTCATCTATTAAGTAAATGGGTACTTAATAGATGAAACTGTGGTTTTATAGTTTTCTAGAATTTCATCCTTTATTTATGATTATTTTATATTTAAACTTTAGATTTAGGATTAGAGATCCATCTTATTAAGTTTAATTTTACTTACTAAGATAATCTTAATTATAGTTCGTGAGAATTTAGGTTTAACTTTATACCATTAGGATTATAACCTATTGGATTAAGAAGTTAAAATCAATTACTTGGATTTTAACATCTTAATCCCCCAATTTTGATTCATATTAATCAGGATTGGCTTGGGATTTATAAAATCATTAATTAGGATTTTTAATTTATTATTTAAACCTAATTAAGCATCATGTGATTTTTATAAGTTAAAACTTGATTAGTTCTAACTTCTTTTAAACTTATAGGACCGGTATTCTGGATTTATACTCAATAGCTGGATGTTGGAGATCCTAAACTTGTATAAGTTCAAGATGGATAGAACAAATTAATTAGAAAACAAAATGATAACACAAAGTTTATTTAGTGCTATTTATAGATTGAAAATTGTATGCTTTGCTTTCCTTATTTTGGACTTTGTACCTTGACACATTATATAGAACATAATATATTTGCTATATTAATTTTGATTCATTCATAAAGCATATTTTTAATTGAAAGAAAGAATTTAAAGAAATGACTTTATGTAACTTATAGTGGAGTATGTTTTACTTAGTCTGCCTGGATAGTGTGACTTTACTTTTGTACTGAGATGTTTCTCCTAGGTGCTCAGATATTACTTTACTTTTGCTCTAGGATGTTTCTCCTAGATGCACAACAGTTACTTTGTGGCATTACTTTAAATCTAGGATATTTCTCCTAGGTTTTTAGATGGAACTAATTGGAAATAAGTGATTTTGGATCTGGGATGTTTCTCCTAGTTTTTTAGATAGAACTAATTGGAAATAAGTGATTTTGGATCTGGAATGTTTCTTTCAGATATGTCAGATGGATTTGTAATAGGCTCTTACTTTTTGGCAGGGTTAAGTAAAAATATGTTCATATAAGTTAGACTATTTTACTTTACATTTTCAGTATACTTCTTTAATTACAGCATTTTTAGTATATTTCTTCTTTATACAACATTTTGATTATATTCAACAGTTCCTTTAGCATTTATAAGTTTTCATGTAAATTATATTATTCAGCAGCTTGTTTTCACTTGATGGAATAATAAGATGTTAGAACTTTACTTTCAGCTCAATACTTTCCTTCTATATTATAAACCAGTATGTATTAAATTGATCATATTACTTAGGAAAATTTCTATACTTAGTAGATTTCATTAATTGTTGCTTACCCTTTTTCTATAGCTTGAGTTGAGGTATGTGCTCACCTCATAATTTGTTTGAGTTATAATTAAGTTAATTATAACTTTTGCCACTTTTATTTGATGCTTTTTTACTCCTAAATTTGCTTAAGTTAAGTTGTGATATTATTTAAATTAATAATTTGCAGCCTAAAATGTACTTAGATATTTTATCTAATTAGATATTTCTTTTGTTAGCTCGGGCCCTATCATTGTGAAACTGACAATGATAGACTCTGAGATATTTGAGATTTTGGAGCCTTCTCACAACCGGATTCAGGAGAAGGTTCAAGCTGTTGCAGATCTTTATCTCCTTTTTTTTATACTTATGTGGATGAGTGTTGTCCTTTTTATTTCAGCTCTTTCTTTTAATAATGTTGTAATAATACAGGTTAAATTGTATTTTTCTCTTACTGCTTTTATTCTAGGATGTATGTACTTACTTTTGCATTGTGATGGGATGGATGTTACTATTTTGCTTCCGCACTCTGCTTTCTTGTATATATCATTTAGTGAATATCTATTGTAAATGATAATTCCCTTAATTATAATGAGTTATGATGTATGCCTAATCTATTCATAAGTGTGGGACTTATCATTTGGTGACTCCTCCATCATAATCATATTAACTTGAGAAGTTAACAGGACCACGGTGGGGCAGAGCCGCCACATGGGGTCAACTACAAATACACACATTCCCCCTCAAAATAATTTTGTGGTCTCCGAATACACCAATAGCCTACCCAAGCTTAATGATAGATGTACTAAAGTCCACCATATAAAGATCACTCTGAAATATATTTTAATTGCTTAGTTTTACTTTATGCACATTGTTCAATGAAATGAATTCAAAAGTTTTTATCTCAATATGTTGCAGCATTTCAAGAATTATCAAATTATTATAAACCATGTGATATCTATTATTTTTTATTTTATTATTAATCAAAATGATTTGGGACTAATAAAGTCTCTAATTAATTTTGAGAATATAGATTTCTAAGTTAATTAATAAGTTTAGTATTAAAGGTAGAGATTTGATTGAACTCTATTATATTCCACAAGTTATTATCTCTACTTTATAAGATTCAATTAGCAATTTACTAAGAAGCTCAAAATAGGAAATATTCATTTTATGAAATAATACTTTACTAATTACTTACGGAAAAGATATTGTTCATTTTGTAAAAGAAAAAGATACAATTTATTTGGCATAATAAATACTATTCATCTATAGAAAGGATATTATTTAATTTGCATTTTTGTCACTATTTATTTCGCAATAAATATTATTCATTTCACATTTTTGCCATTATTTATTTTGCAATAAATACTATTAAGCAATTTTTGCATATAGTTAAGCAAAAGTAAATCTTTCTATAAGAATCACCTTCAATTCCCAAAAGTTATGAGGTTATCAGATGATAAAGTATATTCATTTTTGTGAATCTTATAGATGTGTATATATATATATATATATATATGTGTGTGTGTGTGTGTGTGTGTGTGTGTGTGTGTGTGTGTGTTCTTGCCATAGTTTCCATGCAATTTGTCTAGAAATAGATGCAACATCGCATTTAAATGATTCAAGAATAAAATAATAAATGGGGCTAGACCAATTTGATACATCTATTATGTTCCAACTTGACTTTTATATATATTAAAATATATCTACATTAATTTATAAAGAAGAGAAAAGAAAATTATAGTATTTAAGTTAATTCATTGGCATGGTACTTTAAAATTTTTGAGCTGAAATTCCTTATATTCCTATCAGCAAAAGTTGAACTGTGATATCATAAAACTTAAACTAAACATCCTAATTTCAAGTTAAGGCATTATATAGATATATAAATAAAACATCATCCACCAATCTCATTCAACTACTAAATATGGCCATCGAACATAGTTTTTAAGAGCCTTAGAGCAAGATAAATAGTGAAAATTAGAGACTGCATTACTAATCGCATCAGATTTGCATGCATATGTCAACCTGATAAAATTCATATTTTTATTTAACCTTTGAAACCATAGAAGTTAAAATTTTGTATAAATAAATTGCAACACAACATCAGATTATTTATGAAAGATAAGACTTAACTACATATAATGTAAATACGAATCATCTTCTCAATTTCAACTACAATAATTTGCTCAAGGAATACCATTTTCTAATGAAACACAAATAAAATTAAAAATTATAAGTCAAATTTCCATTTAGATGTATACAGTAAATAATCAAGCCCCTATAAAGCGAGTGAAACCATTTAACTATATTTAAGAAGAATTGATATAATGAAATATGTACTGGTTAAAAATCAGCTCAATGTATAGTACATGTAGAAATCTAAAATCCATAACAATGATTATGTTGGATCTTTTTGTAAAGTATCTTTTGCTAGCAAGCAAGCAAATATTTACTATTTTAGGCATATTTGTGTGAGAATTTAAGAAAAAAATATTATGTTGCCAAATATATTTTTTTACATAACCTACACAAGCATGTATTCAACTTTTTATGTGCTCAAAAAAAATATAACATCTCTTTCACTCTTGCAAACTTTTTCTAGATTCCATTTCATAGTTAAATTAAAAATTTAGACTGTTGTCGTGCTCAGGAACATCACAACAAACAATTGTGTAAATATAACAATGTCACATGACTTACAAATGATGTAATCTAGAATAATGGTAAAACCTACTTGTAAATTACAAACAAAAATAAATAAATAAAATGTTTTGTGCAAAGTATTTGGTTCAGCATTGATAACTCCAAGATTTCTAGTAAAATAAGTTAATAATAATACGAAAAAGAGATATACTTTTGCTGCTTTTTAGAATAAAAGATAGAAAATTAAAATTTGGCTTAAATATACAATTCTGGGAGAAAATCGTCGTGGCACACCCCAGCACGCCACGGTGTGCCCAAGCGGCATGAGAGCAGCTTGCAAATCCTGGAGAAATTATGCAATTTTGGAAGGATCCTGCTGTCGTACGCCTCAGCGCGCTAAGGCAATATTTGTTGAACTTATGCAGAGAAAATAAAATTTAATTGAGCTGCCACAATGCGTTATAGCAAACCAAATTTAAAGCTCGATCGCTACAGCGTGCCATGGCAGAATGAATATCAAATTGAGATTTATTTGATCCGCCATAGCGCACCACAGCGGGGGGGGTGATTGGAAACAGAGATGCTACAGCGCACTGCAGCGCGCTGGAGCGCCGTAGCACCAGACACAATTTTTGCCAAAAATAAGCATTCAAGGCAGCAAAGAGAATGCCAAAAAATTGAATTCTTCCCCTCCACATAGTTGAAATTAATATCAAATTAATTTAAACTTCTCATTATCAAGGAATAATTCATAAAGAAATAAAATAAAAATATGAGGAACATGGAAGGGGTGGCTGCAATAAAACTGAAGAAGTTTTATTATAAAAATTATTATAAAAAACATATGTTTAAGTCATTATATGGAAGAGCAAGAGACTGATTTAATATTTTACACTATAAAACATAAATGCAATAGCCTAAATCCCTTCATTACCAAGGGAATAAATGAATAATCATTTAATTAAAGCACAAATTTTTAAATGAGATTTATTTGCTGAATTAAATTTTAAACAAGTGAAATGATGTTTATAAAATGGAGACTTGAAGATTGAGAAAGAGTTCCAAATCTGAATATTCAAAAGACTAAAAGAAGAAGCTGTAGGAAAAACAAAAAGGAGAACTCTCCAAGGGGCAAGCAGAAGATCGTGAAGAGTAAAGAGAAGAAGAGAACAAAGGAAAGGAGGAGAAGTCAAGTAGAAGTGTAGTAGGAAGATCAAGAGAATCCTAAAAAATCTCTGGGTGTTTCCTAGTACTTATCCTAAACTCTATTAGATTGTTTTCTATTGTAAGCTGATGTCAAGGCTTACTTCCTTTTGCATGTATGTTTTCATTTATTTAGTAATTGAAAGCTAAATCCCCTTGGAAAGGGTTGGGATGTAGTTGTAGGAAAATATAAGGATGTATTGATGTTGTAACGGAGATGT
Organism: Gastrodia elata; assembly: GCA_016760335.1. Lineage (NCBI taxonomy): Eukaryota > Viridiplantae > Streptophyta > Magnoliopsida > Asparagales > Orchidaceae > Gastrodia > Gastrodia elata. The sequence goes on along the minus strand of CM028677.1, from coordinate 12,591,075 downwards.
TGAATGAATTAAATTGATTTCTATTGAACTGTCTATTATTATTATTATGAAGGTATGCCTGAATGAAACTTTGTCAAATTATTTTGCTAAAAATAAAACTTAAATGAATTATCAATTAATAAAAGAACTTGAGTTCTGAGCTCATTAATTAGACAAGAGCAAGGAAAGTAGTGCAAGTAGAGCTGACAACTATATGATAAGTTCTCAAAGCTCACTTGCACCTTTCTTTAAGAGCTCTACCAAGAGATTTGATGCTTGTGAGCCAAGTTCCCATCAATTTTGCTCTACTGCTCAGCAACGTAGAAGGGATAAAAGGATGTTGAAAATTCAATGGATGATGTGACATAGTCCATTAAACCAATGCATCCTCTCATCTAGCTAAACCGTGTGTGTAAGCACAAGATGCAATGTCAATGGAAATCATATTTGTGAGATCTAATAATTAAAGGAACATATTTGGTAACCTAGACATAGGAAATCAAAGATAAATTTAAACCATGATCTCATAAATTTAAACCTAGATGTAGGTGCCAAGGTAGTTACCCAAGAGGAGTTCTCATTATTGCACTAAATTCTAACATGTTGTAATTGGAGGTTAAATCCAATTCTAATAGTGATCATTTGATTTAAGAAGGCATGGAAAAATTGATTTAAACATTTAAATAATGAAGTGACAACACCAGGTCCTTACAAGTACTATAATAAAACCCCAACTCTCTCCTTTTGAACAAATTATATCTTATCATAAGATAATTTATATTGATAATTTAGGAACCAACTCAACCAAAATTTGATCTTCTAAACATTATAGAAAAAAGACCACCGTTCCCCGAGGACAACAAATATTCAAACTCAACTTGCACTTATTACTTCAGACCATGTACACTTGCGTGCAAGCATAGACGTGTATTTTACATGTATCAGGCATATTGATATAAATATGGAACTTTGACTCTTCAACAATTTCACAAATGAATTTAAGGCTTCTATTAAATTTCCAAAACACAGTCTTAAGTTCTTAAAGTTAAAGTTTTGATCAGAATGAAGTAAGATAATTGTCATTTGCTAGCCCCATCTAGCTTATGATATCCAGGAAATAGCATCATTGCTGGGCAATGATTTCACAAATAATAGCTCAATCTTTCAAAGCTAAAAAGACTATTAAGAAGACTTAAGCACAACTCTAAATTCATAAAAAGCAATAAACATCATAAGAAAAAAGACATTAGATGGAACACAAGCATGCGTTTAGATAAAAGTAAAAACTTTTATGTTGAATTGTATGCCATAAAAATCATTGCAAAGCATACTCATACAGATTTACAAATTATGCATGGGGTCTTAATAAAATGATATGAATTTGTGATTTGAATATGATTACTTGATTAATAGAAGAAAGGCCAAAATGAAAACTTTCTATAAGCAGAGAAAAAAAAAAGAATATCTTGTACAATTTATAGATAGACTTTATTATGTCCATTTACATTAAAATGAAAGTACTTAATCAAAGGATTGCACAAACTTAGCTTTAATAGAATTTGATTTAGATTCGATTAGACCTTAATGAATTCTCTGTTGATAGGATAAAGCCCTAAATTAACATTGATTTTTATATAACAACACTAAGAAGGAAAATCGGGTGGAGTACCTGATTCGCGACTTTAGGGTTTAGGAGGTTGTCTTGTGTGCCGCTTAACTCCTTTGCGATAAAAATGGTGAACGATGAAATACAAAGAATCTAGATAGAAGATAGACTAAATACGGGCTTAACTCTTACCAAAATGAAGTCTTTAGCAATTTTCTTGCGACTCGCAATTGGATGAGGTTGTGACAGTGATCCTGACCCTACATGAGTGGCCATTGGCTCACGCGAGCGGTGGAAGCCATAGGTCTCCGTGCGGGCTTCGATAAGGAAGATGGTGTCAGCCGAAGGGTGTCGTGTGAATGGGATTAGGGCAAGGTTACGATAGAGATATGCAATGTAATTTGCCATATAAAATTAAAATTAAATATATTAATTAGTTAATTTGATTAATATATTTATTACTAATTTATTTTATTTGATTAGATTTAAGTAATTATATGCTCACTAAAATTTTCAAAGAAATTTGCTGTTAACTAAATCGGGGGTGACAAGCTCAAAAATGCAGTCAGAATTTCCATTGGAGGCTATCTTAATTATTTTATTTTTTAGGGTATCAAAATATAATAATATAATTGAGAAATTTCGACTTTTGCTCTTTCATAACGACTTTCATTTCTTTACTTATAAATATAAATATTATTATTATCATTATTATCATTCCTACTTTTGCTCTTTCATAACGACTTTCATTTCTTTACTTATAAATATAAATAATAATAATATTAATAACATCAGTTATTATTATTATTTTTATTATTATTATTATTATTATTATTATTATTATTATTATTATTATTATTATTGTTGTTGTTGTTGTTGTTGTTGTCGTATCACTATCGTCATAGCTACTATCATCACTACTATCATTACTATCTCAATCACCATCATTATCATCATCTTATTTACACTAACATTGAAACAATAAGAGAAAGAACTAGAGACAGAGAATTAGAAATATGATAATACAAATATTGTTATTTTCCTTACCCATCGATAACTTTCTAATAAATAAATTTAGCACAGATTCAAAAGAAGTTAACCTAGCTAAAGAAAACAGGTACCCCGAATATTATGAACAACATTTATATATGTTAATTTGATTATACGCTTTTGCTCCGCAAATTTTACCAAACTAGTTTCTTACTCTGTTATAATTAAAGTTTACTGTCACTATATGAGACACTTTCAAAGATAGAGAATGAATCTTGATTGATTAAATTAAATGGGGTTCCATAAGAAGTATTTACAGACTGTACAGAATGTAATCAGAACTGGCTAGTTTGTTATCATACTATTCCATGACGATATAAGGAGACTATGACTATGCCTATGAGGGGGCTAGCATAAGTGGAATAATGCTTGAATGACAATATTTGAACCCAAATTATGATAATCATAGCCGACGTGTTTGATTTCCTCAAGATTCGAGAAATTGCCAGCTCGAATGAAAATGTTATGGATATATATCATTCACTTTTGAGATAGAGATCAATTTTTGATAAGTATGACTTACTTGTGATAGGTTACTTTTATTGCTATTTAAAAATTATCGTTAAAACTCTGATTTGTAGGAAAATTTGTGATAATCCTCAAACGAGGAAATCCTGCCTTTCAAAGTTTTCTTATTATGCTTCCTTGCAATTTTTCTTGTGCTTAAATTTCATGCTTTTGCTCATATATATACAATATAATTAATGATATCCAAAGTACTAGAGTTTATCTCTAACGGGTGTTTTACCAAGGCATTTTCATTGTAAATATCAGGTTAGGTCACTGCTAAGGATCTGAAGATAGCCTAATTAATATACAGTTACACTTTTTATTTTCTTATTGTATTTATATATAAAAGAGAAACTTGAGCTTGTAATAATAATCTTTTTAGAATAAAAATTTCTACTTTCATGTTCTCTAATTATTTGAGAAAACATCTGTAATCTTTATATTATTATTCTAAACTCTACTGCAATCCTCGGCATAAAATGATGATGCCACCCTAGTCCCTACACCTTAACCAAGATCTATCAAGGATCCAAGATCAAGGTTGGACCTAGGAACTATGGTAGGCGTCGTCATAGATGATATCAGAGCTGGAGTTGGGAAAGCTTAGAATGATAATATAAGAACTAGATTTGTTCAAATTAATTTGAGAAAAATTTAAAATATACATATATAAATTATTATAATATATAATTTTTATAGATGGATCCCAAAAATGAGTTTGAAGAATACTTTGAAGAAAATGAGAAACATAGTGAGATAAATTCATTCCCATTAGGAAGCTCAAGAAGTTATAGTATTGATCGACCAACCACCCTAGAAAATCAATTCCAAACTTTAACCCGATAGTTTGATGAGTCGAAATATTTATTCCTTACAGTCTTCCATGCTCAAACTAAAATCATAAGAAAGAAATAGAAAATCTGCAAAACACCATAAAAGAAGTAGTTGCAGTATATGAGTATCACCTAATTGAGCTAGAAGAAAAAGGAAAGATAGATGAGAACATTCAACAGAAAAACCCGTCATCCAGCAGGAACTAGAAAACTACTGCTAAGAGAAAAATAGGAGCAATTAGAGGAAAGGTGCAACAAAAATGTAGAACTGAAGTTTTATCATATACATATATAAACATATTTATATGTGTATTTATTTATTTATGTATATAAGTATGTTTGTATCTTTCAAATGCAAAACTTTATATCATAAACTATGCTCCGAGCCCGCCAACCTTACAAGAACAAATTCAATTATCGAAAGAGGCAGTTTAAAGAACTATTGGAGCCCTAGCAACCCTTACAATGTTAACTGATGAGAGGATTGACAATTTGGACAATGAATTACAAGAACTTCAACTAGCTATAAGAACATCAATCACGTTTCTTTCTTGGTTGTTAAGAGATTAGGAGACTAGATTCAGCCGCCAGATAAACAAGCTAAAAGAGAAGATCAATCCCTCTATAAATTTAGAGCTAGAAGAAGAAGAAGCACCTTCCAACCAGCAACCCGAATGAAATAACCAAGATCCTATAATATATATATATATATATATATGTGTATGTATATATCAGAATGGTTTTCTCTAAAAGATAAATAAAAGGAAGAAAATCTACATGCTTTGCGTATCCATCTTCTTGCTTTATATATTATTCTTTTCTTGTTATCTAAAAAGCTCTTCTTTTTCTTTCTTCAAATGGATTCTCAAGAAACTCCCACTATCCCTACTTCCAAGGAACCCATCAAAAATAAGACTGATAAGTTGCTGGAGTTAGTAACAACCCTACTTTATAACCAAGCTACCAATCACACATCCACATCCTTAATACAACCTTCCCCAAATTTAAACTTCTCCAATGATGGAATCCTTCAAGCTTAACTTAAACTAAAACTACCCACCTTTAATGGGACAATCTCACCAATGGAAGCATAAGACTGGTTGAAAAAGATCAAGAAGAAGTTAATAACTATAAAATGTCCAGAAATCAACATGGTAAGACTAATTGTTTTTCTTTTAGAAGGTGAAGCAGAAAATTGGTGGGAGTCTACCAAAATCACCAGATTTGCAAATTCTAATTTAGAAGAGATAAGTCTGTAAGATTTTGTTAAAGTCTTTTGTGCACAATATATTCCACCATCTACACAATAATGGAAGACACATCCATGAGGTAATATCAGGGGAATATGATGATTTCTGAATATGCTATCGAGCTTACAAGATTAGCTCGATACGCACCAAATATAGTAAGTACGGAGGTAGTTCGTTGTAATCAAATTCGTAAAGGTCTCAAAGATTCCATAAGGAGAAGCCTAATTCCTTTAAGGCATACTAACTTTCTTGATCTACTCAAGTGTGCAAAAATGTTGGAGCATGATGATTATATTACTACTAAAAGAATTAAAAGAAAGACTTAACCAGGAATTACACAAGAAGGAACCTTCAAATAATTTCAACCTAACCCACCATCAAGAAATCCAGTACCATCACAAAATAAACCAATACTAAATAGGCCCTCCCAATTACCACATCTAAATGGTAACTATTATCATCATAAAGATCTATGTCATAAATGTGGAAGAATGGGCCACCACTCTCAATTTTGCAGAGCCAATTATATTATAAATGGGCAGCCTATCAGAAAGGTGGAATCAACTTTCAATCAAGCACCATTGGCAAACTCAAGGCAAGCACCTACTCCTAATTCCTAGCAGACAACTACCCTTTTTCCTCGACAAAATCAAGTTCATGCTCAAACACAAAGGAATCCTGCTCCTTCAAGAATGTATACACTTACTTATATCATAGAACTAGAAAACTCCAAAGTGATGTCAGGTATTTTATATTATAAATATATTTCATATTCAATTTTATTTGATACTGGAGCCAGTCAATCATTTATATCAGAAGTATTTGCCAAATGAATACAGCTACCATGTTCAAAATTAGAAGAATTAATAAAGATAGGACTACTATTAGAAGCTTACATGATAGCCAATGAATATTACATCTGCAATATATTAATAGATGGAAAATTCTTATTTACCATACTTATACTACTTTCTATTTATAATTTTGATATCATTTTAGGAATATATTGGCTAAGTCAACATAAAGATATTATAGATTATCAGGAGAGAAAAATAATATTTAATGGGAATAATAAGTCAGATACTATCAAACAAAAATTGAATACCCTGACACACTTTATAGATATTATAAAAATAAGAAGGATGATTAGAAAAGGATGTGTATAGATTACAGAGAATTAAATAGAGTAATAGTAAAGAATAAGTATCCACTACCGCACATAGATGATTTATTTGATCAATTATCATGAGCTACAATATTTACAAAAATAAATCTTCGATTAGGATATCATCAGTTAAAGATAACTGTGGAAGATGAACCAAATACAGTCTTTAGAACAAGGTAGGTACATTTCAAATTTTTTAATTATGTTATTTGGCCTTACAAATGCCCCATCGGTATTTATGAACTTAATGTAAAGAATATTACAACCATTTTTGGATAAATTTGTAATAGTATTTATTGATGATATACTAATTTATTCCAAAATTAAGAAGCATCATGAGCAACACTTACAAATAATATTAACAACACTAAGACAACACCAACTATAAGCCAAATTCTCAAAGTGTGAGTTTTGGTTGTACTCAATAACTTTTGTAGGCCATATTGTTAGTAGCAATGGCATTTAAGTAGACCCAATAAAAATAAGTGCAATTCAAGAATGGCCTCAACCAACAATGATAATAGAAATAAGAAGCTTTCTTGGACTCATTGGATATTATAGGAGGTTTGTTAAAGGGTTTTCAAAGATAGTAGTTCCGCTTACAAGACTTACACAAAAAGCAGTACCTTTTATTTGGAGCCCAGAATGTGAAGAAGACTTCCAAAGATTAAAAGATGCATTAACAACCGCACCAATCTTAACATTACCACAGGAAGGAATTGATTATCAAATTTTTACAGAAGCATGTTGAAATGGATTAGGAGGCATATTGATGCAAAAGAAGAAGGTTGTTGCTTATGCATCTTGATAATTGAAAATTCGTGAGAAAAATTATCCAATCCATGATCTAGAATTAGCAGCAGTAGTGTTCGCTTTAAAGATATGGAGACACTATATTTATGGAGTTAAATGTGAAATCTATACTGATCATAAAAGTCTTAAGTATATCTTCACTTAAAAAGAACTTAACTTTAGACAAAGATGATGGTTAGAATTAATCACAGATTATGATCTTACTATTCAATATCATCCTAGAAAAGCAAATGTAGTTATAGATGCACTTAAGCAAAAAATTTGCAGCAATTTTTCACATGATAGAATTTAAAAAAATGAATATGGATGTGCTCTTTAGTTCAGAAATAAATAACTTACATAATAATGAGCCAATCAAACTTACTTTGGAAGAACAAATCAAGAATGCTCAACTCAATGATGAAGGTTATTTCAGATTAAAATATGATATAAGAAGAGGACTTAAGAAGAATTTACATTTGAAAGATATTTATATTTACTAGGAGACAAGAATATGGATTCCTAATAATCTTGAATTGCAAAACCAAATACTAACTGAGGCTCATCAATCATGATACACAATATATCCAGGAAGTACAAAAGTGTATAGAGATTAAAAGAAAGTATTCTGGTGGCCTGGGTTAAAGAAAGATATTGGAAAATTTGTAACTTATTGTCACACTTGTAACATCGTAAAAGCAGAACATTAGAAACCAGAAGAACTTCTACAACCATTACAAATTCTAGAATGGAAATAGAGAGACATCTCCATGGACTTTATTATCAGACTTACTAGAGGTAAAATGGGAGCTGATACTATTTAGGTAATAATAGACAAGCTTACAAAATCAACAAGGTTAATTCAATCAAGAAAATAGATAACATAGAGAAATTGGCAAAAATATATATAAATGAAACTGTCATGCTACACAGAATCCCTTCAACAATAGTATCTAATCGAGATAGTCGATTTACATCAAATTTTTGGAAATCTGTACATCAAGACCTAGGAACCAATCTAGCTATGAGTACCATATTTCATCCTCAAACAAATGATTAGATAGAACGAGTAAATCAAGTATTTTAAGATCTTTTAAGACTATGCATACTAGACTTTGGTGGAAACTGGGAAGAACATATTCCATTAATAGAATTTGCATATAATAACAGCCATCAAGAAAGTATATGAATGGCTCCATATGAAGCGCTATATGGAAGGAGGTGTAATACACCATTATCTTGGTTTGAACTAGGCAACACTCAAATCTATGGATAAGAACTCATAGAAGCTACAAAACAAAAAGTTCAACTAATACAAAGAAGAATGCAAACATCATGGGATCGATAAAAGAAAGATTATGATCTTAAATATAGGTCAATCAAATTCCAAGTAGGAGATTTTGCCTACTTAAGGGTAAGTCTGATAAAAAGGATACACCATTTTGGAAGAATAGGAAAGTTAAACCCCAGATATGTCGAACCATTTAAAGTATTAGCTCAAGTAGGAAGCTCTTCTTACCAATTAAGGTTACCAGAGGATTTTTCTACAGTACATAATGTCTTTCATGTATCATCTCTCCGCAAATACTTAATCAATCCAGAACAACAAACTTATGCTCCTGGAGAATGCATCCAGCCAGACTTAATATATATTGAAGTACTTATCAAAATTATGGCAAAAGAAATTCATCAACTTCGTAGCATATCAATTCTTATGGTGAAAGTTCAATGGAGCAACCAAAGCTCAAAAGAAACTACTTGGGAAAAAGAAGACAACATGCGCACAAAATATCCAAATATCTTCAAAGTAACAAGGTAATTCCTAACCTAAATTACATATGATGTCGAGGACGACATCAATTTTAAGTAGGGGAGTCTGTAACAACCAAAAATTTTGAAAGCCAAAATGTCGACCAAATCAGAACAAAATCAGGTCCCGAGCAAGTTCAAAACTAGACTAAACAATGTAGACTATTAAAAAGAGTATATTTTTATGATCATAATACTCAAGTTTGGAGGCAATCCGATGGATGAATATTCCTATATTAATTATTGAATTTTTAATTAAGGTAAATTAGTAAAATTAAATATAAGTCCATATAAAATTATTTTAGTGTCGTTGGATTCACAATAATAAAATAAGGCTACACAAAAGTTTTCGTCAAATTTTGAGCGTCAGATTGTCCATAATTAATTTTTGAAGTTTTTACCTTCAAAAATTAATTAAAAATAAAATATAGCTCTGAATCGAGAAATTTTTATTTGAGGATGTTCGTCTCATCAAGCGGACCTCCTGGTCAAGTTTTGTTAAATTCATAAATCAGATAACGAAAAAATACGATTAATTAAACTCGATTTATATTTAAAAATAATAATAATACTATTAATAAATAAAAGTAATGAATTGATTCAATTTTTATTTACCTATAGTTTTCCGTCGGCACGCTGCCAAAATTCCCACCAGTCATCTACTATCTCCTCGGCAAGTCTTCTCCGCCCTCGGCAAGCCCCCTTTGAATGGGGATAAGGCCCACAAAAAAAAATAGAGTTAGAAAAATTAAATGAGCCAATTGAAATATAAAAATTTTTAATGAGCGGTTAAAAATAACTAAAAATTTAATTTGACTCCTAACTAAGTTAATTAATTGACCACTAATTTTTACATTTATTTTTATGCTACTAATCACTAACTTTTCTTTGCAATTTAATTCCTGCATTTATCTTTACGCAATTTTAATTCTTGTTCTTTTATATACATGTATGTATATATATATATATATATATATATATATATATATATATATTATGTTAGTATATATATGTATGTATATATACATATGTATATATATATACATATATATATACACATGTATGTGTATCATAATATGATAATTTATGTCATATTATAACTATGTCATAATAATAATAATAATAACTAAATATATTATTATTATCATTATTATCATAATATTTATTACTTAAATAATATTATTATAATATCTCTCACTAATTTAATAATATTCTCTATTTACTATTATTCTCTAAATACTAATAGGAATAATAATTATATTATAACTATTATTATAAATATAAAATATTATTATTATAATATTATCTCTCTTCTTAAAATAATATGATAATAAGTTATACGTATTATCATCTTCATATAATAATAATAATAATAACTATATTATTAGTATTATCCTATTAATATTATCAGAACATTTTCTTTCTCCAAAATAAACTCCTATGCATAAAATTATCACCCAAAATAATAGTTTTATTTTTTTTCTTTTATTATACTTTCTCACATAGAGCAATAAAAATAATACATTTTACGTATAGATTCTCCCATAACTGATGATGATAATAATAATACGAAAATATTATTATTATCATTATTATCATTCGTACTTTTGCTCTTTCATAACGAATTTCATTTCTTAACTTAAAAATATAAATAATAATAATAATAATAATAACATCGATTATTATTATTATTTTTATTATAATTATTACTATTTTTATTATTGTTGTTATCACTATCATCACAACTACTATCATCACTACTATCATTACTATCTCAATCACCATCATTATCATCATCTTATTTACACTAACATTGAAACAGTAAGAGAAAGAACTAGAGACAGAGAATTAAAAATAGGATAATACAAATATCTTTATTTTCTTTACCCATCGATAACTTTCTAATAAATAAATTTTGCACAGATTCAAAAGAAATCAACCTAGCTAAAGAAAACAGGTACCCCGGATATCATGAACTACATTTATATATGTTGATTTGATTATACGCTTTTGCTCCGTAAATTTTACCAAACTAGTTTCTTACTCTGCTATAACTAAAGTTTACTGTCACTACATAAGATACTTTCAAAGATAGATAATGGAACCTGATTGATTGAATTAAAAGGGGTTCCATGAGAAGTATTTATAGTATGTGTAGAATGTAATCAGATCGGGGCTAGTTCGCTATCATACTATTTTGAAAAGATATAGGGAGACTATGACTATGCCTACGAAGGGGCAAGCATAGGTGGAAAAATGCCTTAATGACAATATTTGAACCCAAATTATGATAATCATAGCAAACGTGCTTGATTTCCTCAAGATTCAAGAAATTGCCCGCTCAAGTGAAAATGTTATATATATATATATATATATATATATATATATATATATATATATATATATATATTATTCACTTTTGAGAAATATATATCCAGTTTTTATAAGTATGACTTACTTGTGATATGTTACTTTTATTGCTATTTTAAAATCATTACTAAAATTCTGATTTGCAGGAAAATTCGTGATAATCCTCAAATGAGGAAATTTTGCCTTTCAAACTTTTTTTATTATGCTTTCCTGCAATTTTCCATGCACTTAAATTTCATACTTTTACTCATATATATACAATGTAATTAGTGATATCCAATTTACTATAGTTTATCTCTAACGGGTGTACGCAGGCATTTTTGTTGTAAATGCCAAGTCAAGTCACTGCTGAGGATCTGGAGATAACCTGATCGATCTACCGCTGCACCATTTATTCTCTTATTATATTTATAAATAAAAGAGAAACATGCGCTTATAATGGTTTGAATGCACCAACGAGGACACTCATTGAAGTAGCTACCAGAGGGTCACTCAGTAGCAAAATCCAGGAAGAAGCTTATGATCTCTTAGAAGAGATGGCAGTAATGCTTACCAATAGCTCACTGAAAGACTTAACCATAATAAGAGGGAAGAAAACCAAATTAATGAAACCAATCAAATCTTAGCTCTTTAAAATGAGATTAATGCCATGAATAATAAGATAGAGAACATGAATGTGAATAGTGTTCAAGAAATTCACTACAAATTATGTGGGCGTAAACACTCAAGTGAAAATTATGACTTAAACAACCCCCTTGCTCCTTCAAACAGTGAGCAAGTGAATTTCTTGAGGAACAACAATGCAAACCAAAATAATATGATGAACAACCCATACTCCAACACATATAATTCTAGATGGAGAAATCATCCTAATTTTTCTTGGAGTAATTATAATAATAACATAAATTTTAATGGGGGCAATTTGTCTAACAAATAAGGGTATAATAATGGGAATAATCTTCAACCTTAATCTTCAAATTTAGAAGGAGCCTTTAATACCTTCAAGGCTAAAATGATTCAATTTATGCATAGGACTGAATTGACTATCCCAGACACGATGCCTCCATCAAAGGGATAGAGGCATCCCTTAGGAAGAGCGAAGTTCAACTTGGGCAAATTTCCCAACAACTGTCCACTTGATAGTAGGGAGCCTTGCCTAGTTCTATAGAGATAAATTTTAGAGAGACAGTGAGCGTCATTCATTTTGACAGAATTGAGAATGACCACCTTGAAGAAAAATGTGAGCTGGATGAAACTGAATTGAGAGTTGAAGGAGGGACTAGAAAATCTGGAAATGAGAGGCTTGTTGCTCCAAAATGTGAAGATCCTGGCAGATTGTGCACCCCTGTGTGATAAAGAGTGAGGTTTTTTTAGATCTCTTATGTGATCTTGGAGCCTCAGTCAATGTCATGCCCTAATATTTGTAAGAACATCTTAAGATAGGAGGGATGGAGAGCACATCCTTGATTTTAGAGTTTGCCCATCTAAAATCATTAACCCCTTTAGGAGTTGTTAGGAATGTGCTAGTGTGGCTAGGAGGCTTTGTTGTCCCAACTAATTTTGTCATTTGTGAATGGGATAGATAGAATAAAAATTTCATTATCATCATTAGATGACCCTTCCTAGTCAGCACTTAGGCTATTATAGATGTTAGCAGGGGTTTAATGAGTATCAAGGTTCATGGAAGAGCATAAGTGATTGACTTGAAGCCAACTCTATTTAAACAGAGGGTCATGGATTTAGAACTGAGAAGGAGAGTCAGGGAGAAGGATTTATGTAAGGCCCTTGAACTTGAGAAGCTTGAACTTAGTGACCAAAATGCTGTAACTAGTATTAACACCTCATCTAGAGGTGAAGGTAAGGGGAAAAACCAAAAGGAAAAGACTAGGAGAGGGAAGAAGAAGAAGAAGGGAGCTTCCCTCATAATTAGTGAAAGCGGGGCCGAAATTAAAACCAATGATGAAAGCATGAGTTCGAGCACAACTTTAATTGGTGCTCACTCAAATAAATCAAAAACTTGGAAGAAGAAACCACCTTTGAGTTTAGACCATGTTTGATCCTAAACGTGTCAGGCTGATGACATTAAATGAAGCACTTCTTGGGAGGCAACTCAAATTTTTTGCTTTGCTTAATTTAGATCTTAGAAGTAGATTAGTTAAAATTAAACAACCTCATTTTTGAGTTAATTAATTTATGGAAGTAATTTAAGGATTAAAAGAGTTTGCTTTTGAAGGCGCCGCAGCACGGCAGCAGAATTTTCCACCATAGCGGATTCAACCGCTAGAGTGCACCACAGCGGAATTTTCTGCCACAGCGCATTATAGCGAATTTTATGCACACTTGAATGTTGCTAAGTCCTAAGGCGCTATAGCGCATTGCAGCGTGCCGCGGCAACTAATGCCCAGCTATAATTTTCTTTGACCCCAAGCAGTCAAAGGTGCTACAACGCACCTTGGAACTTAAAATCTAGACATAATATTGCAAAATCTAATTTTTATACTCATTTAAGGCTGAATTTTAGTCACACTCATTGCATGACATTAAAATAACTTTTGATTGTTGTTAGTCATGGTTTGAATGTGATTACTCCTGTAAAAACTTCCAAAATATTCTTGGCTATAAATACCCTGGTGGAGGAGGAGAGAATTTACCCTTGACAAAATTTAAAATTCAGTTTTCTATTTAAAAAAAAAAAACCTTTCCGCTCTCCTCTCTAAAAATGTCTTCCTAAAAGAAGGTGTCAAGCAAGGAAATGGGGGCATCAAATTCTGGAGGACCCTACACTAAGAAAAGATTCACCTTAGTTGAAGCCAAGCAAAGGTTCAACCAGGTGACATCATGGCATAAATTGATTCCCGAATGAGGATACAGACTCCCCTACCCTGTGAATCTAGATCAAGTCATGAACATGGGATGGATTCCTCTAGTGAGCCCCCAATATGTAACCTACCCCAGCATAGTTCAGGAGGTCTACTCCAATGAAATCAATACACCGGGGCATAAAATTAGTATCCAGGGATAGGGTGTAGAGTTTGGGAGACTGCAAATTAAAAAGTTTTATTTGTTAAGAGAGGTAGAGCACTATGCCTACCTCAACCTCACAGGATGTAACAACCCAAGTTGTTATCATAGTTAATTAGAACTAATCTGAGTCTTAAGAATAATTATAAGTGCTAATTAGGTCAATTGGAGTCAACCTCTAAGACCTAGTCCAAATCAAGAGTCAAATAGATCGAATCCTGATTTCTAGGAAATCCAGAAACCCTAAAATTTGACCTAACTAAATTGACCTCGGATTGGAAAATGGACACCGCCATTGCGTTCATTGACCCCAAATTAGCTTGGGGTGAAGTTTTCGTGTAAATCGGAAGTCGTCGAAATTTCGACGAATATTTTAATAATAATTTAAATACCCCAGAAATCAAGGACGACAGCTCCGTCCCGAGCGCCACACGGCGCGCCCACCATCATCCGGGCCAATCTGGCGCCTCCTCGGCCTCGGCGAGGTCACCTGAGGTCTTATAAGACCTCAGGCAAGCTCGGGGTTCCAGGTTTGCGAAACCTAAGCCCCGAAGCATTCGAACCCAAGCCAACCCCTGTCTAGCATCCGGGAGCCGTCAATCCAGGTACCTCTGATCTCCCCTCTCATCCATTTGATTTGCAATGTTTCACCTGATTATTGTAGGATTTAGGTTGGATTGTCGATCCATCAGACTTGATCGAGTTCGATCAGGTCCGATCGACCCAGATCAAGGCTAGACGCCTCGGGCCGAAACCTCGTCCCCTCGCACCGAACCCTAGGACCTAGGGTTGGGTTTTGCCGGCCACCTCCAGCGAAGGTCCGCCCACCGACGTGTAGGCCCCGACGTGGGCTACCATCGGCCGTGCGGGCCAAGGCGGTCCGGTGCCAGGAAGGCCGGCAAAAGTTGTGCCCTAGTCGGTGCCCTCGGGACCCCTCAGCAAAGTAGGTGAAGTCCGGGTCGGGCCGGGTCGACCCGAGCCCGACCGGCCTTCCGCCGGGTCCGCGTAAGCCAGGTGGGACCCACCTAGCCACGTGGCGCCATCAGGGCCTGCCACGTGTTAAGTGGGGCCCACTGTGCCACGTGGCAGCCATCCAGCGCGCCAAGTGTCCCATGGGGCCCACAGCCCAAGCTCCGCAGCGCTTCGGCTTCGGCCGTGGGGCCCACTGCACCTCGTGGCAGCCATCCGGCGCACCACGTGTCCCGTGGGGCCCACAGCCCGAGCCCCGCGGCTCTTCATCTTCAGCCGTGGGGCCCACAGTGCCACGTGGCCGCCTCTGGGCCCGCCACGTGTCAAGTGGGACCCACTGCCCGGTCACCTGCAGCACTTCGGCTTCCCTGTGGGGTCCACGGTGCCACGTGTCAGGTGAGCCCACTGCCCAGTCACCCGAGCCTACTCGGCTTCCTCGTGGGGCCCGTAGTGTCACGTGGCAGCCTCTGGTAGTGCCACGTGTCAAGTGGGGCTTACTGTCTGTTAACTAAAATAATTTAAGTATTATTAGCCTAATTAATTGCAGTTAGTGACTAATTAATTATGATTAGTATTAATGACTTTTGAACAGTAACCTTATAATTAATTAACTGTAATTAATAATTAAGAGATTAATTAGGATTATTTTAATATTAATTAAACCTTAATAGTAATTAGAATAATTAATGATTATTAAATAGTAAACTATAATTAATTATTCTTAATTAGATATTAACATATGATTAAGGTTAACTAAATAGTAATTAGTGCTAATGACTTTTTCATTTTTTGTATTTCTTTTTCTTTTGTATGTTTTAGTATGTTTATATTTTGGAGATTTTAATTCATAATTTTTCTTATCCCCTCATTTTTAAGGTATTCTTAATTGATATATTTTTTCTGAATTTCTCAAAAGAAATGAAAATCATTAAAATATAAAAATCGAATTTGATATAAGTAAGAGAATGCTTAACAAAAATGATTAAATGCATCATAAGCAATAAAATGTTATAATTGAGGAATGAATAGAGGATAATCTAATCTCCAAAAATTTAAATAAATGCTTGAGATAAGTGTGGGGGAAGGCATAGGAGTTAAACTAAAAGATATGGTATGTATTCTAAAAAGAGTGTGCTAGGCTCCCGTAGGACTTCATGATCATAAAAATGTATATTATGGATGAAGAAAAATATCTCTTCCTAAAGATGAAAAGAACAAAATATTTATGAAAAAAGGGATGATAAAAAATATCTCTTCCAAATGAATAAAATATGAAAGGATGAAGAAAAATATCTCTCCTTTAAACATTTCATCTTTATAACTCATAAGAAGGAGAACATATGGCAGAACTCTTGGAATCTTTGACCAATTCTATAGTCTAGAGTTCATAATGAATTGTACCCATCACCTAATATCAAGCATTAAAAATTCAAATATTTAGAGATTCATTGATTAAACCACCTTAGTGCCACAATTAAAAACATTAATATTGCTAAAATATTTATTTTATTTTTGCCATGCCCACATCTTGACTTATACATATTCTAATTACATTATTGTGATTTTCATCCCTGCAAAACATAAAAAATACCATTTTGAGCTTACTCGAGGACGAGCAAGAATTTAAGTGTGGGGGTGTGATTAATCCATAACTTACATCTAAAATAAAGGGATATTTCATTCACTTAAGTTCTTTTAAGCTGCTCCTAAATCAATATTTTTTATCTTTTTCAAAGAAATGGCATCCAAAAGAGTTCTGAGGCATATCTACAAAAATTTCATAATTTATTAAAGGAATCTGTTATAGCGCACTGCCGTGCGCTACAGCGCGCCGCAGCGGGCTGTAGCAGAATTATTTAAACTCTATAAATAGGATGCTCACTAATTGAACAGTGTTTTTTGCAAAATGAGCCGCTACAACACGCGGTCCACGCTGCAGCGAAAATATTTCCAACTTTATAAAATGGGGAAAATCAATTAATTGAACAGTGTTTTGCAAAATGAGTCGCTACAGTGCGCGGTTGTGCGCTGCAGTAGTCTGCAGCGCAAATATTTCGGACTATATAAACAGAAAAATCACTTAATTAAACAGTGTTTTGCAAAATGATCGCTACAGCGCGCGGTCGTGCGCTGCAGCAGTCTGCAACGGAAATATTTTTACTTTAAAAATAAAAAGTGAAGTAATTGAACAGTAGATTTGCAAAATAGCCCGCTGCAGCGTGCTACAGCGAGACATCTTCCAAAGCTCAAACTCGGTAGCGCGCAGCAGCGTGGGACTTGACGAATTTGCTAAGGACCATTGTACGCCGCAGCGCGCTGCAGCGGCCCACCACAATTTTTTCCAGACAGCATTTATTGCGGCTGGGGACATGACCTTGATCCTGCATTTTGTCTCCAGCCATCATTCCTTGCAGCTGCTATGTTTTTATTTGAAAAAGAAGACCTTGAGGTGATATTTTGGTTAAACAAATGAAGATATTTGTTACCTCACCATCAATGGAGGATTTTGCCATCATGAGCTTAGAATTTTAAATGGCATTGCTAATTTTGAAATGAAGGAAGATGAAGGCAGCCCTTCTCCTATAAATACCCCTCTTCTTGACTAGAGGAGGTTTCACAATTTTAGCCAAAAATCCAATAAGTAAGGAGGAGTGCCAAGGAAGAGAGGAACTCCCCAAGGGTGGCAAAGCAAGCTCTTGCATTAGAAGAGAAGGAAGAATGCTGCACAAGCGACCTAAGAAGGAAGCATTGAAAAGGAGAAGAAGGATTTCGGAGAACTTCCAAAGAGCGTTCCTAGTATCTTCTAACCTCTACTCTTGTATTTCTTTTTAGTTGATCATGAAAGGGTCTTTATCCATGTATGTGTTTTTCTTCTTTTCTTTTGTGATAAGTAGCTAAACTCCCTTGGGGAGGGTTGGGGTGAAGTCCCATGTGCATGATGTAATATTAATGTATGAAATTTTTTATTTTCTCAAGCATAATATATTTGTGATCTTAATGCCTTGCTAAGAAATATTTTATTTAATTTAGTCTTGAATGTGGATTAAGAGAAAAGAACTAAAAAGGCTCAAGAACTAAATTGTCTTATGCTCCTTAGCTCACCTTAGGTTGGATGCTAGGTTATGAGTGCATGAAGCTTGGAACTATGTGACAAAGCTCTTGAGCTCAATGCACCTCAACTTAAGCTCAAACAAAGAGTTGATGCAAGTAATGCTAAGACCCACTAAATGAGCTCCTTAGCTCAACATAATTAAGGTAGAGGAAGGAAGTGTTGTGAGCTCATAAACTAAGTAATATAGTCATTGATCCCAACATATGAATCCCTCATCTCAAATATGTGAGATGCGAGTGATGCTCGTAGTGGAAATCAATGCTTGTAAGATCCTAGGATTTAATAATCAAACTCTCCTTGATCAAGAGAATTAGATAAAAAAATAAAATCTAAAGAATCTTATAAGAGTCTTTGTGCCGAAATAGAACTGAATGTGAGTTCATTTTGCGCCCGAGATTTGAACTTGTAAGACCTTGAGTAAAACTCAAGGAAAAATAATGTGCACATGATTTTAAGTTAAAATGAAAGATAAAGCTTGAGAAACTAATACGCATAAATACTATATCATGCATGTGGGATGGTCCCAACTCTCCTCTTTCTCTTATCTTGCTATTTCTACTTAGTGATTATTGTGCTGAATTAAAACCAACTCATCCATTATGTTGTACCTTAAACATTAGTAAGAATAGATACACCTTAATGCCAAATCAACCAATTCTCCGAGGATCGATAAATTCCTGGAAATTAACACTTTCTACTTATTACTTCAGACCACGTACACTTGCATGTGAGCGCAGACATGTATTTACAGTCTGTCAATATATATATATATATATATATATATATATAGTGTGTTTCCAAGAAGGGTAGTTCTTAACTCTTTGTTTGATAAAGCTACCCTAACGAAGCGATCTTCGATAGGAGGCATCACCCGATGATAATTTTTATATCAGGCTAAGTGATGAATCCATAATTTAGACCTTAAATAAAGGAAAATTTTATTTATTTCTCATTTTAAAACTGCTCGTTAATCCAATTTTATCTATGTATTTCATGAAAAATGCCTATCCAATGAATTCCGAGCAATTTGGAGAATTTTCTAAAATTTCTAAAGAAAAGTTGCTGCTGTGCGCTGCAACACGCTCCAATGCGCTACAGCGAGCCATCTTGCGAATCGCTGGCGCGTTCGTGCACTGCAGCACTTCAGTTTGCAAATCGCGGGCGAGATGGCGCGCTGCAGCAGTTCAATTTGCGAATCGCGGGCACGATCGCGCACTGCAGTGGTTTAGTTTGCCAACCACATGCACGACATTGTGCTGCAACAGTTTAGTTTGCGAACTGCGGGCATGATCACGCACTGTAGCGATTCAGTTTGCGAACTGCGGGAGTGATTGTGCACTGCTGCGGTCTAATTTGCGAACTGCGGGCGTGATAGCACATTGTAGCGGTTCAGTTTGCGAATTGTGGGCATGTTTTGCGAAATACTGGCATGATCGCGCGCTGTAGTAGGCCTCTTTGCAATTTGTTTCCATCACAGCGCACTCCAGTGCACCACAGCACGCTACAGGGTGCTGCAATGACCGCCAATTTTTTTGTCTGACAGGTATATTAATTGCGGCTGGGATAAGACCCCCAACTAGCCTCTTGTCTCCAGCCATCATTCCCTCTACTGTAGCTCCATTTTTAAAAGGAAAGCAACCTCTTTGATGTGATGAGAAGGATAAAACAATGGAAAATATTGGTCACCTCACCATCAATTAGAATTTGCCATCATTACTCAGATTTTTTAAAAGGCATTGCTAGTTTTGATCTTGAGTATGAGGATGCAACCCCTCATCCATAAATACCTCCCCTCTTGACTAGAGGAGGGGTTCCAAAAATTGCTCACTTCACCTAAGTAAAGAGAGGGGCTGCATAGAAGAGAAGAAGAACTCCCCAAAGGTGGAGGAGCTCAACTTGCTAAGGAGAAGGAGGGGAAAGGCAGCACTAGGGACCTAAGAGAGTCACTTCAAGTAAGGAGAAGAAGAATTCGAAGAACTTCCTAAGAAATGTTCCTAGTATTTTCTAAACTCTTCTTTTGTAATTTCTCTTCTTAATTGATCATGAAAGGGTCTTTATCCATGTATGTGTTCATTTTCATCTCTTTTGTAATGAAGAGCTAAAACTCCCTTGGAGAGGGCTAGGGCAATCCCACATGTTTTAATAGTTACTATAAAATGTATGAAGGTTTTCTTAAGTATTAATAAAAATTATGAACTTAATGACTTGCTAAAGAAATGTATAAGACTATTATGGACTTGAATGTGGACCAAAGGAAAAGGACTTCTTAACTCAAGAACTAAGTTATCTTATGCTCCATAGGTCACCTTAGTTTGATGCTAGATTTATGAGTGCATGAGAGCTTAGAACTATGTGAAAAAGTCCTTGAGCTTAGTGCACTTTAATCTAAGCTCAACTAAAGAATTAATACGTGTTATGCTAAGACCCACTAATAAAGCTCCGTTGCTCAACATAATTGAGGGAGAGAATGGAATAATTGTGTGCTCATGAACGAGGTGACATAGTCATTGAGCCCAATGAAATCAATCCCTCATCTCAACTATGTGTGATGTGCGTGATGCTCTTAGTGGAATCAATGCTTATAAGATCTTAAGAATTAACAACCCTCATCTCCAAGATCAAGAGATGAGGTAAGATCTATAAACCTCAAATCTTATAAGGATCTTTGTGCTGAAATAGAACCGACTGTGTGTTCATTTCGTGCACAAGATTTGAACTTGTAATTCTTCGAGGTAAAACTTAAGGAAGGACAATGTGCACTTGATTAAGATCAAGAAAATGAAAGATAAATGCTTGAGGAATCACCATGTATAAGTTATCTATCATGTAATGTGGGAGAAACCCAACTCTCCTCTTCCTTTTATTTGACTTATTTTCTATTACTATGATTATCGTGCTTGTTCTAGAACCAACTTAAACAAGACATCGATAGCTTAAACATTAGTGATACTAAATACACCTTAGTAATATAACATCCAATTCTCCGTGGTTCGATAAATCCCAGAAACTCAAACTTTCTACTTATTACTTCAGACCATGTACACTTGTGTGAAAGCGTAGACGCGTATTTTATGTCTGTCAAGTTCTTGGCACCGTTGCCGGGGAATTGGAAATTATTTCGTATTAAGGATAATCTATCAGTAATTAGTGATTTAAGTAATCTCTTTGCATACATATTTTCTTATTTCTTTAGTTTACCTTTCTTTTAATTTTTATAGATTTTTCCTTATTATATGGAGTACTCAAATTTCATTGGCATGCACAATAGTAATCAAAACTCATGTATTTGGTGCGGGGGAACACATTCAAGTTTTGATTGTAATACAAATAACCCTTTTGAACCTTCGAGAACACAATCGATTAATGACATTAAGTTCGATAACAACTTGCAACAAAATTACACTCACTTTGATTTGAACATTAATAACATAAATTGGTCGAGAGAGCAGTCTTACTTGGAAGAATCAGTGGAAGATTTTAGTGGTCATGGGAACTATAATTTGCACAAAATTGAGTCAACCTTGATTAGGCACGGGTTAAATCTAAAAGATCAAGAGCATATATGCAAATCAATTGAGGCTAAATTAGAATATATATTGCAACTTTTAGTTAACCCCATCCAAGAAGTTGTCATAATTGAATAGATAAAAGATCAAGCTGAAGAAATGCTGATTTGTAGGGATGAAACTTTAACTCAAATAAATAATGAAAATGAGAAAGAGTTAGAGTATCAAATTGAATCAGACAATTTGAAATTGCAACAAGATTCTCAAATAGAAATAGTTGAGCAATTGCAATCCAAATATTATATCCCCTACACCCCTCAAGAGCATGTACCTCAAGGTTTAACAATAATTGATGCAGTATTTGAGGATAAGCAAGGTAAATTGGTGGTATCTCAAACATCAACAAACCCCTTAGCAATATTGATGATTATTATGTGCAATTTGAATTTGTTGAGAAATATTTTAGTTATGCTCCTAAGAAAATTAAATTTTTTTTCTATTTATAGAAATAAATTGAAAATGATGAATTTAATGAATTTTATGAAAAGCATAAGGCAAGAAATGAAAGAATGAAAAGAATAATAAAAGAAGAATTACGGTAAGTTAGAAGATACAAGCTGGGTCTGGAAGGAAAAAGATAGGGTAGCTGTCATTTATAATGATTACATTACTAAACAAGCTCTTACTCATCCTAAAGCCTTAATTAAAATATGGAAAGAAATTTTAAAGGGATATAAACTCTTTTTGGTCAGGCTGAGGACATTAAACTAAGCGCTGGTTGGGAGGCAACCCAACAAATAATTTTATATTTTTGTTTGTTTCAAATTTTGAGTAGTACATGTGTGCGTCTATAAAGGAGAAGAAGGATTCTCGAGCATGAATGCAGTAATGACAATTTATCATTATTCATATCAGGTTGTTTTATTCCTTACTACTCTAGTAAAGTGTGTTCATTTTGCCTTTTTGAAGAAATAAATTATGGATTATCATAGTCCCAAAATCTTTCTATAAATTGCAAATGACAAATTTTTCTGAGTTTTTCAAGAATGGAAGTCACAAAAATATCAATAAAGAAAATGATAAGAAATCAAAGGGTGCTTAATAAAAAGTGATTAAATGCATTGATATCATTAAATCTTTTAATTAAGGAATGAATTAAGGATAATCCAATCTCCAAAAAATTTAAGCCAACGCTAAGAACTAAGTGTGGGGGAAGGCATTGGACTAAAGACTAGAGATTATGGTGAGTACTCTAAAAGAGTGTGCTAGGCTCCCATAGGACTTCATGATCACAAAGATGTGAATTGGGGATGAAAAAAAGTATCTCTCCCTAAGAATAAAAAGAGAAAATTATAAAAATAGGAATGATGAAAAATATATATCCCAAATGAAACAAATGAAAAAGGATGATGAAAAATATCTCTCCTTTAATTTTATCATCTTTGTGATTCATAAGAAGGAGCACATATGGCACAAAACTCTTGAGTATGTCACTACCTCTCTAGTCTAAGTTTTTCAAGGAACCTTCCTCATTACCTAGCAACAAGCATAAGAAAAAACAAATACTTGGAGATTACTTATTAACCTTGCTTCATATCCAATATTTGAAAAATCTAATACCAAATGGTTTGGATCATTTCAGTTAAGCACATGCTTTGAATTACAAATCAAAATCTAAGTTGATATCTTTTGTTGACTATCATACCTAAAAAATAAAAAAAATACTATTTTGAGCTTACTCGAGGACGAGCAAGAATTTAAGTGTGGGGGCGTGATGAATTCATAATTTATACCCTAAACAAAGGAAAATTTCATTTATTTCTCATATTAAAACTATTCATTAATCCAATTTTGTCTATCTATTTTAGGAAAAATGCATATCCAACGAATTCTGAGCAATTTGGAGAATTTTCCAAAATTTCTAAAGGAAAATCGCTGTCGCGCACTGCAGTGCGCTATATAACGTGCTGCAATGGGTCATCTTGCGAATCGCTGGCGCGATCGCGCGCTGTAGCAGTTCAGTTTGCGAACCGCGGGCGCGATCGTGCACTGCAGCGGTTCAGTTTGCGAATCGTGGGCTTGATCGCACGCTGCAGCGGTTCAGTTTGCGAACCACGGGCACGATCACAAACTGCAGCAGAGCATTTTGTGAAATGTCGGTGCGATTGCGCGCTGCAGCGGGCCTCTTTGCAATTTGTTTCTGCCACAGCGCGCTATAGCGAGCTGCAATGGCCGCCGATTTTTCTGTCTGACAAGTGTATTAATTACGGCTGGGACAAGACCCCCAACCAGCCTCTTGTCTCTTGCCATCATTCCCTTTGCTGCAGCTCCATTTTTAAATGGAAAGCAACCTCTTTGATGTGATGAGAAGGATAAAATAATAAAAAATATTGGTCACCTCATCATCAATTGGAATTTGCCATCATTACTCAGATTTTTTAAAAGGCATTACTGATTTTGATCTTGAGTATGAGGATGCAACCCCTCATCTATAAATACCTCCCCTCTTGACTAGAGGAGGGATTCCAAAAATTGCTCACTTCACATAAGTAAAGAGAGGGGCTACATAGAAGAGAATGTCATTTTATTTATTTTTTTGTATATGTATATATTTCCTAATTTCTACAACTTTCATTTATGTCATTTTCTTTTTACTATATATGTATATATTTTTTAATTTCTGCAACTTTTATTTCTGTCATTTTTATTTTATTTACTATATATATGCATATATATATATATATATATATATATATATTATTTATGATAATAAAAATTGTTATATTTTAATGTATAAGAATAAATAACCAATATAATATTAATATTAATATTTCTTACTTAAATAAACTGAAATATATTATTCTTTTCATTTAATTATTTCATTTGTAACTTTTGTATCAGTTTTATATTTTGACCTACTTTGATATATTTATATGAGATTTTGTACTCATAACTTGAAATAAATGATCAAAAATTAGTATCATGGGTTCATTCAGATTGATCTTAGGTCTATACAAATAATACGTTAGACTAGGATAGGCTAATATCTGAAAAAATAAGGGGACTACACATAGCCTTTAAGGGGAAATGTATAATTAGTCAGGAACTCACATCTCAAATAATTATATAGACATATCTAACTCCTCGATTATTTTGTAACTTTGTCCAACATAATAATTATTATATCTTGTTGCATTTTCTTTTAGAATGAACACATATCTTAAATATGTATATTGTATTCAAATTCATGACAATTTTGCAAGCATATCATACTAAAATATCATATTTTATTTGTATATGCTTGCAAAATCATGCTGCTTAATATTATATGCAAACTTTGATATCCTATAAACATTACTTTAACCTTTGTGTCTAATTAAATATTGTCTTTTCTTTTCTTTTTTTTTTCTTTTTCTTGGTTCACCCTTCATACATGCACACACACACACACACACATACACACACACAGATATATATATATATATATATATATATATATATATATATATATATGGCAGTTCAAGAATAATCTCTGGATCAAGTTTTTGAGGAGGAGCAATGCATAATGGAGCAACTTGGATGCTGATTTTCTTAAAATTTTAAAATTTTGCTTATTGTGTAACATATTTTGTAAAATAATTATTATTTTTGTAATGAATACATTTCTTTTATTATTTTAGTATTTTTGAATATTGTAATGAATGGGAAAGTGTGTATTTTATATGCATCTAAATATAATATTATATTAAACCCCAATATGATCTTGGGGAGTGAGTATTTAATACTGGATTAGCTATGTTGACCCAGCGATGGGTCGCCAGATTACTTCCCATTTTACTGCATTGAGCTCTATTTAAATAACAATTGTAAATACCTAAATGTGATATCCACTTAAAACTAAAATAGATTAGTTACCCTAAAATGTACTTAGACTTTTAAAGTCTAATTACTTATTTTTGTTTTATTGGCTGTGCCATATCGTATTATATACCAAATATAGTAAATGAGGAGCTTTTAGTGGATCTAATACTCGATATAGTTTAGATCGAGTAGTTGCAGCTTTGAAGACTTTTACTTTTCACTATTTCTTTTACATTTTGCATCCTATGAGGACGAGTGTCATTGCATCTAAAATTTTGTGATTTTAATTAACTATGAATATTTTACTTTACCATTATGTGATGTGTTCTTTTTTTTTCTAGATAGCCGAAATGTTTTATATTTATTTAATGTTTATGCATCTAATTTTTCTCTTTAGAGACCATTGGCTCCCTATAGTGCTTATTAGTGGATTAAGACTCATTAATCTAGTATTAAGTACTACAGTAATACCTAATATTAGATTGGGTTCCTGATTCAATATTGGGGTTTATAGCACTTTAGTAAATGTCTTACTTGCTATAGTGATGGCTAAGTCATCAGTAGGCTCAAGGTGGCTGAGTTCTATCCTCCTGTGTTCCTATAGAATCCACTAAGGAAGATATGGATCTCTTCCACAACCTTTTTTGCATGTTGTGGCATTCTATTAACCTTGCAGTTATCAACAGCTTTACAAAACAACTATGATGATAGGATACAAAATAATCCTTAGTGGAGTTTTCAAGTCTTTTATGAGAATAACTGCACCATGCATCTTCAGTCTACACCAAATTAGGAGCAAATATGGATAGCTTCCTAAATTCTATATCATAAGTTAGGACTATCTCATCACCTTGAATCAATTGAATGAACACATCTTCTATTAATAACCGAGCAGAGGTAGGAATTAACTATTCTCTAAAAATTGATTTGAATTCATCCCAAAAAAATTTCTTCAACCTTTATCTCAATAAAATGGTACTTTAGTTCATTATCCCACCAACACTTGACTTCCTCGATGATCAAGTGGATGGTTAGGCAGATAACTTTGCTGCTTGGGCACTTGATTCTTGAAAGGTCTTTCTCAATCATCTTCACCCAATTGGTCGCTTCAATGGGTGATGCAGATATGTTGAAAGTTGAAGGAATGAGTTTGAAAAAATCATGGAGAAATCCATCCACAACTGAACTTGATGAGATTTGAGGATTAACATAAATGATTTAGGAATAAGTTGGATCAATTTCTCTCTGAGCTGCTCGATTATGCAATTCCTTCAAGGTGTTCATCATCTCAATTAAAGTCTTGATCTCCTCGGAAAGTGAAGAAAAGTTGAGGTCCATTGCCTCCTCAACCAGAATGACAGGAGTGTTTGGCTTATGATCCATATTATTTGAAAGAATTTGCAAAAGTTGAATGAGAATAGATAAGGGAATTGGATAGAATAATCTAAATAATTGATCTATCTATGAACTACTATTCATTATCACTTTAGTATTAACTAATCACTAAAGTGAGTTTACTAATCTAAGTTATTGATGCACATACTTTGCCTTTCTGTGTTTATCTGTACGATTGGAATGATATTTTGCTTATACTTTTATTTTTTCCTCTTTTTCAGACCTGCTTTGATACCAACTATAACAATCCCAATATTGGATCAGGAACCTAATCCAACATTAGGGATTATTGTAGTACTTAATACTTGGTTAATTAGTCTTGACCTATTATTAAGATTACAAGGAGCCATGGATCTCTATAGAGGAAAAATAAAACATTCCAGCCATCCAGAAAAGAAAAGAGAAAATATAGCTCAGAACAGTAAAGTAAAATATCCACAATTAATTAAATTTATATAAACTTTTAGATAGAATAACACTCATCTACACGGGATGCATAAAGTAAAAATTGTGGAAAGTAAACAGTCTTCAAAGCTACAACTACTGGATTATGATCTACCTCAAATACAAGATCCACTCTAAGCCCCTGATCTATCATATTTAGTATTTAATAAAGTAGGGCACAACCAAAAAAAGAAAAATAAGTGATTAGACTTAAAAGCTTAAGTACATTTTAGGGCAACTATTCTATTTATAAGTTAAGTGGATATCACATTTAGTCATTTATAATTGTTATTTAAGTGGAGCTCAATACAGTAAAATAGGAAGTAAACTAAGTAAAGTAAAGTGAAGTATAGCAAAGTGAATGACTATAAGTAATAATAAAAAGGCTATAAAGAAATAAACAAGAAAAAGCTAGTACAATCTACATCATTTATATATGGAAAACTTTATATCTATAATAACAAGTGTGCAATAAAATCAATAAGAAAATATGTAAAAAAATGACATATGTTAAGTAACATAAGTAAAAGCATTATGAGAATAAATGTAAGTAAATATAATATATACTGAAAGTAAGTAAGAAAAGGAGCTGTAAATATAAGTGAACATGTAATATATGAAAGTAAAGTCTCAATCTCAAGGACTGAGTGCATAGGAAAAGCATCCTTAAATAAGTGAGTGTAAAATAAAGACAGTCATAAAGGATTGAGTAAATATAGTGAGAAGACTATGATAAAACATCCATAATTACGAAGAATGTGGGAAAAGTAAGAATAGTCATGAAGGACTATAATATTTAAGTTATATATCTTACAATTTTGTTCTATGGGCGCAAAAATAAGTGAGGAGTTAAGAACGTCTGCTTAACTAAGTAAACCAGGGTCTCCCATTACATTCACATTGCCCCTCTAGGAAATGTGGGTCTCCTTATTACACCATTGCCTGCCCTGGCATAGTCCACCACATGACCCCAAGTAAATATTATAAGTTTATTTTATGCACAATATTTTTATGAATCTATTCTAGGATTTAATCTCAAAGGGTTATTTCAAAGCTAATTGTAAGCCATATGATATCCTATGATTAGAGGCAATAAAGCTCTTAAATTAATTTAGACATTCTTCAAATATCTTCATCAACTGATACAAAATAGTATATAAGTAAATGTGGTTTGAAAATAATGATTTGATCAAGGTCTTATTCATACGACAAAATAATTTATAAATATAATTGATTTGTTTCAAACAAGAATCCTATCCAAATTCTAACACTACAATTATCTAACTATCAATCAACACATCTACTCTATTGGAATTCTCTAGTTTATGCCAAAGGTTTCACTATTACACTACTTAATCTACTAGATTTCTTATAACTTAGTCTACTTAACAGTTTAGCTATAAGACTCTATAACTTAGTCTACTTTACGGTTTCACTATTACACTACTTAATGGCTCTCTATCCTTAAGATAAAAGGTTCTCTTAACTTGTACTAGCCAAACACTTAAGTTAATACTCTATTCTAAGCATTCCATTTTAATAATACCTTAGAGGTTCCAAATTTAAGAAGGTTTAATCATCCAATTACTTACATCATTTTAGTCTTAGATATGATACTAATAGGATAATACTAATCTAATCTTAAATTTAATAGTTTTATGAATATTTTAAACTAATAAGATAAGACTAAATAAGTGATAGAACTTAAGTTAATAGAATTTAACTTTATCTCACATTAAGTTATTAATCTAACATATGGTTCTTCTCTTAATCATAAGTTTCCAAGCCTTGGTATTATAGTCACTAAGTGTGATAACCTCAATATTGAGAAATCACTAAGCTCAACTTTGATATGTCACCATAATATTTAATACTAGATTAGAAGGAAGCTAATCCAAATCATTAGATATTATTTTTGGCCAAAAATTCAGAAGAGGGTCTTAAGTTAACATGGAAGAAATTTTATGAAAATATTACATGAAATATATGTGAAAATATGAATTTAAGAACATATGATATGAGTACTTGCAAATTTAGATGTGAGGATATTAAAGATTAGTATATGAGATATGAGTGTACATTATGCAATGTAAGTTTAAATCAATTCTAAAATTTGATCTCTGCTAAATAATCTTAAGAATTTCAGCATGACTTCTACTGTATTTGGTCAAAAGTACACCTACATTATCAACATATAAGTTTTCCATTCCAATGGAACATTAATTAAGAGATAGGAACCTAACACTAATATAAAGTCAATCTATTACATGGGATTGCTTATTTCCAATTCTAATATAAAATCAATCCGTTACATGGGATTGTTTATTTCCAATTCTAATATAAAATCAATCCGTTACATGGGATTGTTTATTTCTAATTCTAATAATTTGAAGCAAGAGAATCCATATGTAGCAATTATCTATCCTAGGGTATATACATTCCACATCATTCACTACATACAAGAGAAATGAGGAACTAACAATAATTCTCAATTTTAGTATGCAACTACTCTCTAGTTTAATATGCATAATAAATATACAACTAAAAGCCAGTTTAATATGCAAAGTAATTATGTAGCTAAGGATTTATTTATCATTCATTCACATACATCCATTCATCCCAAACTAAGCATTTAAGTATAAGAATTTAAACTCAAACACAAGCATAGTAAATGCAAAAAGAATGACTTTAATTATTACAATACAACAATAATTAAAGTAAATAAAGAAAGTAAAACTCATACTATAACAACCATAGTTGTTACTCTAGCTAAATCCAAATTAATTAAGCTAAACTAAGTTCTAATTTTAATTCTATTAGTTTCAATGAGTCATTTAAACTTAATCCTAAAAGTTTGGGATCAATCATAGTTAAATTGAGAATTTTAGTATTTTTGCATATTTTTGAATTCTGAAAAATACTTAAATTAATTTGATCTCCAAATTAAAATCTGATTTTATTTTTGAATTCCTCAAACCTCAATTAGCTAAGGGTGAAATTTTGAGAACTCTTAGAGCTCATTTAGTCCTAAATTGGATTTTAAAATTTAATAGAAATTAAGTAATTAATTAAATGAATTTTAATTAATTAAATTAAATATTTATAGAGGCCCACGATAGCCAGTAAATCCACAACATGCTTTGCTTGGCAGTCATCTGGGCGGCGTAGATGACCCTGCGCGCCGTCAGCTCTGCGTGCGCCTAAAAAATAAAAGGAAACTTTGAGATTAGACGGGCTTATATTAGTTCTTTAAAAACAATAAATTTAAAGAATAAATTTTAAAACTATTTTAAGCTTTAAAGGTCATTTTTTTATATAATAAATTTTCTAACGGTTGTTTTTTTTTCATTTCCTTAAATGAGAATTTTTTAAATATATTTTCTAATTTATGTATTTTCTTATCTTTTCTTTTTTTTCTTAGACAAAAATATTATGATAAATCTAAAACAATTTATTTATAATTAGAAAATTAGAAAATATCAACTTAGAAATTATTTAATATGTAGAAATATAAAATTAAATTAAATTGTTACTTGGAATTTAAAAATGCAAAAATGCATATACTTGATTTGTTAACTAATTAAGGAAATTAATATATTAAGTTAAAAATTTTATTACAGTATAATTAGCATATATGTATAATTCCGCCCTCATTTCGAGTGAAATAATGATGAGTGTAATCTCTTCATTTCCCCTTCACATTTATTGTGAGTAGATCTTATTTTCTCTTCATAATCTTATGTCATATTTCACATCATTAGCTGTCGCAAAGGCATAGGTCACAACTGTGTATCTTCAAGGGGTGCGTGGCTAGGCTTTTCAGAGACGCTTGAAGCTTGTGACATGGCTGACGGTTTCCCGCCGGCTTCGGCCTCCTTGTCTATCAAAAGGAAAGCCATGACTTTTGGGACAAGTATTGATGCCCTTCAAGATGGCATAGGCCGGCCTTCCAAGCCATGTATGAACCCTAACCCTAATCAGCAGGCAGCCCTGACCTCTACGATTACGTTTGAAAATATTAATCATGTCTAGGTAATTTTAATGATGGTTAATAAATGATGGATAGAATTAAAGTTATTCGATATCATGAAACTGCCGCAAAAACTCTTCGTGAGTGGCTAAGGAGAAGGAGCTGCCACCGGTGGTGAGTGAGTTAGGCGGGAAGCAAGTGGCAGTCCATGCCTTACTGTTTTTCTAACTAAGTGAATGTCATTTATGTTGATATAAATATATATATATATAT
Source organism: Gastrodia elata (assembly GCA_016760335.1). Classification (NCBI taxonomy): domain Eukaryota; kingdom Viridiplantae; phylum Streptophyta; class Magnoliopsida; order Asparagales; family Orchidaceae; genus Gastrodia; species Gastrodia elata. The sequence continues at coordinate 12,559,160 of CM028677.1, read as the reverse complement.
ATATATATATATATATATTTATTTAGTTTTATTTTTTTATTTTCTTATGTGTGTCCGTGTTCATATGTATGAATGTATGTTTTTTATTTGCAACTTATGTTACCTTTTTATTAAATAAGCTCAAGCATTTTCGTTAAGATCTTATTATTTTGATGTTAGAATTTTCTATAAATACACTCATATTTCATATGTTTATCATTTAGCTTTTTTTTGATTGACCGGTGTATTTATATCCTATACATTCCAAAATTGGTATCTTCTTTTTGCTATTGCAATATATATATATATATATATATATATATATATATATTAGATATTGGTTCACAATGAGATTGATGGTGATGAGAAAGTTTTAGCATATAAGAATATATTATATGAAATATAAGATACATTATTGTATTATTATCTCCTAGTTGATGATTATATTTGTGTTTTTTTTATTTTTTCCAATTGGGTGAGAGAATGAAAATAAAATTGTAATGTAAGAAAAAGGTAAATTTTAAAAATATATTATCAATTATTTAACATATAAAATGAGAACTATGTATTTGAGAGAATAAATTGTAAAAGTGTTTCGTCCCATAATCTTTGTGCGTATTGATAAGTGCAGTTAAACAAATAATTAAGTGTTTCAACTTATCTTTCTTAGGACATACACTAAATCATGTATTAAGTAAGGTATTAAACAACTTAGTTTGAGAGAATAAACTGTAAAATTGTCTTGTCCCCTTATCTTTGTGCACATTAATAAGTGCGGTAAACTAAACTAAGTATTTCAAGTTAACTTTCTTAAGAACATACTAATTATGTATATGCATTGCCATCATGTGATAAATTAAAAGTTATAATATTTTAATTAAATTGAGTAAAACTCATTTATTATAATACATAATTATGTTCATATTTATAGCAGTTACATGCAGATGCACTTGTTATGATAAATTAGAGTATGTAGCTAGATAACCACATGAATATTTTTTTTATTTGTTTTCTTAGTTTTAATGGCTTAAGAGTAATCTTGATTTGAAAGTATTTGGCATGAATTTGCATAAGCATAAGCATCAAAAAGTATTTGTAAACTACGGGATGCAGCATCAAAGTTGCGTAGGACCTACGGGATGCAACAAGCATCATAGATATTATAGGATTCCTTTGGGGTGCATATTGCACCAAATGCATAGTTGAAGCCTTAATCAGTGGCATACTCATGTGCATATACATTGGCATACAATATAGTTTATTTCAGTATCTTACACAGTTTCAATCGTTTACAAATTATTTATTTCAGCACTTTATTATTTCGTTACTATTTTTACTTTACATTCAGTTCTATATAATTTTTGGCTTCCATTTATTTCAGTACTGCAGTACTTTTATATAGTAGTTATCTATTTTATTAAATGTTAATCTCCTTAAAATTGTAATAAAGCATGTTGTAGCTTTTGTTGTGTTAGACTTAATGTCTAATACAAGGTTATTTTCTTTTCTTTCTACCGAAAAACTGACATTTTGGGATTCGACAATTTGTCAGATTCATAATAGTTTGAGGAGCCATCATTGGAGGCTATCCAAAAGATCCAGGATGATAGGGAGCAGCAGTAGTCGGTATAGCTCTTACTCATTTGCTTAGTTACTTATTAGCCATGAGATGAAATATTTTCGTTTAGTACTCTTTTAAATAAGCTTTGGCCTACAATAATTAATCTAGATGTATTTTCTTTATTTTTCAGTGATGAATGCACTTTTATTCAGTTCTGTAATAAATGTATGGGATAAATTTTTATGGCATCTGCACTCTGAATATTTCTTCTAGTTATACTTAATATTGTGATGTGATCGATAAAAAACTCATATGAAGTACTCACATACATTGGATACATATTCTTATTATCTTTACTAAATCTAATGCAAAGAAGTGTCTTATAAAATACTTAAGATAATGATGTTACTTATCTTAAGGATTAGCATTCAGATGCAACCAGTTCATTATCGAGAAGTTCAGCCTTCCCAAGTAACGCACCGTTTCGCCGCCAACTCTTCCTATTGCGTGCAGTGATGGGACGGGGCACTACAGACTGCATGGAATGACTCACAGCTCCAGAGGGATTACAGACGATCTCTACGAAGCTTTTGATCGCTCAGAGGCTTAATTGAAGTGAAGAGAGCTCAAAGAGAGGTAGTAGATGTCTGGCAAGGCGGTTAGATGTCGCGTGCTGTCGCATGCGGCACGCGTTTGATCGTGCGATAGGTATGACCCTAGACCGTCTAATCGGGACTCCTTGAATGATCAGCTCAGATCGAGCCGACCCAATAATACAGGAATGCGGGCCCAACCAATTAAGAATGGCAGGCCCCACACAAGATTAATAAATTTAAATGAAACTTCATGCTTAATATTAATTGAGCCTAAAAATCCAAAAATTTCACTCATAGCTAATTTGGGAGTGAGGGACGCATCGGCAAAGACATATTTTTGGTTTCGAGGTTAATTTACTTATTCTATTTTTTTGGTCATTTTAATTTTATTAAAATATTCAGGGAAATCCGATGACTTCCAAAATATCACCCCTAGCTAATTTAGGGGTGATGAGCACAATGGCAAATTCAGACTTTCAATCTGAAGTCAATTGAATTATCTCATTTTTCTGATTATCTAGATTTTCCAAAATTAGGGTTTGGTCGGATTAATTCTTGATTTGGACTAAAACTTCAGTGTTTGCTCTTAATGACTTATTAAAACTACTAGAATAAAGATTTGGATTTGGTTTAATCCCAATTGATCAGGGTAATAACATTGAGTTGATACACGGGTTCACCAACATCGCCCTCTTCCTACTCACAAACCCCACCACCATCCCAACAACCTTCTTCACTTATAACAAAACTGAAAACAACACTTCCCACACATCCCATGCTAACTCAATTGAAAATGGGCTCAGTAAAGCCCAAACCACTATTTAACCTCATACATTCCACTTCTACCATAAAGCCGACATACAATAATGTCATTGCCCATTGCTAAAATGCCCATCATCTAACTTGAAGGACAAGTATACATGGACACTAGACATGGAAGAAAATACCAAGCCTTGAAGGACAAGCATACATGGACACTCGTACCTCCTTAACCATAATTGAATATCCTCATATGCAAATGGGAAAACAGAAAGAAATTCAATGAAGATGGTATAATGACTTGTCATAAAGCCAGTCTATTAGCTCAAGGTTTGAACCAGTATTATCGCACTGATTATCTCGAAATAGTTAGCCCCATTTCCAAAATGTCCATCATCTGACTTCTATTTACTCTAACCACTCATCATAAGTGGCCAGTGGTTCAATTGGATATCTCAAATGCCTTCCTCAATGGTGCCTCCAAGAAACTGTCTATAAATACCCACTTAAATAATAATAAGTGAAATCCTTAAATATCAAGGTGCCTTTTCAGATAACAGTGAAGTTCTTGATAAGAAATTCCAAAGTTAAGCATGCTTATATAGGAGCACTCCTAGGATGGGTGACTTATTGGAAAGTTTTCTTCTAGGGGCAAAACTGTGAGGCCTTATAGGCCAAAGTGGATAATATCTTAGTGCTTAAGAGTTTGGGCTATTACAAATGGTATTAGAGTAGGCCATAGGGTGTCAAATAAGAGCTAAGTACTATATAGGACAAAGTACCTTTTAATGTAAGCAGCCTCTGGTACCCATGATGGTTAAGGTGCTACATAGTTGTGGTTGAGCCTGTAGAGGCCACCTCTAGTCCTATCTACCTAATAAATAGTTTTTGGATCTGTGTGTAGATACTGATGAGGACATGATACTTAAGTTGGGGAGATTATAAGAACACACTTAAGTAGTAATAAGTGAAAATCTTAAACAACGAGGCACCTTTTTAGATAACGGTGGAGTTCCTGATAAGAGCTCCAAAGTTAAGTGTGCTCATGTGGGAGCATGCCTAGGATGGGTGACATGCTGGGAAGTTATCTTCTGGGGTAAAATCGTGAGGCATTTTAGGCCAAAATTGACAATACCTTGGTGCTTAAGGGTTTGGGCTATTACACTGTCTATATGAAACAAATGCGAGGATTCAAAGATCCCATGTTTTCAAATTTTATTTGAAACTTCAACAAGGTCATTTATGGCCTCAAACAATCACCACGCCAATGATACTCCACCCTCATCTAATTCCTGCACTTCAAAAACTTTCAAACCAGCACAACCGACCCTTCACTCGACATACATGATGCCACATCCAATCAAATATGCCACAATCAAAATCTGCAAAAAGCACCTTGCTCAGTTAGCAATCTTATGCCTCCAGCATCTTAAAAACATTCGGCATGACACAATGCAACCCTGTTCTCACTCCCATTGCCTACTCGCCTCAAATAATCGCCATACAAACTCTTTTTAGCAAAAAAAAACTATACAAACAACTAGCTAGTTCTCTTCAACACCTCTTCATCACTCAATCTGATCTTATCCTGACATTAACAAGATTTGCTAGTGCATGGATAACCTCAACAACAGCTCATTTTGAACAACTCAAACACATCCTCCAATAAATCAAAGGCACCATTCACTTTGGACATCCACTTGAACACGACAACTTACTCCATGCGTCTGCCGACTCTGATAGGATCAAAGCTATCGATGATCAAAAATCAACCACCTAATGCTACATCTTCTTACAAAACACATTGATACCTTGGAGCACCAAGAAATAAAGCATTATTTGTCACTCTTCCATTGAAGTTGAATACAGAGCACTCACAACCACCGCTATTAACATCATCTGACTCTGTAGTGTGGTGACTCGATGCTGGTTTAACGAGAACTAACCCGACATTTCAATAATGGCAAAACCCTATTGAGTAATTAAAATGAAATGGAATAGTGCAAAAATAAAAACTAAGAAAATATTTTCATTCATCATAACTCAATTTTACAAAATATATCAACCATTTATACCTTCTACTACATTCATATATTGTTGCACAACTTTAACATAATAAAATATATATAAAAACAATAAAAGAAGTGATTGCATCAATTCTAATAATAGTTCAAAACTCCGAGTAGTCTTTATGAATACACTCATATTTCATGTTCTTGCCAGTTTAGCTTTTATTAATTCATTGGTGTATTTTTCTTGATTCATTGGTATATGTTATTTGTTGTTTTTATTGATTCATTGGTGTATATAATTCTTTTATCTTATACATTCCAAAATTGTTATACTTTAACTACTAGGCACAACACACACACACTCATATCTTATACTTTGAGCCCATGACATGGAATAACAAATTAGAAACCTTAACTACTGGGCGCAACACACACACACACACACACACAGATATATATATATATATATATATATATATATATATATATATCACATTTGGTCCCACTCCTATATTTTCTCTTACAAAAGGTTCACCAAGTAAAGTGAGGCATATTTCTATTTGGCCATACTTCACAATTGCATACAGTGGATTGATTGAGATGAAATTTTTTTACTTTCTCTCTTTTTATTGGAATTTAATAGGGTTTTCATTTTAGTATATAAAAATGTATTATATGAAATTTAAGTTATCATAATTTAAGTTATATTGTTGTATTATTATATGAAATTTCAGTTATCATCCCACTTCATTCAATATAGAAAAATTCATTTTTTTTTTAAAAACTTAATATAAACAATTAAATAAATATAAAATAAATGTACTATATTGCATTCGAATTATATGATAATTAGATTTTTTAGCCCACATTTAAAGCATACTAAAAGAACCGATTAATTAATTAAAAATAGTGCTAATATAATAATATCATACAAAAAAAAATTATCTCAAATAATTTATCCTAAACCCATGACTATATATTATCTATCTTATAATAAATTTTAATTTTTTTTGGATAAATCATAAAATAAAATAATTTGATTAAATAGTAAAAATAAATCTGTCAAGTAGTTACCTAAGCTTGTTTACTAACCTGAAAATTATTTCTAATATGAATTGATATGATCTGATATGATCCTTGCATTGGTATTTGAGATTTCTTTTGGTAAAGTGAAGCAACATGAATGGCAAAAGAATGATTACTATTGACATAAATTATGTTATACATAATATTATTCACAAATTTTAGTAAATCAAAAAAGGTATTCAAACAAGAAAAGCATCCAAAAACGACACACCATCAATGTGTTCGAGCTTATTTGCTTCAGCTAACAAACATCTTTCATCAATTAATGGAAACCTGCAACAAACCATAAGCAACCCATCCTAACAATTATAAATGCAAACTATTTAGCATTCATATCAATCTATAAGCTTGAGCATTTACTTTATACTATAGATAGAGAATCTATAGTGTTTCATTTTACCAAAAGGGTAAAAGGACATTAAATGCATCGATTAGTTATTAGAGCACTATAGTGTATGGACAGTGCTTAAAAGCTTGGTATAAAAAAAAATATCCAAATTGAATGATCATTATATTTCACATCCTATCTACAACGAAATATGCAATAAGTAAACTGCAAACTCAGTTTACAACAAACCTAGAAACCTGTAATGTTCCTATTAGTTGATCGATTCACTTAAATAGATGATCAAGGAATAAGGTGATCTCCAAATCAGCCAGGCAATCAAGATCAAAAGCAAAGATGGCATAGTGAAATGGATAAAAACTAAAATTTTAGAATTGCACCTAAGAAACATTTTTTTTATAAAAAATGCAGATTTATTTTCTATATATAAATGAGCAAATAAGCAAAGCAACCAATTTAAATCGCATTGTAAACTTGATGTTTAAATTAGTTAAAAAAAACAAGATAGTTGTATCTATTAGACAATGGAAGCCAATCGTTCCATCATAACAAGCTAAAGGAAAAATAAAAGTGAAATAAAAAATACGGCCATAAAGATGTCAAATAGTTACATAAGCATGCTTACTGACATGAGAATCATTTCTATGATAATCTGATATGATCCTTGCATTGGCAATTGAGATTTCATTTGTGAAGCAAATTGAATGGTAAAAGGATGATCACTATTGACATAAATTATGGCAAACATTATATTATTCATATATCTTTCCTCTTCTAGACAAAACATAAGATAAAATTCAATAAATCAAAAAAAGTACTCAAACAAAAAATGTATAAAAAATTGGCACACCATTAATGTGTGTTTGAGCTTCTTTGTCTCAGCTAACAAGCGTTTTAAATCAATAAATGACAATTTTGTAAAACAAATGTATTATAGAAAAGTCAAATGCACAACATCTTAATTAAATAAAATCAGCTAATTATATGCAACCCAATCTGACAACTATAAATACTTGTCAAGCAAACATTTTGCCATTCATAAGAAAATCTCAAAGCCTAAGCATTTGCTTTAGAATCTATAAAGTTTCAATATTACCTTGAAGGTAAAAGGACTTTAAAGGCGATGTTGGGTTAATCATTAGAGCTTCTCAAGTGTATAGATAGCGCATAAAAACTTTTGACATAAAAGAAAAGGCAACTAAATATAAGGATCACTATATTTCACATCCTATCCTCAACTATATATGTAATAAGTAGAATGCAATCAAAATTTTCAACAAACCAAGGATCTAGTAATGTTCCCATTATTTATTCAATTGGCATAAACAAGCGGCCAATGAAAAAATTAATCTCCAAATCAGCAAGGCATTTGAGATCAGAAGCAAAGAATGCATAGTGATATGTATAAACCTGAAATTTTAGATAGCACTAATGAAAAAAAATTTATACGAAAATTGAAGAATTTATTTTGAAATAATAATATACAAAAAACCAAAAGTTGCCAATATAAATTGCAAGTAGACTTGTTTTACAATTTAGTTAAGAAAAAATGTACTTGAAAGAAAGCACTGAATTGGTTGTTTGGATATTAAAACTAACCACTACCAACAGCATATACCTATTTAGAAATATAGCTAGATGAATGAAAATTATTAATACATTTTGAACTTAATCAAAAATTTTAAAATGAATGATAGTTCTAGTGATTTCCATGAAATTTCAAATATAATTTTTGGGATTCTAGCATTTTCCCTAATATTAGAAATAAGAATCCTAGACAATAAAGAGACAATGTTCACAACATATGACTTCTGGCAAGTATAAATACATGCAATGCAAACTATTTATCATTCATATCAATTTCGAATCCTTAGCTTTTACCTTGGACTACAAATTGAGAATCTATGGAGTTTCATTTTTACCTTAAGGGTAAAAGGACATTAAATGCGATGTTGGATTAGTCATTAGAGCACTACCGTGTATGGGTTGTGCTTAAAATTAGTTACATAAGCGTGCTTACTTACATGAGAATTGTTTCAATTATAATCTTAAATGATCATTGCATTGGTAATTGAGATTTCATTTGATAATGTGAAGCAAATTGAATGACAAAAAGATTATCACTATAGATATAAATTATTTCAAATATTATATTATTCTTATATCTTTCCTCTTCTAAATAAAGCATAGTCATTTTGTATGGGCAGCACTTAATAGTTTGGTATAAAAGAAAAGTGTAACAATCCTAGGTTGTTACTCTAGCTAAAACTAGATTAATTAAGCTAAACCAAAGTTTGATTTTGATTCCATTGGATTCAATGGATCATTTAAACCTAAACCTATAAGTTTATAATCAATCGGAGCTAAATTGGAAAATTTGGTATTTTTGGCTATTTTTAAGCCCTGAAAAATACCTAAATTATTTTGATCTCCAAATTAAAATCTGATTTCATTTTTGAATTCCTCAAGCCCTAATTACCTAGGATTCGCTGTCGGGGCCGCGGCAGATCTGCTGCGGGGTCCCAACAGCGGCGCACGGCTTTGCTCCTGTAGGATCGCTAGCACGCATCTCAGCGCGTTTCGATCCAACGGCTCGCGCCTTCGACCAGATCCATTAGATCTCGACCGTTCCGCGGTTCTGAGATCTGATCCAGTGGCCCATATCTCGCGTGCTGTGATCTAATGCTACCCGCCCGATCGGCATCTCAGATCAGACGCCCGAGATTTAATCCGAGGTCTGTTATTTAAAAACCTCCATCAAGCCATCCAAACGCAACGGCTTCGCAGATCAGACGGCTATAAGGCCCCAAGCCACTGTGGATCATCTTCCACTTCCCGATCTCCCCACGCGCGCTGGTCCCCTGATAGCCGAATCATCCCCGCCCCGTGGCAGTACGGAAAATTATCCCGTCCTTCCGCAATTGCCCTCTGGTGCAACGGCTGGTCGGCAGCGCTCTCCCCAATCTGCCCTTAGACGGTTAGACCCATCCTCCCCTTCGGGCCGAGACTCACACTGGGGCCCGAGCCTCAGAGTCCACCCTAAGGGCTCCCTCGACCTATAAATGCCTCCTCTGATCCCACAGTGAGCTCCTTTGCTCACTGTGAAGCTCACCTTGCTCTCTCCCTCTGTTCCCGGTGCTTCCAAGCTCTCCCGGTGATCGAACCTGCTTCGTCTGCTGATAGTGAGTCCGATTTAGCGTTTAAACCCCCAAGCTTCAGCTAAGAGCTCAAGGCGCTAGGCTGGTCATCTTCCCGATCTTCAGGTACAGCCCATTCACCCCATTTTCTCTGTCGAGCTGGATTCAGCTCGACTCCTTCTCGCTCAAGCCATAGATGCTGTGCGAGGACCCTTCCTTAGCTCCTAGCTGTCGTCCTGGACCTCTAGTGAGCCTTGGCAGTGCACTAGACGGCCTAAGAACCATCCGAGAACGCACTGCCAGTCGGGCTAATTCACGCGAATGCGGCGTCCCCATCGAGCAATTAGGCCTCTATTTAGCATCGATACCCCTCGGCAATTATTGTAAGTGGGTATCGATGGTTGGGTTCGACCAGATCGATCGATTCAACTGGAATGGATCGATCCAGTCACGGGTCTAGACGACAGAAAGCGCCGAGTAGCACCCCGACGATCTAGACCACCTCAGGATCTCTCGTTGCGCCCTATCGTCTTTGATCCCTGAACGTGTAGGGATCGAGATATCGGCGACTCGTGGACTCTATGAGGAGAATTATCTCCTCACAGGTGCGCCAACTGAAGGATCTCGGCCGAGTAGGTATCCAGCGATCTGGAGCCCCCCAGATAGGGGTTTATGGGTCATTTGACGCGCCTTTGAAGCCTGAATGTGTAGCCGTCGAAATTGCGGCGTGGCGTGGCCGGAGCGCGGTGAATTTGGCTCTGGAAACCCGTCTAAGAAATTAGGGCTGCGGATGCATCGGGGAGGAAGGCGAAGGCGATTTTCGGCCGGGTCGACCCCCGACCCGCGTCTTTTTAATTTGGGCCGTGGATTATTATCGAATTATTAAATAACAATTTTAATAGTTTTGAATTTAATAAATCAAAAACTAAAGTTCTAATTTAAATAAAAATACAGATTAAAGTAATTAAATAACTTTAGTTATACAGATCCAAATGGTATGATCCAATATACCATTTGAATCAAAAAAGTTCAAGGAATCTGAATATAAAATAAAATTTTAGATCTAATGGTTGGATTTAAAAATATTGGCTAAAACTTCTCTGTTCTTAAATAAATCATATAAAATCATCTAAATATCCAATCTATGAGTTTAAGGGTTCTGATTGCTCCTTGTACCATAAGGAACAATTCCAGACCCTTAAGAATTAATTTTGGATAATTAATTTTCTTGATCACTCCTTAATCACCCTAAACAAGGGTTAGTAAATTAAACCCTAATTAAGCCTCTGATTTGGGCAGGAAAGGTTCCTAATATCATATTAAACCTAGTAAAACCTAAGTGTAAGGTTGGATTGCCCTAAAGTGCCATAAATTCACTAATCACCTTAAGTGACTTAATTAGGTGATTAGTGCTAATCAAGATTATTTATGTCATCAAAACCTAAGACAAGGGTGTTTCCCACTTCATTTAGTCAAATGAAATGTTTTAAAATAGATTAGAACAAATTTGGACAATAAACCCTAAAATCCCAATTTTAGCCTTAAGAGGGGCATTTTGGTCATTTTGTCCAAAATGTGATTTAGTGTTCTCTAAGGATTGAAAATTTCAGTAAGCCACTATAACACAGATTGGAAATGTTCTCGGAAATCCTAGAACAATAATAATCACCAATCCATAAGGTCTCATTAATTCCTTAATTAAGATACCTAAACCTTAAGCATTCCTCATAAAGATCCTATGGTATTAAACTTTCAGTTTAATATTGAAAATGGTCAGTTATCTTATTAATAAGTTCAGTAAGCATAATTTAAGAATTAAGTGTTAAAGGAAAGTAATCAGAAAGTGTCTAAGTAAAATCTTAGCTTAAGGTCTAAAGTGATCAAAACTCAGACCCTTAGATCTTAATTAACCTAAGAAGGTTAAAATGGGTTTAATATTAATCTAATACTTGGAATTATAAATTCTTAACCTTAATAAATTCCTTATAGTTAATTATGAAATTAGATCTAAAGAAAATCATAAATGGAAACCCTTAAGTCAAAACTCTAATTAGAAGTCTAAAGTGATCAAACTTCAGATCTTTAGATCTTAGATCTTAAACTTAGATCTTCAATTTGAATCAAACCACCTCCAAATGAAATTCTTTTATGATTGATTGTTTAACTTTTTGAAACCTTCCATGTGGGTATAGGATGATTCAATTAATAAGATAATGAAATTATCTTAAGAATTGAATATAGATCTTAGATTCTCAAGTTCTTAATTGATTATTTTATCTTATAATTAGTAGAATAATCTTTCACTAAGATCTTAGTTCCTGAATCTTTCAACTTATAGGATTCTTTACCTTTGGGATTAAGTGAGAAACCTAGATCCTATTTTAGTATCACCTCGAATTTGAAATTTGAACTCAACATAGGGTTTAAGTTCTAAATTCTTAAATCTTGATTTATTTGATCAAGATTTGGGTAAGAGAGTAAAATATTCATAAAATAAGGTCATTGATTTGCTTACTTAAACTATATAGTCGTCACATGATTTTGGATTAGAACTTGTTAAGTTCTAATATTTAACTTTAAGGACGTAAATCTGAGATTCTACTCGATAGCTAGATATTGGAGATCCTAAGCTTGTACCTTCTCAGAGTAGTTAGATTTGGTAATTAGACAACAACAGATATCACATAAGTTTAGATTGAGTCTCTTGCTTACTTTGACTAGATTGCTTTGCATACCTTGGATTTTGAGCTTTAGCTCTTGAGCATAATAGGAAAAACTTAGGATATGGATGATACATCCTAAGTTAGTATTTAAATTGCATATCATTCAGTTTTGTTTTGTTTGCAGTTAGTAGAATATAACCTAGCTTAGTCTGCCTCTTCAGTAGTAGTATTGTATAGACTGGACTCAGACCTAGCATATTTGGATGGCTAGGCTGGGGATTGATGGATTGATATTAGAGGCCCAGTATGGCCTATTGGCTGGTATGGCAGTACTAGGACTTAGGCTTATTACTACTGTAGCTAAATTGTTTTGTTTTCTGATTTGCTTTGCCACATGCTTCAGTGGCCTTATTTTCAGTGTTTGCTCGCTTTGCCACATGTCTCAGTGGCTTTATATTTTGCTTTGCTTTTGCCACATGTCTCAGTGGTCTTTCTTTCCATATTAATCTGCATATTGTATGTATATTTTATGACTTAGATATATGTATAAATGGTATGTTTAGGATACTAAAATTTTATCATATTCAGTACTTGTGTTCTTTTATACTCAGCATGTTTTACTTCGATCATAATCATGTTTGGATCATGTTTATTCAGCAGTTGCAGTTATTTTGCTTTTAGCCTTACCTTGCTTATTTAGTGTTTTGTATGTTACTTCACATACACGTGTTGCATGCTATAAATAGATAGTTTATAGTATTCCAGTTCTTTCATAGCTTGTTGCACCATTTACTGCTTGCATGTGTAGTTAAATTAAATGTGATATCTTTTAATATTCAGTTCATTTAAATAGCCTAAAATGTACTTAGACAATTGTCTAACTGTAACATTTTTATTTTGTTGGCTGGGGCCCTGGCATTTGTGATACCGACAAATGTCAGAATCAGACGTATTCATGGGCAGTGTCGCAGAGGAGGAGCCAGTTCAGGAGGAGGACCATCCAGCTGCTGTTTAGATAGTTTTGCCTTGTTCATTTCAGTGAAGACGAGAGTCTTTCATTTTTCAGTCATTCATTTCAGTTTGTAATAATTAACTTTTTGGATGTACTCTACTTTCTGCATTGTGATGAGTTGCTATATTGCAATTTCCTTTTTCTACTATTTATGATTGTGGATGTTACTTTATTTTGTACTGCTTCCGCCACTTTGATATTTATATTGATGGATGTTATAGCACTTGGTGACAAGTCCTTGACTTAAGACAGGTTGGGTTCGCCTAACTTTACTTAAGTTGGGGATTTGCCACAGTTGGAGCACCGTACTTTCTTATTACCAGTACGGGGCCCCACAAAAAGACAACTAAATTGAATGATCACTATATTTTGCATCGTATCAACAACAAAATATGCAAAAAGTAAAATGCATACTCAAATTACAATAGGCCTGGAAGTGCATAATGTTCCTATTAGTTAATCAATTTGTTTAAATAAATGATCAAGGAGTAAAGTGATCTCTAAATCAGCTAGGCATTCAAGATCAAAAGCAAAGATGGCATAGTGATATGAATAAATATTGAAATTTTAGAATAACGTGAAGCAAATTTTATAATGAGAAGTAAATTTTAAAATCTGCAACGCAAACATGATAGATTACTAATTAAGGCTATAAAACAATTCTCATAAACTGAAAGCTTACAATTACAAATTTGACATCAAACAATTTGTCGGTTCTACATATTGGTTCAAAAACATTAAAAATAAAAGGCATCCATCCATATGCCTAAGACCCACATAAATCTTCAAGTAGATTAAAACATAACTTTTGTGAAATGATTCACAAGGAACAAGAATATATCATCTTGATTAAACATAACTTTTGTGTAACTATTTTGCAGCGCATAACTTTTTTGTAAGGATTCCCATGGAACAATTGCGCAAAAAATTTAAACTCCAACGTAAGTTGACGTCGCATGCTACGCAAATAAATGGTTTCCAAGAATATATCATGCAATACTGTTAGTCATGAAGCTTTTAGAAGTGCAGTTAGATTATTAATATATTTTGATCTTGATCAAAAACTTAAAAATGAAATTTGAAATGAATGATACTTTAGGTAATTAGCATATAATTCAGATATAATTTTTGGGATTCTACCTTTTCCATAATATTAAAAATAAGAATCCTTGAAAATAAAGAGAAATGTTCACAACATAATAGAGATGTGATTGGTATCAAAATCAAATAAATACAATAGTAAACTAGTACTTATTCAGTTGATGTTTAAAGACAAGAAGCATAGAACAAAAATAAAATGTCGGCTTACTTTTTCAAGTATATAAGCATTTTTGGGAAGTTCAAGAATACTAGGATGGCATAAAGAAATAAAAAATAAGTTGAACTCCTGCACAGTACTAATAATACAATTAAAGTTTATTGCACTGTTCTCGACGGCTTCTGCGACTCGCCGCTGTCGCTTCAGCAGCCTGATTATTGCATGCTCGCTCTACCAGTCTTGGAGGAACATGACTAAGTGTTCTCACAATTTCCCGCACCCTACTCTGTGGGTCTACGCAGGTTTGTTTCTCTCTGCCATGGTCAGTGCTGGACTGCACGACGGGTCCGACTCCTGGGGTTCCACGGCCTACCAGGGCCCTTCCACCTTCTTCAGATGGTGCCCCCCCAACCCGTTGACTGAAGGCCAACATAGATTCTTCCTATAGCTTTGGAGAGCCTATTGCCTTTGAGGCTGTTGTTGTTCGAGACTCAGACGAACAGTTACTGGTTGCCGTAGGAGCTAGCTTACTTGCCTAGTCTCCTCTTCAGGCTGAGATTCAGTTAGTGACTATACTGCGGCAAGCCCTTGTGGCTATAGAGGTGGATACATATGGCGTCATCATCGAGGGTGACTACCTGGGAGCGATTCAAAGACTTAGGCGTCTCTAGGAGAGGACTCTCCATTCACGAGACGGAAAGCGGCATGCCGATCACCTTGCCTTTTTGCTTGTTTTTCATCGTTTTATCCTTTCCCACTGATCGTGCGATGTGAATTTGGTGATAAAATTTTGTGCCCCTTAACATATTTTGAATAAGAAAGGAAGATAGATAGTATGAAAACCAAATATTGAGAAAATCATAGCACATCTTTTGATCTTATTTCTTATTGTAACTCTTAAAATAAATACTATATATTAAAAAAAAAAATTAAACAAGATTCATTCATTATTAGGAAAAACATGCAGAAATTTTCAAAAAAAAGACCAACAGACTACGAACTAGTGCTATTGAAAAAGTAGCTATTGTGTGAGAATTAGCATCCAAATAAGTCGGTTGGAGATTTCTTTGATGATCATACTTTGATTTCAAAATCTCTTATGCATATAGCAATCTATTTGATTTAATAAATGCATCAATCAATTAAGGCATCCTAAGCTAGAAAATAAGAAAATGAATAATTACCTTTCTCTTACATTCGAATGGCAACCACAATTATTTTCCTGCATAAGAAAAAGCTTAATGTCATAAGGTTATAAAACCTGCAACATAACCAGGATATATTACAGATTAAAGCTAGAAAACCGCTCTCATAAATTGAACGTTTACAATTGCAAAGTTAACATCAAACAAGTTGTCGATTTTTACATGTTAGTTCAAAAATATTAAAATAAAAGGCATCCATCCCATGTGCCTAGGCCTCATATAAATACTCAAGTGAATTAAACATAACTATTGTGTAACTATGTGCATGGAACAAGAACATATCTTCTGCTTAAACATAACTTTTGTGTAGCAATTTTGTGTAGCATAACTTTTGTTTCACGATTCGCATGGAATGATTGCACAAAAAATTTAAACTCTAATGTAAATTGACCTTGCATGCTTCACAAATAAATGGATTGCAGGAATATATCATGTAATGATGCTAGCCATGAAACTTTTAGAAGTATAGCCAGATTATTAATGTATTTTGATCTTGATCAAAAATGATAAAATGAAAGCTGAAATGAATGATACTTTAGGTAATTTGCATGTAACTTCAAATATAATTTTTGTGATTCTACCTTTTCCCTAATATTAGAAAGTGTTAACAACATAATAGAGATGTGATTGGTATCAAAATCAAATATATATAGTAGTAAACTAGTACATATTCAGTTGATGTTTAAAGATAAGAAGCATATTACAAAAACAAAATGTCATCTTACTTTTGCAAGGATATAAGCATTTTCAGGAAGTTTAAGAATACCAGGATGGCGTAAAGAAATAAAAGGAAAGTTTCATTCATACAAAGTTCTAATAATACAAGAAAAGAAAGCAATTGAAGCTCCACAAAATAGCGAATAATTGCAAATGTAAAATTAGCGGTGCATTGATGGCAACTTAAAGAACCCTGCTATTGCTGATAATGGTTAACCCACTAACAAGAGAAGTTATTGTTGATTGATTATTGTTTCACTCAACCAGACAAGAGAAGTCAACCATTCCACGACAAGTTAAGAGAAACAAAAGTAAGAACATAAATATTGTCAATAAATATGTCAAACAGTTACCTAAAGCGTGCTTATTGACTTGAGGAATTTTTCAATATTGTCAATAAACATTATATTATTAAGGTATTTTTCCTCTTCAAGACAAAGCATAAGTGAACTTATAGTAAATAAAAAAGGTATTCAAATAAGAAACACATTAAAAAATGGCATACCATTAATGTGTGTTCGAGCTCTCTGTTTCAACTAACAAGCATCTTTCATCAATAAATGACAATTCTGCAGCACCTAGTGTAAAATAGAAAAGCCAAATGCAAAACATTTCAATTAAGTAGAACCAACTAAGCATACGCAACAAAGGTTGATAAGTATAAATACATGCCATTCAAACTTTTTACCATTCATATCAATCACAAAGTCTAACCATTTACTTTAGACTTCGGATAGAGAATCCATGAAGTTTCATTTTTACCTATAGGGTAATAGAACTTTAAAGGCGATGTTGGATTAGTTGTCAGAGCATCATAGGGTATGGGTAGCGCTTAAAAGGTTTTGGCCAAGAGAAAAGACAACTAAATTGAAAGATCAATGTAACATTATATGCAATAAGTAGAAAACAAACATAATTTATAATAAGCCTGGGATCTAGTTGTTAAATAAAATAGGTGTTGCAAAATTTAATAGTTCAATTAACTTTAAATTTCTTTTATCAAACCTTAATTAGTCATTAGAAGTGAGTCCATAAGTTTTGGTTTAGCTTGGAAACCAAGTAAATAAAATCCTTATTTTAGATAATTATTTAAATCAAGAAAATGAGAAAAATATTTTGACCTCAGATAAAAAAATCAGACTTCATCATTGCATTCCTCACACCCAAATTAGCTAGGTGTGAAAGTTTGGTAAGTTTTGGAAATCATCAAACAAAATTCTAATATTTATTGCATATTAATATCCTAAAAAATAAAATAATTATGATAATCTTGGATTGAAATTTTGATTGCACTTTTGGATTTGTCATCCTCAATTAGGTTAAAAAACAATTTTTCAAAATTGTTTAGAAACATATAATCACATTATTTTAATTTAATGAAATTCTTAAAAATTTATCAAATAATATAAATATATATATATATATATGTGTGTGTGTGTAAATATATATGTAAATATTCCATTATCTCATCTTAACCCTCTGCCCTAATCCTCATATATATATATATATATATATATATATATATATATATATATATATATATATATATATATATATATATCCATCAAACATAGCATGGATCGCAGGAATGACATCGCTTGATCGAGATGAGAACCAAAGATGCGTGGCTTCCACCGTCGCTTAAGCCAATAGCCGTTCGAGTAAAGGCCAGGATAATCACCGCGACCTCATCCAATCGCGGCTCGCAAGCAAACCGCCAAAAAGCTCATTTTGGTAAGAGTTAAGCCCATGTTTTATCTATCTCTTTATCTACCCAAACCTTATGAAGCAATTTTTGCAAGATTGGCAAAAGCATGCGAATTCCCGAACCCTAATGGGCGACTTACAATACGCAAGCAGGTACTCCACTTAATTTATCCTATCTACTCGAGTATTGAAAGGGGTTTGAAAAATGTAAATAAGGAAGCTTTAAATGATATGAGTACAAATTAATTCAATGATGAAATAGGTGAAAACTTAACTTTAATTAGTATAAATTTCTCTTATTGATCCAGTAATTGGCTGCTAATTCATATTTGATAAAATGTGATTAACATTTTGTTAATTCTTATTTTTTTATTGTTATTAGTTGAATACTTTATTAATACAATCTTGTCATAAGGTAATCGATTCATTTTGTAAGAGTTATATATATATATATATATATATATATATATATATATAGTAGCCATTATTAGATCATGCATTTGATAGTTTGTCTTGATGCATATTATATAACTCAGCCTACCTACATTAAGTTGCATCTTAAGTCTTAGAAAGTCTTGCCAATGAGATATTGAGGTTTTTTTTTTAATCAAAAATTTTTATTGGGTGAAGCTTCTGCTTATTTCTTGGGAAGTTTTAAATAGTGCCTTGATAACTTTACCTTGCTATCTATTTTGCAATGCAATATTGAAAAATTTGCCACTTTGTAACACTTTACCTCTTTCATATAGGAGCACACTTAGAATGGGTGACCTACTGGGAAGTTATATTCTTGGGGTAAAATCATGAGGCATTTCAGGCCAAAACGAACAACACCTTGGTGCTTAAGGGATTGGCTATCACACTGTCCATATGAAACAAAATGCGAGAATTCAAGGATCCCAAATTTTCCAATTATATTTGCAACCTCAACAAGGTCGTTTACAGCCTTAAATAATCACCAGGCCAAAGATATTCCACCCTCACCAAATTCCTGCACTTCAAAGACTTTCAAACCAGCACAACCGACCCTTCACTCATCATACATGATGCCACATCCAATCAAATATGCATACTCATCTACGTGGATGACAATCTCATGACAAGTTCGTAACAAACAACCCTCACCTCTTTCATCCAAGTCCTTACTCAATGACTCCAGATGAAGAACCTTAGAGCACCATCCACATTTCTCTACATCTAACTATCAAAATATGCAAACCGCACCTTGCTTAGTCAGCAATCTTATGCCTCCAGCATCTTAAAAGCATCCGTCATGACACAATGCAACCCCGTTCCGACTCCCATTGCCTACTCCCCTCAAAAACTTGCCATACAAAATCTTTTTAGCAAAACAAAAAACTATGCAAACAACTAGCTAGTTCTCTTAAACACATCTTCATCACTCGACTTGATCTTTTCCTGACATTAACAAGATTTGCTAGCATGGATAACCCCAACAACAACCCATTTTGAACAACTCAAGCACATCCTCCGATACATCAAAGGCACCATTCGCTTTGGACATCCACTTGAACCCGATAACTTACTCCATGTGAATGCTGACTCTGACAGGAACAAAGCTATCGATGATCAATAATCAACCACCGGATGCTAAATCTTCTTAACAAACACATTGATATATTGGAGCTCCATGAGATAAAGCATTATTTGTCGCTCTTCCATCGAAGTTGAATACAGAGCACTCAAAACCACCGCTATTAACTTCATCTGACTCTGTAGTGTGGTGACCCGATGCTGGTTTAGCAAGAATTAACCTGACATTAGGCATTCAATAATTTCAAGACCCTTTTGAGTAATTAAAAGGAAAAGGAATAGTGCAAAAATAAAAAACTAAGAAAATATTTTCATTCATCATAACTCAATATTATAAAATATATCAACCAGTTGTACCTTCTACTATATTCATATATTGTTGCATGACATTAACATAATTAAAAAAATATAAAAATAATAAAAGAAGTAATTACATCATTTCTAACAATAGCTCAAAACTCCTAGTAGCCTTTATGAATACATCATATTTCATGTTCTTGCGAGTTTAGCTTTTATTGATTCATGGGTGTATATAATTCTTATATCTTATACATTCCAAAATTTTTATTTGGTTTTTAGTATTGCAATATATATATATATATATATAGTTTTTTTTTCTCTTATATGTGGCTGGTGAGATTTGAACCCAACATAGAATAACAAATCATAAACCTTATATACTGGGCTGCAACACACACACACATAGATATAATATATATATATATATATATTACACATTTGGTTCACAATTATATTTTCTCTTACAAAAGATTCACCACTTAAAGTGAGGCATATTGGAATCGAATGGATTGATAGAAATGAGAAAATTTTTACTCTCTTTATTGGAATCGAATAGGGTTTTCATTTTAGTATATAAAAATGTATTATATGAAATTTAAGTTATCATAATTTAAGTTATATTGTTGTATTATTATCTTATTTATATTTATATTTTTTCTATTATCTATAATTGGGTAATAGAATGAACATAATATTATATTGTAAGAAAAAACAATAGCGTATATATTTTTTATCAATTATTTAACAAATAAAATTAGGATTGTGTATTCATTTTTAAAATTTTAAATTCTTACTAATTTTAAAAAATAAGTCAAAAATCATATATTCAGAATAAAATCATATCCTTTAATTACTCAAATGATAGTACTCATCCCACTTCATTCAAAATAGAAAAATTCATTTTTTTGCAAAAACTTAATATAAACAATTAAATAAATATAAAATAACTGTACTATATTGCATTCAAATTACATGATAATTCGATTATTTTAGCCCACATTTATACTATACTAAAAGAACCAATTAATTAATTAAAAATAGTGCTAATATAATAATATCATACAAAAAAAAATTATCTCAAATAATTTATCCTAAGCCCTTGACTAAATATTATCTATCTTAAAATTAATTATAATTTTTTTGGATAAATCATCAAAATAAAATAATTCGATTAAAAAGTAAAAATAAATCTGTCAAGTAGTTACCTAAGCGTGTTTACTGACCTGAAAATTGTTTCTAATATGATTTGATATGATCTGATATGATCCTTGCATTGGTATTTGAGATTCCATTTAATAAAGTGAAGCAACTTGAATGGCAAATGAATGATAACTATTGACAGAAATTATGTTAAACATATTATTATCCCTAAACATTTGCCCTTCTAGACATAGCATAAGAGATTCCATTTAATAAAGTGAAGCAACTTGAATGGCAAATGAATGATAACTATTGACATAAATTATGTTAAACATATTATTATTCCTAAACATTTGCCCTTCTAGACATAGCATAAGACAAAATTTAGTAGATCAAAAAAGGTATTCAAACAAGAAAAGCATCCAAAAATGACACCCCATTAATGTGTTCGAGCTTATTTGTTTCAGTTTACAAGCATCTTTCATCAATTAATGGCAACTTGCAACACCTGGTGTAAAATATAAAAGCTAAATGCAAATCTTAATAAAATAAAACAAATAAACCATAAGCAACCCATTCCAACAAGGATAAATGCAAACTATTTAGCATTCATATCAATCTATAAGCTTGAGCATTTACTTTATACTATAGATAGAGAATCTATGGAGTTACATTTTTACCTAAATGGTAAAAGGACATTAAATGGATGGATTAGTTATTAGAGCACCATAGTGTATGGGCAGTGTTTAAAAGGTTGGCATAAAAGAAACCAAATTGAATGATCACTATATTTCACATCCTATTTACAATGAAATATGCAATAAGTAAAATGCAAATTCAGTTTACAACAAACCTAGAAGCATGTAATGTTCCTATTAGTTGATCAATTCACTTAAATAGATGATCAAGAAATAAGGTGATCTCCATATCAACCAGGCAATCAAGACCAAAAGCATAGATGGCATAATGATATGGATAAAAATTAAATATTTAGAATAGCCCCTAAGAAACATTTTTTTATAAAAAATGCAGATTTATTTTCTATATAATAATAAGCAAATAATAACTACCAATTTAAATTGCACTGTAAACTTAATGTTTAACTTAGTTAAGAAAAAACATGATAATTGTTTCTATTAGACAAAGGAAGCCAATCATTCCACCATAACAAGCTAAAGAAAAAACAAAAGTGAAATAAAAAATACAGCCAATAAAGATGTCAAATAGTTACATAAGCATGCTTAGTGACATGAGAATCATTTCTATGATAATCTGATATGATCTTTGCATTGGTAATTGAGATTTCATTTATGAAGCAAATTGAATGGCAAAAGGATGATCACTATTGACATAAATTATGTCAAACATTATATTATTCAAATATCTTTCCTCTTCTAGACAAAACATACGGTAATTTTTAATAAATAAAAAAAGGTACTCAAACAAAAAATGTATAAAAATTAGCGCACCGTTAATGTGTGTTCGAGCTTCTTTGTCTCAGCTACCAAGCATTTTAAATCAATAAATGACAATTTTGCAACACCAAATGTATTATAGAAAAGTCAAATGCACAACATCTTAATCAAATAAAAGCAGTTAACTATATGAAACCCAATCTGACAATTATAAATACTTGTTAAGCAAACATTTTGCCTATTCATAGAAAATCTCAAAGCCTAAGCATTTTCTTAAGAATCTATAAAGTTTCAATTTTACCTTGAAGGTAAAAGGACTTTAAAGGCGATGTTGGGTTAATCATTAGAGCATCAAGTGTATAGATAGCACATAAAACTTTTGACATAAAAGAAAAGGTGACTAAATTGAAGGATCATTATATTTCACATCCTATCCTCAACTATACATGTAATAAGTAGAATGCAAACAAATTTACAACAAACCAAGGATCTAGTAATGTTCCCATTATTTAATTAATTGTCATAAATGGGTGGCCAATGAAAAAATTAATCTCCAAATCAGCAAGGCATTTGAGATCAGAAGCAAAACTTAGATAGCACTAAAGAAACAAATTTCGTATGAAAATTAAAGAATTTATTTTGAAATAATAATAAACAAATAACCAAAAGCTGCCAATTTAAACTGCAAGTAAACTTGTTTTACAATTTAATTAAGAAAGAAAATTCTTGAAAGAAAATATTGAATTGGTTGTTTGGATATTAAAAATAACCACTACGAACACATACATCTATTTATAAGTATAGCTAGATAAATGAAAATTATAAATGCATTTTGATCTTGATCAAAAACTTTAAAATGAATGATACTTCAAGTGATTTCCATGCAATTTCAAATATAATTTTTGGGATTCTACCTTTTTCCAAAATATTAGAAATAAGATTCCTAGATATAAAGAGATAGTGTTCACAACATATGGCTTCTGGCAAGTATAAATACATGCAACACAAGCTATTTATCATTCATATAAATTTCGAATCCTTAGCATTTACCTTAGACTACAAATAGAGAATCTATGGAGATTTATTTTTACCTTAAGGGTGGGTAAAAGGACATTAAATGCGATGTTGGATTAGTCATTAGAGCACCATAGTCTATTGGCAGCATTTAAAAGCATATTGTTATGTTAAAAAAAAATTGCAATAAGTAAAAATACAAACTCAATTTACAACAAGCCTGGAAGCATGTAATGTTCCTATTAGTTGATCAATTCATTTTAGTAAATCACAAAAGATATTCAAACAAGAAAAGCATCCAAAAAAGACGCACCACTAATGTGTTTGAGCTTATTTGTTTCAGTTAACAAGCATCTTTCATCAATTAATGGCAACTTGCAACACCTGGTGTAAAATAGAAAAGCTAAATGCAAATCTTAATAAAATAAAACCAACAAACCATAAACAACCCATTATAACAAGTATAAATGAAAACTATTTAGCATTCATATTATTCTATAAGCTTGAGCATTTACTTTATACTGTAGATAGAGAATCTATGGAGTTTCATTTTTACCTAAAATGTAAAAGGACATTAAATGCATGGATTAGTTATTAGATCACCATAGTGTATGGGCAGTGCTTAAAATCTTGGCATAAAAGAAACCAAATTGAATGATCACTATATTTCACATCCTACCTATAATGAAATATGCAATAAGTAAAATGCAAACTCAGTTTACAACAAACCTGGAAGTGTGTAATGTTCCTATTAGTTGACCAATTCACTTAAATAGATGATCAGGAATAAGGTGATCTCCAAATCAACCAGGCAATCAAGATGAAAAGTAAAGATGGCATAGTGATATGGATAAAAACTAAAATTTTAGAATAGCGCCTAAGAAACATTTTTTTTATGAAAAATGCATATTTATTTTCTATATAATAATAGCAAATAAGCAAAACTAGCAAGTTAAATTGCACTATAAACTTGATGTTTAACTTAGTTAAAAAAAAACTTGATAATTGTTTCCATTAGACAAATAAAGCCAATCATTCCACCATAACAAGCCAAAGGAAAAACAAAAGTAAAATAAAAAATACGGCCAATAAAGATGTCAAATAGTTACATATGCATGCTTAGTGACATGAGAATCATTTCTATGATAATCTGATATGATCTTTGCATTGGTAATTGAGATTTCATTTGTGAAGCAAATTGAATGGCAAAAGGTTGATCACTATTGACATAAATTATGTTAAACATTATATTATTCATATATCTTTCCTCTTTTAGACAGAACATAAGGTAAATTTTAATAAATCGAAGTAGGTAGTCAAACAAAAAATGTATAAAAAATCGGCACACCATTAATGTGTGTTCGAGCTTCTTTGACTCAGCTAACAAGCATTTTAAATCAATAAATGACAATTTTGCAACACCAAAAGTATTATAGAAAAGTCAAATGCACAACATCTTAATTAAATAAAATTAGCTAACTATATGCAAAACAATCTGACAACTATAAATACTTGTCAAGCAAACATTTTGTCATTCATAGAAAAATTTCAAAGCCTAAGCATTTGCTTTAGAATCTATATACTTTCAATTTTACCTTGAAGGTAAAAGGACTTTAAAGGGGATGTTGGGTTAGTCATTAGAGCATCAAGTGTATAGATAGCACATAAAAATTTTTGACATAAAGGAAAAGGCGACTAAATTGAAGGATCACTATATTTCACATCCTATCCTCAACTATGTATGTAATAAATAGAATGCAAACAAAGTTTACAACAAACCAAGAATCTAGTAATGTTCCCATTATTTAATCAATTGGCATAAATGGGTGGCCAATGAAAAAATTAATCTCCAAATCAGCAAGGCATTTGAGATCAGAAGTAAAATTTTAGATAGCACTAATGAAAAGAAATTCATACGAAAATTGAAGAATTTATTTTGAAATAATAATAAACAAATAACCAAAAGCTGCCAATTTAAATTGCAAGTACTTATTTTACAATTTAGTTAAGAAAAAAATTCTTGAAAGAAAATAATGAATTGGTTGTTTGGATATTAAAACTAACCACTACCAACACATACACCTATTTATAAGTATAGCTAAATGAATGAAAATTATAAATGCATTTTGATCTTGATCAAAAACTTTAAAATGAATGATACTTCAAGTGATTTCCATGCAATTTCAAATATAATTTTTGGGAATCTACCTTTTTCCCAAATATTAGAAATAAGAATCCTAGATATAAAGAGATAGTGTTCACAACATATGACTTCTGGCAAGTATAAATACATGCAACACAAACTATTTATCATTCATATCAATTTCGAATCCTTAGCATTTACCTTAGACTACAAATAGAGAATCTATGGAGTTTTATTTTTACCTTAAGGGTGGATAAAAGGACATTAAATGCGATGTTGGATTAGTCATTAGAGCACCATAGTGTATTGGCAGCATTTAAAAGCTTATTGTTATGTTAAAAAAAATTTGCAATAAGTAAAAATACAAACTCAATTTACAATAAGCCTGGAAGCATGTTATGTTCCTATTAGTTGATCAATTCATTTAAATAGAAGGCCATAGAATAAAGTGAACTCCAAATCAGCCAGTCAATCAAGATCAAAAGCAAAGATGGCACAGTGATATGAATAAAAAATTATAATTTTAGAATAGTGCCTAAGAAATAATTTCACTTAAAAAATGCAGATTTATTTTTTCGATATAATAATAAGCAAATAAGCAAAAACTACGAATTTAAATCATACTGTACACTTGATGTATAACCTAGTTAAAAAAAAAAATATTTGAGAATTATTTCTATTAGACCAAGGAAGCACTTTATTTCCACCATGACAAGCTAAAAAGAAAAAAAAAATAACAAAAATACGGTCAATAAATATGTGAATTAGTTACATAAGCGTGCTTACTGACATGAGAATTGTTTCAATTATAATCTGAAATGATCATTGCATTGGAAATTGAGATTTCATTTGATAATGTGAAGCAAATTGAATGACAAAAGGATGATCACTATTGATATAAATTATGTCAAATATTTTATTATTCATATGTCTTTCCTCTTCTGAACAAAGCATAGTCATTTTGTATGGCCAGTGCTTAATAGCTTGGTATAAAACAAAAGATAACTAAAATGAACAATCATTATATTTTGCATTTTATCAACAACAAAATATGCTATAAGTAAAATGCATATTCAAATTACAATAGACTTGCAAGCAGATAATGTTCATATTATTTGATCAATTTGTTTAAAAGATGATCAAGGAATAAGGTGATCTCCAAATCAGCAGAGCATTCAAGATCAAAAGCAAAGATGGCTTAGTGATAAAAATAAATACTGAAATTTTAGAATAAAGTGAAGCAAATTTTAAAATCTGCAACACAAACATGATAGATTACTGATTAAGGCTATAAAATAGCTTTCATAAACTGAAAGTTTACAATTACAAATTTGACAAAATAGCGAATAATTATAAACGTAAAATTAGAGGTGCATTGATCGCAACTTACAAAACCTTGTTATTGTTGATAATGGTTAACCCACTAGCAATAGAAGCTATTGTTGAGTGAAAAATGTTTCAGTCAACCAGACAAAGAAAGCCAATCATTCCAGCACCAGTTAAAGGAAAAATAAAAGAACAAAAATATGGAAGATAAATATATTAAGTTATTACCAAAGCATATTTAATGACCAAAGAATTGTTTCTAATATGAAATGATACAATTCTTGCATTGGTATCTGAGATTTCATTTGGTAAAGTGAAGCAATTTGAATGGTAAAAAAATGATCACTATGGACATAAATTATGTCAAACATTATATTATTCACTTATCTTTCCTCTTCAAGACAAATCATAAGCAAAATTTTAGTAAAAAAAAGGGTATTCAATTAAAAAACACATCAAAAAATAGCATATTGTTAATGTGTGTTCGAGCTTCTCTGTTTCAACTAACAAACATCTGTCAATCAATTAATGATATTATTGCAGCACCTAGAGTAATATATAAAAGCCATAAGCAAAATATGTTAATTAAATAGAACAAGCTAAGCATACACAACAAAGGCTGACAAGTATAAATACCTGCCTTGCAAACTTTTTACCATTCATATCTATCACAAAGTTTAAAAATAATAAATTTTAACAATAAATTTTGAAACGATTTTAAGCTTTAACAATCATTTTTCTTATATAATAAATTTTCTAACAGTTGTTTTTTTTCATTTTCTTAAATGGGAATTTTTTAAATATATTTTTTAATTTATGTATTTTCTTATCTTTTCTTTTCTTTCTTAGACAAAAATATTATGATAAATCTAAAACAATTTATTTATATTTAAAAATTTAAAAATATGAACTTAGAAATTATTTAATATGTAGAAATATAAAATTAAATTAAATATTTGCTTGGAATTTAAAAATGCAAAAATGCATATATTTAATTTGTTAACTAATTAAGGAAATTAATATATTATGAAATTATTTAAGCAGGTAACCTCCTCCATCAGCCTACTTCCTATAATTTTGCATTACTGATATTTTGAGCTATTTTAAGAGCAAACTGAAACTTGGTCTAAAGATAAACATATTTACTATTTTTAATGTTAGCTTGATTAGGACCTCTGAAACATAATAAATGGTATTTTATCCTAACAGACTAAATTCTTAAGCTTTCCTTAAATACTTGTAATGACTTCTCAATTTCATACATAGTGATGTTCTATAATTTTCTGATGCTAAGTTACAGATCTAATCTTATTCTTATCACATCATCTAATTAAGTTCAAAATTCTAGGCCTTAGATGTCCTTAACTTAGATCCTACTCTAATTCTAGATTGAGATCCTAATTTCATAAATTTAACTTTGGATACTTGTTGTACTCAACTATCCTGAACTTCTTATTGAGTTGTAAACCATCATTGTATACTAGATTTGCATCTAAGGATTAAAATAGTATTATTATATTTATGGTGCTTACCAAAGTACCGTCTGTTTGAGATAATGACTTCCAAATAAGCTCAAAAATAATTGTGATTGCCCTACTAATTAGACACTAAACTAATACATTAACTTATCTAATTATTTTCGTAAGTCTAAACATAGGATCTTAGGGAAGGCATTTAAAATGAAGATAAAATGATGCCATTTTATATACATAAGATCCTCCACATAATCAGAATGTCAATCCATTCTCATTAAGAGAGAATCGAATGGTTCATGCTAATTTAAAATCACTTTGTTACTGGCAAAAATGAGTCAAGTCAAAAGCTAATCATGTGAGCTAAGTGAATAGTTCAATCATGTAAAATAAGTAACTCAATCATGCGTGATATGTCAATGGCTCAATCATGAGTTAAGTCAAGATTTTAATCATGTAAGGTAATCAATAGTTCAATCATGTAAAAAATGTATGTATGCCTTATTAAGATATAACTTGGTGTTACTTATAGTATCATCATTATTATGGAAAATAAAAAATTGTTGTAATTCAAGTAAAATGAGTCTTCCATGACTCCCAAGTACAAAATACAAATTAAGTTCAAAATACAAATTCTAGCAATGAAGTTTTAAAATAAAAATTGGAATCAAACGCCAACAAATTCAATTAAAAATTTTGATAAATTAAAAGTTAAATCGATTCACAAATTATATTCATAATTACAGGTCTAAGAAAATCTAGTTACATCTTAAGAAATATTGCTTGCTACTAAGCATATCTAACTATATGTTAAGTTTTGTTGAGATCTTTATTTATAGCTGACCTATCCTATCTTTTATTGAAGGACTGCTTATCTAATAAGAAAATGCAATTAGAATCAGGTTGAAGTTAATACATCTTTGGGTGAATCAGAGCAACATGAAATCAATTATGAGATTGAACATTAGCTCAAACTAAACTAGAAATTAAGTCGACTTAGTTAAAATGTATAATAATTAGAGCCATTTTCTTTCTAAATCTGCTTATAAAAATTTTAGATTTTACACACACCTACATGTAAATAATAATTTCTACACTTTGATTTATATTATGACATTAACTGTAAATTCATTAAATTTATTAAAGGTACACTCATTTTTCTCTTATTGCACAACATTGCTAAATGAAAATGTTAACCACATAGCTAGCATTAATAGATACTACAGTTTACATAAAAAAAACTCACTCATTTTAACTAATGCCAGCTGCATTTGGATAGTATTGCCAAACTATTTGCATTATATGCTAAGGGAGTGCCAAAAAAATGCTTATAAATAGAACCATTCATCATTCTCTTAAAAATAAAAGTTTATGGTATGGTCTTAAATTTAGAGAATATGATAGCTTAAGCAGGTTGCAGTAAGAAAAATATAATAGTCTAGTAAAATATATATACAAGTTATTCATCAAACATTCCTTAATGATATGCTTACGGGACATCAATTGTTTCAACAAGTTCTATGAATAAAATCAAATACATTACATAGAAATGAATAATGTTTATAAGAGCAGTAGGTATGGAAGGATCCATATGGATCCACATTAAAGTACAAAGAACTTATGAAAAGTTTAGGGTATATTTAGGTACCTTGTCGGCGCCATACAACGAGCATAGAGGAATGCATCGACAAGTGAGAGATCGACGAGATGCTTGTGGGATGCCAACTCAGTTATAAATCACAGAATCCTATTCAAAAGTTTAAATGAAATAATAAAGCAAGCCATTCGATAGACAAGAAAATCCAACATTCATCAATTCATATTAATTTGTTGTTTTTATTGATTCATTGGTGCATATTATTTTACATCTTATATATTCCAAAATTATTATTTGCTTTTTAGTATTGCAATATATATACATATATAATTTTTTTTTCTCTTATATGTGGCTGGTGAGATTTGTACCAATGACATAGAATAGCAAATCATAAACCTTAACTACTGGGCTGCAACACACACACACAAATATATATATATATATATATATATATATATAAATAAATGCAAACTATTTAGCATTAATATCAATCTATAAGCTAGAGCATTTACTTTATACTATAGATAGAGAATCTATAGAGTTTCATTTTTATCGAAAGGGTAAAAGGTCATTAAATGCATGGATTAGTTATTAGAGCGCTATAGTGTATGGGCAGTGCTTAAGAGCTTGGCATAAAAAAAATAACCAAATTGAATGATCATTATATTTCACATCCTATCTACAACAAAATATACAATAAGTGAAATGCAAACTCAATTTACAACAAACCTAGAAACCTGTAATGTTCCTATTAGTTGATCGATTCGCTTAAATAGATGATCAAGGAATAAGGTGATCTCCAAATCAGCCAGGCAAGCAAGATCAAAAGCAAAGATGGCATAGTGATATGGATAAAACCTAAAATTTTAGAATAACACCTAAGAAACATTTTTATAAAAAATACAGATTTATTTTCTATATAATAATAAGCAAATAAGCAAAACAACCAATTTAAATCGCATTGTAAACTTGACGTTTAAATTAGTTAAAAAAAAACTAGATAGTTGTATCTATTAGACAAAGGAAGCCAATCATTCCACCATAACACGCTAAAGGAAAAACAAAAGTGAAATAAAATATATGGCCATAAACATGTCAAATAGTTACATAAGCATGCTTACTGACATGAGATTCATTTTTATGATAATCTAATATGATCCTTGCATTAGTAATTGAGATTTCATTTGTGAAGCAAATTTAATGGCAAAAGGATGATCACTATTGACATAAAATATGTCAAACATAATATTATTCATATATCTTTCCTCTTCTAGACAAAACATAAGGTAAAATTTAATAAATCAAAAAAAGTACTCAAACAAAAAATGTATAAAAAATTGGCACACCATTAATGTGTGTTTGAGCTTCTTTGTCTCAGCTAACAATCGTTTTAAATCAATAAATGACAATTTTGTAAAACAAATGTATTATAGAAAAGTCAAATGCACAACATCTTAATTAAATAAAATCAGCTAATTATATGCAACCCAATCTGACAACTATAAATACTTGTCAAGCAAACATTTTGCCATTCATAAGAAAATCTCAAAGCCTAAGCATTTGCTTTAGAATCTATAAAGTTTCAATTTTACCTTGAAGGTAAAAGGACTTTAAAGGCGATGTTGGGTTAATCATTAGAGCTTCTCAAGTGTATAGATAGCGCATAAAAACTTTTGACATAAAAGAAAAGGCAACTAAATATAAGGATCACTATATTTCACATCCTATCCTCAACTATATATGTAATAAGTAGAATGCAAACAAATTTTCAACAAACCAAGGATCTAGTATTGTTCCCATTATTTAATCAATTGGCATAAACGAGCTGCCAATCAAAAATTAATCTCCAAATCAGCAAGGCATTTGAGATTAGAAGCAAAGAATGCATAGTGATATGGATGAACATGAAATTTTAGATAGCACTAATGAAAAAAATTTCATACGAAAATTGAAGAATTTATTTTGAAATAATAATATACAAATAACCAAAAGTTGCCAATTTAAATTGCAAGTAGACTTGTTTTACAATTTAGTTAAGAGCAAAAATTCTTGAAAGAAAATAATGAATTGGTTGTTTGGATATTAAAACTAAGCACTACCAACAGCATACACCTATTTAGAAATATAGCTAGATGAATGAAAATTATTAATGCATTTTGAACTTGATCAAAAACATTAAAATGAATGATAATTCAAGTAATTTCCATGAAATTTCAAATATAATTTTTGGGATTCTAGCTTTTCCCCTAATATTAAAAATAAGAATCCTAGACAATAAAGAGATAGTGTTCACAACATATGACTTCTGGCAAGTATAAATACATGCAACGCAAACTATTTATCATTCATATCAATTTCGAATCCTTAGCTTTTACCTTGGACTACAAATAGAGAATCTATGGAGTTTCATTTTTACCTTAAGGGTAAATGGACATTAAATGCGATGTTGGATTAGTCATTAGAGCACCACAGTGTATGGGCAACGCTTAAAATTAGTTACCTAAGCGTGCTTACTTACATGAGAATTGTTTCAATTATAATCTGAAATGTTCATTGCATTGGTAATTGAGATTTCATTTGATAATGTGAAGCAAATTGAATGACGAAAGGATTATCACTATAGATATAAATTATGTCAAATATTATACTATTCATATATATTTCCTCTTTTAAACAAAGCATATTCATTTTGTATGGGCAGCACTTAATAATTTGGTATAGAAGAAAAGACAACTAAATTGAATGATCACTATATTTTGCATCATATCAACAACAAAATATGCAATAAGTAAAATGCATACTCAAATTACAACAGGCCTAGAAGCGGATAATGTTCCTATTTGTTGATCAATTTGTTTAAATAGATGATCAAGTAATAAAGTGATCTCCAAATCAGCTAGGCATTCAAGATCAAAAGCAAAGATGGCATAGTGATATGAATAAATACTGAAATTTTAGAATAACGTGAAGCAAATTTTATAATTTTTGGGATTCTACCTTTTCCATAATAAAATAAGAATCCTTGAAAATAAAGAGAAATGTTCACAACATAATAGAGATGTGATTGGTATCAAAATCAAATAAATACAATTGTAAACTAGTACATATTCAGTTGATGTTTAAAGACAAGAAGCATAGAACAAAAATAAAATGTCGGCTTACTTTTGCAAGTATATAAGCATTTTCAAGAAGTTCAAGAATACCAGGATGGCATAAAGAAATAAAAAATAAGTCGGCAGACCCATGCAACTCATGTATGTAGCATGCAAATGAGTCGACAGACTCACTAAGATGAGATTCTAAGGTAGTAGGTATCAGGTCAATAGGTTTCCTAGGGGCGTATCCTAATACTACCTGAAACGGACTCATCCCAGTAGACCTATTGACGAAACTATTATACGCAAACTCCGCGACAGGGAATATGGAATCCCAACTAGTCACATGTTCTCCCACCAAACATCTTGAAAGGTTCCCTAAGCTTCTATTTACCACCTCAGTTTTCCCATCGGTTTGGGGGTGGTAGGCTGATGTAAACTTGAGAGTGGTTCCTACCTTTTCCCACAAAGTCTTCCAAAAATAGCTCATAAATCGCATGTCCCTATCATACACTATAGATTTCAGTAAACTATGCAAACAAAATACACCCGTCATGAACAAGGATGTAACATGGGATGCATCATCGGTTTTGCTACAAGCTATAAAATTGGCCATTTCTACCACAACGAAGATAGAGTCATGCTTCCTAAGTATACGGGGTAACCCTAAGATGAAATCCATACTAATATCTTCCCATAGGAACTCTGGGACAGGTAAAGGAGTGTAAAGGCCGGTATTCTATTTAGTTCCCATTGCAGACTGGCAGATATGACAGTGATGAATGACACGAGCCGCATCTTCTCTTTTGAGTTCGGCATGCTCATTGGGGTGCATCCTATAGCGAGGGATATTCAAGAGAGAAGCTCCTAGGACTAAATTAGTGGCATGCTATATGTCCAGTGCAGGCGGAAGAGCATCCAGAAGCTCCTCCAGCATAATGTCTGCATACTCGCTTAGGAGGGGTTGAATGGTAAGGTGTATGACAGGGGCGGGGCTTCTATAGAGTCAGTGGTGGCAGAAGTGGTTGCAACTATGTAGATGACCCCTGAGTTGGCACAATCTCTCAAAAACTTACTACGATGAAGTACGTGGAGGGGTCATGAAGTGCTCATGCTCACAGATGGCTCATTTCGACCCTTAGGTTTCTCTTTGGGTCGTGTCAGGAATAGCGTAATCTTTTTGCCCTTTTTGAAGAAGACACATGTATTCAATCACCTGAAACATGTGACATCTCTATTATAGAGCCAAGGCATACCTAGTAAGACGTGCGTGACATCCATGGGGATGACATCACACCAGACTCGGTCCTCAACAGTGGCAAGAGTAATATAGGCTAAACATTGCTGTGTGAACTGAATCGCATCTTGTCAACCCAAATGACTCGGTAAGGTGGTTTAGGGTTCAAGCTTCACCGACATGCGCTGCAAACCACACTGGGCAATGATATTCACACAACTCCCACTATCTATGGCCAATTTGCAGGGACCTCCTATGCTACGGAATTAGGTATAAGAAATAGTGGTGCATCTCCAATCCTCATCATCCTGGGGAGTACAAAGTAACCGATGAACTACCCCTATCTCTAGAGATCTCTCAGCGTCACTCCCCCAACCCTGTGGAGGTGCTGGCTTCTTATGGGCGGCATGATCCAGCTGAGAAGGGCCCTGCTGAGATCCTCAGGTCTTATTGTACTGCTCATACTCAAGGGCAAGCTGGTAAATCTGCTCCACACTCTCAGGGTGGTGTGGAATCAGCTCCCTATGGATATCAGCACGTAAACCTGCCCTAAAGCAAGAAGTAATGGCCGCAGGCTTTTCCACTATATCGCTTTTGACCATGAGCTCATTGAATCAAGTCATGTATTCAGCCACTGTGAGGGTCCCCTGTCGTCGACTGTATAGCTGATCAAGGAGCTGGTCTCAGTAGTATGAAGGCAAGTATTTTGCCTTCAAACTTTGCTTCATCTCCGCCCATCAGGTGATGGG
The DNA here is from genome assembly GCA_016760335.1 of Gastrodia elata. Taxonomy (NCBI): domain Eukaryota; kingdom Viridiplantae; phylum Streptophyta; class Magnoliopsida; order Asparagales; family Orchidaceae; genus Gastrodia; species Gastrodia elata. The sequence continues at coordinate 12,524,080 of CM028677.1, read as the reverse complement.
GTAGAAACCTTCTCTCACCAATGACCTCTCTACACTAATCCAAAAAATCTTGGCCTAACCTTGCAATTTCATCCTTGCAAATCTACACAATGCTCATCACTCAGGTCGTACCACTCAAAATAGTTATCCATGTCTAAAACCCAATCACTAAATGCTTTAGGGTCTAAGAAACCATCAAAGGTGGGGGAGTATCAATGCAAGTATATCAAGTAATATCGCTCTCCTGGGGGCGGTCGCCTCGGCGGTGGTCAGGGTATCCATCATAGTAGTCATCCTGTGCAAAATCATCTCTGCCGGGGAAACGATTGAGCTCATTACAACCATGGTTGTAGTAAGGGTCGTGTGCTAGTCCGGGATGACCGGGTGGGGGACCACGGTCATCAGGTGGTTGTGGGCGTGGCACCTCATGATGAGGCACGTTCCTTACGTAGGTGGGATCGTGTCGTCTATCATGGGTATGCTCTGGGTTCCTCCGTAAAGGTAGGGTCTATCCATGGTGAGGGTCGCACGGAGTGGGGGTCCAACAAGGATGGTAACACCTACTGAGCGATGATTAGGACCTGTGTGCAAGTCAGGTTCTGCGTCGAATTGGTCAACTCTCATGGTAGATGTCTCTCGTGATGCCTCTAGACCATCTAAGCGGGTGCTCACATCTGTCATACCGTGGTGAAAGTGGTCAACCTGTGTACTCAACGCATCTAGATGATCTAGGATGGCCCTTTGGAACTCTGCTGGGGAAAGACCTGAATTCGAGCTAGTGGCTCTCTCACTAAGTAACGTGGGGATTGGGCATAGTGAACCTATAAGACCTACCACTCCAAAGCATAAACTAGTGGCCTACCTGCGGCTCTGATACAAATTGATGTAGGGTAGGCTAGACAAATTACTGTAATTAATTTCTGTAATTAATTTCTTATAATCAATGGAGTAAACAAATTATTGTAATTAATTTCTTATAATCAATGGAGTAAACAAACTATTGTAATTAATTTCTTATAATCAATGGAGTAAACAAATTTTTGTAATTAATTTCTTATAATCAATGGAGTAACCAAATTATTGTAATTAATTTCTTATAATCAATGGAGTAAATTGTTTAAAATTAACAATACTATTTAATACAAATAACAAATTAATCAATAATTAAATTTCATTAATTAAAGATTAAATGCAATATAATGATTTATAGTTAATACAATAACTTAATGTAATTCACAATTAATTAAAGCAATTCATAACAACTAAAATAGTCCTTTAATGATAATAGTTTGTTAATTAATTATTATATTTAATACAATTAATTATAATATTTATTAAAACTAATTAAAAATTAATATAATTAAGTATTAGATTATAAGTACAATATTATAATTACATAAATATAGTTGAATTTAACATAAAAATAAATAAAAATTAAATTAAAATAATAATAACAAATTATTAGTTACAATAAATAAAATTAATTATTATTAAACAATAATATAAAAATTGCATTAATACAATTGTAATTACTATAATTAATTAATTTTATTAATTAATATTAAATTATAATTAATTGTGATTAAGATAATCATTTAAAAACTATTATTAAATAACAAATAAAATTTATTTTAACTAACAAATAAACAAAGTTATTTATAATTAACATACCAAAAAATGTAATCTAGCAATAGGAAAAATTCTAATTAATAAAAATTTATTTATTTATTTCATTAATCCAAGGTCTTAAATCAAACCAATAATTGAACTGTTAGAAGAAGTTCAAACTTCAAATGTGGAACAAGGGTTGGATCGAAATTGAATGGCTATTCTGTAATAAAACAAAAACAAATTTTATAGTGCTACAAAAATATTTTAGTATGTTCATATAAATAGATTTGATAAACATAGATTGATTTGACTGCCATCCATTATATATGTTACAAATTCAATCAAAGAAAATATATCATAGATTATCATATTTTTAAAATAAGTTTGCATAAAATGAATATTAAATATTTTTACAAATTTAATTATTGCTTATGAACTTGAAGCCTAAAAAGGTTGACTTGCAATGGAAGGTCAATGAATGTGATAGAAGGCTAGCGGATGGGTGAAAAAGTGTTAGCATATAAGTAGAGCCAAATTAAGGGATACTCGTTAGTGGAGACAATGTATTAGTGATAATTGAAACAAATGTGATTTTTGATGGGGTAGACAAAAGTTTCAGGTGCTTGGCTCTTCTTTGTTTATAATGCGATAGCGTGGGGCACACATAATTCGTACTTTATGGTTTTGTAAGACAATTATCATGTAGCACTTGTAAGCAATAATAGTATATATACACAGAAAATAATGTTTACTATTTACAGAACAATCACTTTTATCTCTAGTTCTCTATATCTCTAGTGTGCATGACATCACCAATCTATTTCTAATTATGAGTCTCATAAAATTGGTGAAAAGATAATACATAATTTGTAAATATTAAAAATTGGATGCTAGATATATATTCCTTAAAAATTTGAGTGTTATATATATAAAGACTTATTTTCTAAAAAACTTATATTAGGATTTAAGTAAATCTAAGCCTTTAAAAAGCAAAATTAACAACCCAAATGACCCAAATCATATTACAGTCAAACCAAACAGTTTTATCAAAATCTTTCTTGTTCAACAATTCAATAGTTGAATTGGTGGTTCAAAATGTTCACTACCAATTCAATGCAAATTGGTCCAATCTAACATGCTTAAACTACCTTGCCAAAAAGTGCATTGGTCAACTAGTCACTCTAATCTAGTTTTGGTTCATAAGGCAACTCTTTATTGGAAGAGCCAGAAAAAAGGTTGTTACTCCTTTCAATGCCTCAAATAATTCAATTTAGGAAACTTCCATTACAGAATTTCCATTTATAACTGTGTCTTTCTTAAATATAAATTTCCTGCCATTATATTCTAGAAAAAGGCCATGTCTTCCACAAATATTGAATTTCAATTATTTTTTAGTTTTCATCACATGAAATAAAGTGTATTTATGTTTAAGAGAGAACACTTAAGTTTCATGCGAAGGAGATTAATTTATTTCCAGACATACACAGAAGAATTTTCATGTGAGAACCAATACCTTAGCTGAACAGAAAATAGTTCCAGAAGTTGGCTGAAGTTTTGCTGCTATTAGTTTGAGTATAGTTAACTTGCCAATGTCATTTGGACTGACCAATAAATACAGCTTGAACATCTTAATAAAGATCAGAATAAATGCACTGACAGAGTGAATAGGAGGATACATGATCAAGATAGTAACGCTGAGAAACAAGCACCAGCAATTTTCTTAATGTAGAGATTTGACAAGGTTATGTAATAGTGTCTTTTAAACATGATACGATGAAGAATGTATGTTCCTAGTAGTATAAAATCATAATGTGTTCCTAAAAATCAAAAAATAATTGTTCTTTTAAAAATGATCTACACTTTCATCAATTCATAAAACAATCAATCAAGGCATAGAAATAAAGTCATTAAAGAAATACAGAGCATGATGACAAAAAAATAATTACATTAAAGGAAAATGCAGAGAAAGCAAATAAATAGATAATATATGATGACTATTTCTGCTAATCCCATGCTTCAAACATAGCAATATTTTGATTATTCATGCATTTTGATAATAAGGGAAACCTTACTTCAGCAGGTAGGAAATCACAAAGCTGCAAAATATTTGAATTGAAAGAAAAATACCAACCTTTCTTGCTATGCGGTAGTCCATGTCTATTCCAAAATTCAAGTTTTAAAACAAAATAGGAGCTCCAGGATAACCAAATGACGCATCACTGCAACCACATAAAGCAAATAATGACTTTGTTAATGCATACACTAACGATGACGAGCACATTCTTATTTTGACAATTTTAGAAAACTCGAAAGTGAGAAATTCACCTTGATTGATGTCATGTTTTCTATTGATTATTACAATTATTCATTCAATACAATGCTAAAATGCCTAATTAGTTACTGTCTAACCTGCCTAGCAACCTCTTTAGATTATTTCAGGCAATAAAATATGAAATATAAAGTACTTAAGTATCGCCCATAGACTACTATATCAGAACCATGGATGGTCTTCTTTAATCCCTGGTGATTTTTACACAATACAAATGTCAAATAAGTATTTTCTAATAACTCAACAAGAGTTATCTTGCACCTTAAGAATTATGCAGCAGAGATATAAGTATCCAGTACTCGAAGAGGTTATACATTGCACTAGTATCTAGCACATTTACGGAAGCTCACACTAAAAGTTAAATGTAATTATATTTTATTTTATCATTTTCATAAAAGCATGTTTTATTCTTCTATGTTGTAATAATTATTTTAAGAATTTTAAACTACTTAGCCCGCACTAACTACTAATCAAACCTCAGCATATCTCATATATCATCTTTTGCTGTTTAATTGTTCCAAAGTACAATTAGAGGTGTGCCCATGTATTTGGTGTGTAGAGCGTTGAGTGTGTATAGAATGATGTCTTTGCTGTCAATGTTGGAACGAATGAAAGCTTTTTGATTTCAGTCAGAAACTTTTGCAAGCATTTGGCCTTTTATGGTGATGTGGGGATTATTTTTAGTTTAATGATGTGTGATCTATTGATAGATTGGAGACGTCATTCTAAAGTTAACCATGTCTGTGCAAAACAAGGCATGAAAGACTTACTGTATATTAGAGTGGAAAATTGTCAAGCATAGTGCTGCGATCAGATTCTGATCGGTAGCCATGGGTTGGGTTTGCGATTGGAGGGGGGCTGAACATGTTCATTGAGGATCATGGGAGTGGGTGGGGTGGATAAGCCATAAACATGTCCTCAAAGGTCGTGCTTTTTGATGTTATGCTTGAAGAATTCCAGGTTGGGGGTTGTTGTTGTAGTTCAATTTTTGGCTAAAGAAGGTTCGGTGTAGCTGGGGATCCGTTGTAGTTGTTGGAGATAGCCTGTTGTAATTGCTTTAGATTGCTACTAAAGTAGAGTAGACAGTGGGAGGAGTGAAGTAGGCCGATGGAGGAGGGAAGCACCTTCGGGCTGCTGGCTTCTGGATCTTCCAAGGAGTAGTCGAAGATGGAGAGGGATAGTCCAAAATAAATTATGCAACAAGTTGTCTATGATGAAGTGGAAATGTCAATACTATTAACATAAATTATCTATGATGAAAAATCAGCAACATTGTGTTACACTACTCAAATTTGAAATATGAATACAGGACATGATACTTTAAGCAATGCAGACACTTTACCACCTTGTGTATGTATGCCTAGTAAAAGTTTAAAATGTTTACTTAAGTGCATTGAAGTCTTTATCATCAAATGTACTACAATATCATTCAAAACACACATATTTATAGAACAATAAATTAGCATTGTTATGTAAACAATATTTGAAAGGCTAAAGGACTAATAACAACTAAGGATGCTAGAGAAGAATCAACAAAAATTCCTAGTAATAATTAAATGAAAAAATGTTGAAAAACATGAACATATTAAGCAAACCTACAGCCTGAATCACATAATATTTATTATCATTGTCTCCGACAATAGTCTGGTCCAATATGGCATCATAGAAAATCTTTTTGTGCAACAAAAAAATAAAAATTTATATATATACATGTGTGTGGGTATGTGTGTGTGCACGTTCGCGTGTGTGTAAAGAGAGAGTGATACGCTTTTATCACTTTAGATGGAACATATATCTCTTCACATAACTCTCACCAAATAAATGTAAGAATGGATGAGATTAAAAATCATATATCAAACTGATTTTTAGCCATTAATTTTTGACTTTACAGCACATCCAAACATTCATTTGGAATAATAATGAGAGATATTAGAAAAAAGAATATTACTACCCTCAAAATAATTTTTAGATTATATTATATATATATAAACATACATACATGTATATATATATATAATAACAAATTATTTAGTTAAAATAAAAATAATTAATTATTGTTAAGTAATAATATAAAAATTGTATTAATACAATTGTAATTACGGTAATTAATTAATATTAAATTATAATTAATTGTGATTAAGATAATCATTTAAACACTATTATTAAATAAACAATAAAATTTATTTTAACTAACAATAAACATAGTTATTTATAATTAACAAATCAATAAACGTATTCGAATAAAAGGAAAAATTCTAATTAATAAAAATTTATTTATTTATTACAGTAGTCCAAGATCTTAAAATCAAATCAATAATTGAACCGTTAGAAGAAGTTCAAACTTCAAAGGTAGAACAAGGGTTGGACCGAGATTGAATCGTTATGCTGTAATAAAACAAAAACAAATTTTATAGGGCTACAAAAATATTTTAGTACTTTCATGTAAATAGATTTGATAAACATAGAATGATTTGACTGCCATCCATTATATATGTTACAAATTCGATCAAAGAAAATTTATCATAAATTATCATACTTTCAAAATTAGTTTGCATAAAATGAATATTAAATATTTTTACAAATTTATATATTATTTAAGAACTTGAAGCCTAAAAGGGTTAGACTTGCAATGGTAGGTCAATGAATGTGATAGAAGGCTAGCGGATGGGTGAAAAAGTGTTAGCATTTAAGTAGAGCCAATTTAAGGGCATACTCGGTAGTGGAGACAATGTATTAGTGACAATTGAAATAAATGTAATTTTTGATGGGGTAGACAAAAGTTTTAGTGCTTGGCTCCTCTTTAATTACAATGCGATAGCGTGGGGCACAAACAATTCGGACTATAAGGTTTTGTAAGACAATTATCATGTGGCACTTATAAGTTTATATAGTATATATACACAGAAAAAAAGTTTAATATTTACAGAATAATCACTTTTATCTCTAGTTCTCTATATCTCTCTAGTGTGCACAATACCGTAGATCTATTTCTAATTATGAGTCTCATAAAATTGGTGAAAAGATAATACATAATTTGTAAATATTAAAAATTGTATGCTAGATATATATTATTTAAAAATTTGAGTGCTATATATATAAAAACCTATTTTCTAAAAAACTTATATTAGGATTTAAGTAAATCCAAGCCTTTAAAAAGCAAAATTAACTACCCAAATCATATTACAATCAAACCAAACAGTTTTATTAAAATATCGCTTGTTCAACAATTCAACAGTTGAACTGATGGTTCAAAATGTTCACCTTAAATTCAATGCAAATTGGTCCAATCGCACATGCTAAAACTACCTTGCCAACAAGTGCTCTATTCAACTAGTCGTTCTAATCTAGGTTTTGTTCATAAGGCATCTCTTTATTGGTAAAGCCAGAAAAAAGCCTGTTACTCCTTTCAAACGGATCAAATTATCCAATTTAGGCAACTTCTATTGTAGAAATTCCATTTATAACAGTGTCTTTCATTAATATAAATTTCATGCCATTAATTTCTAAAAAAAGGCCATGTCTTCCATAAATATGGAATTTCAATTATTCTTTAATTTTCATCACATGAAATAAAGTGTATTTATGTTTAAGAGAGAATACATAAGTTTCATGCAAAGGACAATAATTTATTTCTAAACATACACGAAAGAATTTTCATGTGAGAACCAATACCTTAGCTAAATAGAAAACAGTTCCAGAAGTTGGCTGAAGTTCTCCTGCTTTTAGTTTGAGTATAGTTGACTTGCCAATGTCATTTGGATCAACCAATGAATACAGCATGAACATCTTAATAAATATCAGAATAAATACACTAACAAAGTGAATAGGAGGATACATGATCAAGTTAATAACACTGAGAAACAAGCATCAATAATTTTCTTAATGTAGAGATTTAACAAGGATATGTATTAGTGTCTTTTAAACATGATATCATGAAGAATGTATGTTCCTAGTAGTATAAAATTATAATGTGTTCCTAAAATTAAAAAATAATTGCTCTTTTAAATATGATCTGTAGTTTGTCATCAATTCATAAAACTATCAAGCAAGGCATAGAAATAAAGTCATTAAAGCGATACAGAGCATTATGAAAAAAAATAATTACATTAAAGGAAAATGCAGAAAAAGCAAGTAAATAGATAATAGATGATGACTATTTCTGCCAAACCCATGCTACAAACATAGCAATATCTTGGTTATTCATCATTTTGATAATAAGGGCCATAACCTTACTTCAGCAGTAGGAAATCACAAAACTACAAAATATTTGAATTGAAAGAAAAATACCAACCTTACTTGCTATGCGGTTGTCAGGTCTAAACCAAAATTCAGGTTTTTAAACAAAATAGGTGCTCCAAGATAACCAAATGATGCATCACTGCAGCCACATGATGCAAATAGCAACTTTGTTACTGCATACACTAACGATGACAAGCACATTATTATTTTATAGAAGCAGCCATAATAAGCACTTAAGAACTAAGAAAAACAAAGGTGAAAATGCTTTCAAAATATTTATTTGTAAGATTATGAAGCATATTAATAATCCTCAGCCACTTGACATTCATAAACTTTCTACAATAAAATAACCAATGTGAAGCACTTAAATTTGCACTCATTCATGCCTACCAGTGCCAAAAAAATGTACATAGCTATTGATCATGTTTTTTGTCAAATGATCTCCAGATTTCTTGATTTTTTAAGAGAATCTCTCTCTCCTTAAAATGATAAAAAACAATACAAATCAATGCTATAATAACATTATTATTTAATTTAGATATCTTTACATACATCGCACTCAACTTGCATTTCAGGACTGGAATCCTACTAATATTAATACTATTTTAATCTATTACAAAATTTGCGCTTGCAGTTTTACTTGCCCGTAAAATTTCTGCATGAAAAAATGACAAATGAGTGCAGCGAAGTTTCAATAGATAGGGTTTTATAAGTAAAGGTGAGTGATTATGAACAGAGGAAGCAGTTTGCGTGCAAGTGCAACAAGCATTTAAGACAGAAAACAACACTGGAAACTGAACAGTGATCCATACAGATGTGTCCAGCGGCATGCAAAGAAGCAGTGAGCATGCAACATTCGCAACCAGCCAGACGTAAGCATGGTAAATATTTAAGTGAACATGCAACTGCAACGGCAGCAGAAATAGCTTTCTGTTCATGAATGGGCTATAAAGCAAGCAAAAGTTTTCCACCAAAGATGACAACTTAAGGATCTTAATTTTTGTTTTCTTACTATAAGAATTTTGGTTTAATTGCAAGTTCTTTATTGTATATTGTTGAAGAAAGAGTGGGGATTTCAGTCCCATTCTCTAACAAACTCTTGAATTGTAGTTTCCCAAAACCATTAAATTTCTCCAAGCCCAATGCTAGAAAAATTGATTGGGAGATTTCTGGGGGAGACTCCACCATTTCTCCTTCTCCAATAAAAAATTAGCAAAGATGAATGACTAAACCAAACAAAATATTTAAAAGGTTTAAGTTGACAATGAAAAACATAATAGAATCAAATCCAAAATTTAATTTACATATTGAAGTTTGTTAAAATTTGAAGAAAAAAAAAAACATGAAGTTAAAAAGATGTTTTGGTGTTTAAGCTTAACATTTAGATAATTGCTCAATGAATATTTTATAATAAAAATATTGCCGCTAGGCAAGAGTGGTGCATGAGTAAGGAATGAAGGTGAGTATATTGACAATTTTAGAAAATTCGAAAGTGAGAAGTTAAGCTTGAGTGAAGTCATTTTTTCTATTCATTATTACAATTATTCATTCAATACAATGATAAAATGCCTAATTAGTTACTGTCTAACCCGCCTAGCAACCTCTTTAGATTATTTTAGGCAATAAAATTAGAAATATAAAGTACTTAGGTATCGCCCATAGACTACTATATCATAACCAAGACTGGTTTTCTTTAATCCCCGGTGATTCTTACACAATACAAATGTCAAATGAGTGTTTTCTAATAACTCAACAAGAGTTATCTGGTACCTTAAGAATTAAGCAGCAGGGATATAAGTATCCAGTACTCAAAGAGGTTATACATTGTACTAGTATCCAGCACATTTATGGAAACTCACACTAAAATTTAAATGTAATTATTTTTTATTTTATCATTTTCATAAAAGCATGTTTTATTCTTCTAAGTTTTAATAATTCTTTAAAGATTCTTAACATACTTAGCCTGCACTAACTACTAATCAAACCCCAGCATATTTCATATATTATCTTTTGTTGATTAATTGTTCCAAAGTACAGTTAGAGGTGTGCCCCTTTATTTGGTGTGTAGACCGCTGAGTGTGTACAGAATGATGTCTTCGTTGTCGAAATTGGAACTAATGAAAGTTTTTGATTTCAGTCACAAACTCTTGCAAGTATTTGGCATTTCATGGTGATGTGGGGCTTATTTTTAGTTTAATGATATGTGATCTATTGGTAGTTTGGAGACATCGTTCTAAAGTTAACCACGTCTTTGCAAAACTCAGCATGAAAGATTTATTGCATAATAGAGAGGAAAATTGTGAAGCATAGTGCTGCGATCAGATTCTAATCAGTAGCCATGTGTTGTGTTTGGGATTGGAGGGGGGATGAACATGTTTATTGAGTATCATGAGAGTGGGTTGGGTGGTGAAGCCGTCAACATGTCCTTGAAGGTCGTGCTTTTTGATGTTATGCTTGAAGAATTCCAAGTTGGGGGTTATTGTTGTAGTTGGACTTTGGGCTAAAGAAAGTTCGATGTAGCTTGGGATCCGTTGTACTTGTTGGAGACAGCCATGCTGTAATTGCTTTAGATTCCTACTAAAGATAGAGTAGACAGTGGGAGGAGTGAAATAGGCTGATGGTGGAGTGAGGCACCTTTGTGCTGCTGGCTTCTGGATCTTCCAAGGAGTTGTCGAAGATGGAGAGGGATTGTTCATAATAAATTATGCAACAAATTTTCTATGATGAAAAATCAGCAACATTGTGTTACACTACTCAAATTTGAAATATAAATGCAGGACATAATACTTTAAGTAATGCAGACACTTTACCACCTTGTGTACGTGTGCCTAGTAAAAGTTTAAAAGGTTTACTCAAGTGCATTGAACTCTTCATCATCAAGTGTACTACAATATCTTTCAAAACATATATATCTATAGAACAATAAATTAACATAGTTATGTAAATAATATTTGAAAGGTTAAAGGACTAGTAACAACTAATGATGCCAGAGAAGAATCTACAAAAATTCCTTGTTGAAATGTATTAGCCACTCAATGGAAATCAACCGTAGGACCTTGCTAATGGAAATATATAGAGTCGGCATGCCACTCAATGGAAATCAACCATCTAAAAAGACTATCATGCAGATTGAAAAATGACAACAGTGATGATGGTTAAAAATAGAAAAAAATTTAATTGACTGAGCTAATTTGTTCAAAGGGTAGAATAAATGTACTAAGTATTAATAAAAGAAAAATAAATTACTATGTCTTTGAAATGTATTAGCCCATATTTATGATTGAGCTTGTATGAGAGCATGCACTTCTAAGACTTTGTAGGATCCTAAGCATTGTTAATATTGTGTAATAAGTACTTATAGACATAGAACTCGAACCTTAAGCTTATTTTCTATTTTGATCCATTTAAGTAACAAAGATCAATTGAGACCTTAAACATGCTTCTCTAAGCTATCCTTAAACTTTATAATTTATTATCTAAAAGCTCTATAGCAGTTTCAAATTTATAAATATTTAAATCAAATAAGTGATACCTTAACAATATAAAATTTAAATATCAATCTAAATCTCACTAAATCTTAATATGATATTTAAAATAATGCTTAGAAGATTTTACAAGATTTCTTATGCTTTTTACAAAGTTTCTTTCAATTTCAAAAAACACTCAGCCAAAAATCACAAAATATACATTAGAACAAAACCATAGGACCTTGCTAACCTCACAATGTTGACTGACTATGACATTAGAAAACCATTCTCTACCCCTTCTACTAACAAATGCACCCGACTGTCATTGGCCTATGCACAAGAGGGTCGACTAAGGGTCAAGGAGGGTCCTTGGGCTATTGAGGGTGCTTATTCTAAATTAAATTTTTTTTGCCTATCAATTACATGTAAAATAAAATTGACAATCTTGGTCAAATTCATGGATAATAGCCAAGATTCCTAATCCACTTAAACTTTGCCAGCATTCCAACTTTTTCATAACAAAATTCCTATTCATATATTGCCAAATATTAAGAATATTTAACACAAAAAATACAATAAAATAAATATCTCCTAAGAAAATATTTGGCAATTAAATAAATTTTTCTTAACTCTATAAAATTAAATTTAAACAATATAAATATTCTTGGATTGCCTTAAAATTTTTAAAATTTATTTTCCAATAAACATTCATTATTAATTGACATGGATTCCTTGCAAAGCAGTGCTCTAATTAAAGCCTTTGTGTGAACCTCTTGAATGGTTTCAAAAATCTAGATAATATTTATGACATAATGTCTAACTTGTAAATGAGAACCCCTTATATGAAACAAAATTCAAAATTATGTTTTTAAACAAATACTAGTCATTTAATAACCCTTCTCTAAAGTATGGATTCCTAACAAACGTCGATCTAATTAAAGCATTTGTGTGAACCTTTTGAATGATTTCATAAATATGGATAATATTTAAGACATAATATCTAAATGTAAGTGAGAACCCCTAATACAAAACATAATTCTAAATAAGGTTATCAATATGACCTCATAAACTTTTCTCAATGCAATTCACCTATACATATCTAAGTATATTACTTTTACTATTTTCAAAATAGATGTTACTTCAATAGTAGAATATGACATACGCCCTTATCAAGAGATAGTGAGAATCCATGTTTTATTTAATCAATGTCTCATTATCTCCTTTAGAAAGCATAATCATCATTTGTTGTTCAGAACCATCATTGGAAGGTTCACAAGGCAAAAGAACAATATGGAGGCTTAAGAGAATTTTGAGGTATTGTAAAATTTGGAACACATTATACCTTTGTAGGAACCCAAACTACATGAAATTAATATTGGATTTATTTGGATACACAAATCTAACATACAAAACTAGGGTCAGCTTCTCAATATCTTGAATTAGGCCTTCAAGTACAAACTAGAACTTTTATGAAAGATAATTTTGAAATAAAAAAATTAGCATTCACAAAATAAAAGTAGTATTTTTATCATCTGAGAAAACATATGCAACCTTTTCATTTAAGGAATATCATAGAAAATCCTCATTATGGCTTTAGATTTTAGCTTACCATGACCACAAAAAATGAATGTTTATTTTGATATTTAAATATGATTGAGTATAAAAATTGGTTGCATACATAAGGTTTTTGTTGTTATTGAAAATGAATATTTGACAATTTTTTATTCAGGATATTTTTTAAGAATATGATATGACCTAAGGAACTAACCTTCCACAATTACAAGGAAGAATGATCGCAAGAAAAAATGAGAACAAAAAGCAATGAGTAGAAGTATTGTATGTTGATACATAAGAACATGAATATGTTTCAAAGAGAGTGAAGAACTTCAAAGTGAAAGTACTTGAGAAAGCACACAAACGATCAGAAGAAATTTTAAAACTACAACGATACTCAATATTTTAAAAAATTATTTGAGAGAACAGATATATAAGGAATACAAACATTGCCCTTTTTGTTAATTATGCAATATTAACACATGTTAGTAAAATGTCCTAATAAATAATGCAAAAACACAATATGATTATTGAACTTAAGAAATATATTTAAAGATCTTTATGAACCATATGAACCACTACGAGTGTTGTTACTATCAAGACTGTTCTTAAATATTGTCAATCAATCTCCCATAATTTAAATTCGAAAAATCATATCATTTTTTAATTATTTATGGGTTATCAAAAGTTTCTCATAATTTTTTCTTCAACTAATAAAAAAGGGTTCAACATAAACCAGTTAAAATGAGATCCTAGAACTAGCAAAGGATTGATTGCCATCAAATTCAAAGAAGGGAAGAGACAAATATAAATATTTTGGGATTGAGAAAAAAAGATAGTGTAAAGCTTATCCTCGTAATCCCTAGCACTTGTCGGATGTTGGCGACCTGCCGGGCCTCCTGGGACTCCAGGTCAAGGAGCTCGGCATTCATGACGTCACAGTGGTCGAAGACACGCTGCGACAAGCCGAAGGAGTCGATGACGGGGAGGTAGGCCTTGAAGTAGTAAAGAGGGATTCCGAAGCGCTGCATATCCTCCACGACGAACCCGCTCTTATGGTTGAGGATGCCGTAGATGCCGCCGAGGATCTGTATCTCCTCCAAGACGCACCCCCTCTTCTGGTTGAGGATGCCATAGAGGCCCACGATAGCCAGTATCTCCAGAACGTGCTTTGCTTGGCAGTCATCTGGGCGGCGTCGATGACCCTGCGCGCCGTTCGCTCTGCGTGCGCCTAAAAAATAAAGGAAAACTTTGAGGTTAGACGGACTTATATTAGTTCTTTAAAAACAATAAATTTTAAAATGATTTTAAGGTTTAACGGTCATTTTTCTTATATAATAAATTTTCTAACCGTTGTTTTTTTTTATTTTCTTAAATGAGAATTTTTTAAATATATTTTCTAATTTATGTATTTTCTTATCTTTTCTTTTTTTTTCTTGCACAAAAATATTATGATAAATCTAAAACAATTTATTTATAGTTAGAAAATTAGAAAATATCAACTTAGAAATTATTTAATATATAGAAATATAAAATTAAATTAAATTGTTACTTGGAATTTAAAAATGCAAAAATGCATATATTTGATTTGTTAACTAATTAAAGAAATTAATATATTAAGTTAAAATTTTTATAACAATATAATTAGCATATATGTATAATTTCACCCTTATTTTGAGTGAAATAATGATGAGTGTTATCTCTTCATTTCCCGTCACATTTATTATGAGTAGATCTTATTTTCTCTTTATAGTCTTATGTCATATTTCACATCATTAGCTGTCGCAAAAGCATAGGTCACAACTGTGAATCTTCAAGGGGAGCGTGGCTAGGTTTTTCAGAGACGCTCGAAGCTTGTGACATGGCTGGCGGTTTCCCGCCGGCTTCGGCGTCCTTGTCTATCAAAAGGAAAGCCATAAAATTTGGGACAAGTATCGATGCCCTTCAAGATGGCATAGGCCGGCCTTCCAAGCCATGTAAGAAACCTAACCCTAATCAGCAAGCAGCCCTGACCTCTACGATTACGTTTGAAACTATAAATCATGTCTGGGCAATTTTAATGATGGTTAATAAATGATGGATCGAATTAAAGTTATTCGATATCATGAAAATGCCGCAAAAACTCTTCGTGGGTGGCTGAGGAGAAGGAGCAACCACCGGTAGTCAGTGAGTTAGGCGGGAAGCAAGTGGCAGTCCATGCCTTACTGTTTTTCTAAATAAGTGAATGTTATTTATGTCGATATAAAAAGCATATATATATATATATATATATATATATATATATATTATTTAGTTTTATTTTTTTGTTTTCTTATGTGTGTATGTGTTCATATGTATGTATATATGTTTTTTATTTGCAATTTATTTTATCTTTTTATTAAAATAAGCTCGAGCATTTTCATTAAGATCTTATTATATATATATATATATATATATATATATATATATATATTAGATCTTGGTTCACAATGAGATTGATGGTGATGAGAAAGTTTTAGCATATAAAAATATATTATATGAAATATAAGAAATATTATTGTATTATTATCTCCTAGTTGATGATTACATTTGTGCTTTTTTTATTTTTTCCAATTGGGTGAGAGAATGAAAATAAAATTGTAATGTAAGAAAAACAAAAAAATTAAAAAATATATTATCAATTATTTAACATATAAAATGAGAACTATGTATTTGAGAGAATAAACTGTAAATGAGTTTCGTCCCATAATCTTTGTGCGTATTGATAAGTGCAGTTAAATAAATTAAGTGTTTCAAGTTATCTTTCTTAGGACATACACTAAGTCATGTATTAAGTGGGGTATTAAGCAACTTAGTTTGAGAGAATGAACTATAAAAGGGTTTAGTTTCCTTATCTTTGTGCACATTAATAAGTGCAGTTAACTAAATTAAGTATTTCAAATTACCTTTCTTAAGAAAATACTAATTATGTATATGCACTGCCATCATGTGATAACTTAAGAAGTTATAATATTTTAATTAAATAGAGTAAATCTCATTTATGATAATACATAATTATGTTCATATTTATAGCAGTTACATGCAGATGCACTTGTTATGATAAATTAGAGTATATAGTTAGATGACCACATGAATATTTTTTTATTTGTTTTCTTAGTTTTGATGGTTTAAGAGTAATGTTGATTTGAAAGTATTTGGCATGAATTTGCATAAGCATAAGCATCAAAAAGTATTTGTAAACTACGGGATGCAGCATGCATCAAAGTTGCGTAGGACCTATGGGATGCAACAAGCATCATAGATATTAGGATTTCTTTGGGGTGCATGTTGCACCAAATGCATAACTGAAGCCTTAATCAGTGGCATACTGATATGCATATACATTGGCATACAACATAGTTTATTTCAGTATCTTACTCAGTTTCAATAGTTTCCAAATTATTTGTTTCAGCACTTTATTATTGCGTTACTATTTTTACTTTACATTCAGTTCTATATAATTTTTGGCTTCCAGTTATTTTAGTACTTCAGTACTTTTATATAATAGTTATCTATTTTATTAAATTTTAATCTCCTTAAAATTGTAATAAAGCATGTTGTAGCTTTTGTTGTGTTAGACTTAATGTCTAATACGACGTCATTTTCTTTTCTTTCGTCCGAAAAATTGACATTTTGGGATATGACAATTTGTCAGATTCATAGTAGTTTGAGGAGCCAGCATTGGAGGCTATCCAAAATATCTAGGATGATAGGGAGCAGCAGTAGTCGATACAGCTCTTACTCATTTGCTTAGTTACTTGTTAACTGTGA
Organism: Gastrodia elata; assembly: GCA_016760335.1. NCBI lineage: Eukaryota > Viridiplantae > Streptophyta > Magnoliopsida > Asparagales > Orchidaceae > Gastrodia > Gastrodia elata. Next base: position 12,507,112 of record CM028677.1, on the reverse strand, counting down.
GATGAAATATTTTCATTTAGTACTCTTTTAAATAAACTTTGGCCTTTAATAATTAATCTAGATGTATTCTCTTTTTTTCTGAGATGAGTGCATTTTTATTCAATTCTGTAATGAATGTATGGGATAAATTTTTATGGCATCTGCACTCTGAATATTTCTTCTAGTTATACTTAATATTATGATGTGATCGATAAGAAACTCGTATCAAATACTCACTTACATTGGATACATATTCTTATCACCTTTACTAAATCTAATGCATAGAAGTGTCTTATATAATACTTAAGATAATGATGTTACTTATCTTAAGGATCAGCATTCAGCTGCAGGTTCATTATCGGGAAGATCAGCCTTCCCAAGTAATGCACCGATTCACCACCAACTCTTCCTGTTGCGTGCGGCGATGGGACGGGGCGCTACAGACTGCATGGAATAACTCGCAGCTCCAGAGGGATTACAGACGATCTCTACGAAGCTTCCGATCCCTCAGAGGCTTAATGGAAGTGAAGAGAGCTTAAAGAGTGGTAGTAGATGTCTGGCAAGGCAGTTAGATGTCGCGTGCGGTCGCATGAGGAACGCATTTGATCATGCAACAGGGATGAGCCCGGGCCGTCTAATTGGGAATCCCTGAATGATCAGCTCAGATTGAGCCGATTATGCATTATCGGGCCGACCCAATAATATAGTAATGCGGGCCCAATCGATTAAGAATGGCGGGCCCCACACAAGATTAATAAATTAAATGAAACTTCATGCTTAAAATTAAGCTATTAATTGAGCCTAAAAAAATCCAGAAATTTCACTCATAGCTAATTTGGGGTTGAGGGACGCAATGATAAAGCCATATTATGGTTTCTAGGTTAATTTACCTATTCTATTTGTTTTGGGCATTTCAATTTTATTAAAATATTTGGGGAAAATCCGATGAATTCCAAAACATCACCCCTAGCTAATTTAGGGCTGATAAGCGCAATGGCAAAGTCGGACTTTCAATCTGAAGTCAATTGAATTATCTCATTTTTCTGATTATCCAGATTTTCCAAAATTAGGGTTTTATCAGATTAATTCCTGATTTGGACCAAAACTTCAGTGTTTGCTTTTAATGACTAATTAAAACTACTCAATTAAAGATTTGGATTTGGTTTAATCCCAATTGATCAGGGTAATAACATTGAGTTGATACACGGGTTCACCAACATCGCCCTCTTCCTACTCACAAACCCCACCACCAGCCCAACAACCTTCTTCACCTATAACAAAACTGAAAACAACACTTCCCACACATCCCATGCTAACTCAATTGAAAATGGGCACAATAAAGCCCAAGCCACTATTTAAACTCATACATTCCACTTCTACCATAAAGCCGACATACAATAATGTTGTGGCCCATTGCCAAAATGCCCATCATTTGACTTGAAGGACAAGCATACATGGACACTAGACATGGAAGAAAAATACCAAGCCTTGAAGGACAAGCATACATGGACACTCATACCTCCTTAACCATAATTGAATATCCTCATATGCAAATGGGAAAACAGAAAGAAAATCAATGAAGATGGTAGAATGACTTGTCACAAAGCCAGTCTATTAGCTCAAGGTTTGAACCAGCATTATCGCACTGATTATCTCGAAACATTCAGCCCCATTGCCAAAATGCCCATCATCTGACTTCTGTTTACTCTAACCACTCATCATAAGTGGCAAGTGGTTTAATTGGATATCTCAAATGCCTTTCACAATGGGTGCCTCCAAGAAATAGTCTGTAAATACACACTTAAGTAATAATAAGTGAAACCCTTAAATACCGAGGTGCCTTCTCAGATAATGGTGAAGTTCTTGATAAGAAGTTTCAAATTTAAGCATGCTCATATAGGAGCACTCCTAGGATGGGTAACTTGTTGGAAAGTTTTCTTCTAGAGGCAAAATAGTGAGGCCTGATAGGCCAAAGCGAATAATATCTTGGTGCTTAAGATTTTGGGCTATTACAAATAGTATTAGAGTAGGCCATAGGATGTTAAATAAGAGCTAAGTACCATACAGGACAAAGTACCTTTTAATGTAAGCAGCCTCTTGTACCCATGATGGTTAAGGTGCTATATGGTTGTGGTTGAGCCTGTAGGGGCCACCTCTAGTCCTATCTAACCCAATAAATAGTTTTTGGATCTCTGTGTGGATACTGATGAGGACATGATACTTAAGTTAGGGAGATTGTAAAAGCACACTTAAGTAGTAATAAGTAAAACTCTCAAACAATGAGGCACCTTTTTAGATAATGGTGGAGTTCCTAATAAGAGTTCCAAAGTTAAGCGTGCCAATGTGGGAGCACACCTAGGATGGGTGACATGCTGGGAAGTTATCTTCTGGGGTAAAATCGTGAGACATTTCAGGCCAAAATGGACAATACCTTGTGCTTAAGGGTTTGGGCTATCACACTGTCTATATGAAACAAATGCGAGGATTCAAAGATCCCAAGTTTTCAAATTTTATTTGAAACCTAAATAAGGTCACTTACGGCCTCAAACAATCACGACACCAATGATACTCCACCCTCATCAAATTCCTGCACTTTAAAGACTTTCAAACCAGCACAACCGACCCTTCACTCGTCATACATGATGCCACATCCAATCAAATATGCCTACAATCAAAACCTGCAAAAACCACCTTGCTCAGTTAGCAATCTTATGCCTCCAGCATCTTAAGAACATCCGGCATGACACAATGTAACCCCGTTCTCACTCCCATTGCCTACTCCCCTCAAAACCTTGCCATACAAACTCTTTTTAGCAAAAAAGAAACTATACAAACAACTAGCTAGTTCCCTTCAACACCTCTTCATCACTCGATCTGATTTTATCCTGACATTAACAAGATTTGCTAGTGCATGGATAACCTCAACAGCAGCCCATTTTGAACAACTCAAACACATCCTTCGATAAATCAAGGCACCATTCGCTTTGGACATCCACTTGAACATGACAACTTACTCCATGCGTCTGCCGACTCTGACAGGATCAGAGCTATCGATGATCAAAAATCATCCACCTTATGCTACATCTTCTTACGAAACATATTGATATCTTGGAGTGCCAAGAAATAAAGCATTATTTGTTGCTCTTCCATTGAAGTGGAATACAGAGCACTCACAACCACCGCTATTAACATCATTTGACTCTGTAGTGTGGTGACTCGATGCTGGTTTAACGAGAACTAACACGACATTAGGCATTCAATAATGGTAAAACCCTATTGAGTAATTAAAAGAAAATGGAATAGTGCAAAAATAAAAACTAAGAAAATATTTTCATTCATCATAACTCAATATTACAAAATATATCAACCAGTTGTACCTTTTACTATATTCATATATTGTTGCATGACTTTAACATAATAAAATATATATAAAAATAATAAAAGAAGTGATTACATCAATTCTAACAACAGCTCAAAACTCCCAGTAATCTTTATGAATACACTCGTTTAGCTTTTATTGATTCATTAGTGTATTTTTCTTGATTCATTGGTATATGTTATATGTTGTTTTTATTGATTCATTTGTGTATATAATTCTTATATCTTATACATTCCAAAATTGTTATACTTTAACTACTGGGCGCAACACACACACACACTCATATCTTATACTTTGAATCCATAACATGGAATAACAAATCAGGAACCTTAATTACTGGGTGCAACACACACACACACATATATATATATATATATATTACACATTTGTTTCACACTTATATTTTCTTTTACAAAAGGTTGAAGTGAGGCCATACTTCACAATTGCAAACAGTAGATTGATTGAGATGAAATTTTTTTACTTTCTCTCTTTTTATAAGAATTTAATAGGGTTTTCATTTTAGTATATAAAAATGTGTTATATGAAATTTAAGTTATCATAATTTAAGTTATATTGTTGTATTATTATATGAAATTTAAGTTATCATCCCACTTCATTCAATATAAAAAAATTCATTTTAAAAAATAAAACTTAATATAAACAATTAAATAAATATAAAATTAATGATAATTAGATTTTTTAGCCCACATTTATAGCATACATAAAGAACCGATTAATTAATTAAAAATAGTGCTAATATAACGATAGCATACAAAAAATATTTTATCTCAAATAATTTATCCTAAGCTCATGACTAAATATTATTTATCTTAAAATTAATTTTATTTTTTCTTGGATAAATCAAAAAATTAAAATTATTTGATTAAATAATAAAAATAATAATCACCTATAAATAACAAATCAATATTTTATATTATTATAAAATAATGTAATTCTTAATATTTGTAAGTAAAATGTTTATATTCAAATTAATTATAATTTGCAATCATCATAATTAAAAAATATTATTTCAATGGAATGCTTTTAAAGTTAAATGATTTGTGCTCTTTAATTTTTGTAATAACATCAAAATTTTATATTTGGCTTAGGATATATTATGATTGAGTTTTACTACACAATTCTCATATATCTCTCAAAGAATATGAATGAATAAATTTTAAAGAACTAAATGGAATAAAAAATTATCATTAAATTCACTATTGTTTGTGGGGATCATAAAAATATTTTTTTTTTAACCCTAAATTCACTATTTGCTTGAGAAGTAACATTTTTCAATAGGACAAATGAGTCTTAACTCATTTAAAAATTAAAAACTATTCTAAGTATTTTTTAAATATTTTTATCATATATAATAATATAAAGAATAACAAAAAAAATTTAAAAGTGAAATGCATTACCTAAAAGCAAAATTGCATATTAAGAATGTTAACTTACATTGTCAAAGTAAGATGCAGTAATAATTAGCAAAAATAGAATAAAAAAAAAGTTGCAAATATATGAAGATGATGTAACAATTTCATATGCAAATATATGAAGTTGCTTCTCCTCATAAGCTTAAAATAAATTTGTTCAAAGCAGTAATACACACAGAGTGAACCCTATGAATGCTAAATATTTATATTTTAATTATCTCATGTATAAATACTATAGTATGTTCAAGAGAATTCAGGCTCAAAATAAATGTAGTGCCAAAAAATTCAAATAAATTAATTGTAAATATGATATCCAATATTTTCTAATTATTTAGTTATATTAAATTATGCTGAACCAATTGATTCCAAGTTTTTTAATTTAATTGTTCTAATAATATCCAAACACAAGGTTATTCGTAGCTTAATTCATATTTTTAGACTAACTTAATTTTAAGTTAAGAAATAACTGAGTGTCTTAACAACTGAGTGTCTCAACTATCCTGAACTTCTTATTGAGTTGTAAACCATCATTGTATACTAGATTTGCAACTAGGGATTAAAATATTATTATTATATTAATGATGCTTACCAAAGTACCATTTGTTTGAGATAATGACTTCCAAATAAGCTCAAAAATAATTGTGGTTGCCCTACTATTTAGGCACTAAACTGATACATTATCTTATCTAATTATTTTCTTAAGTCTGAACATAGGATCTTAGGGAAGGCATTTATAATGAAGATAAAAATGATATCATTTTATACATACATAAGATCCTCCACATAATCAGAATGTCAATCCATTCTCATTAAGAGAGAATCGAATGGTTCATGCAAATTTAAAATCACTTTGTTACTGGCAAAAATGAGTCAAGTCAAAAGCTAATCATGTGAGTTAAGTGAATAGTTCAATCATGTAAAATAAGTAACTCAATCATGCGAGATATGTCAATGGCTCAATCATGAGTTAAGTCAATATTTTAGTCATGTAAGGTAATTAATAGTTCAATCATGCAAAAAATGCATGTATGCCTTGTTAAGATATAACTTTGTGTTACTTATAGTATCATCATTTTTATAGAAAATAAAAAATTGTTGTAACTCAAGTAAAATGAGTCTTCATTGACTCCTAAGTACAAAATACAAATTAAGTTCAAAATACAAATTCTAGCAATGAAGTTTTAAAATAAAAATTGGAATTAAATGGCAACAAATTCAATCAAAAATTTTGATAAATTAAAAGTTAAATTGATTCACAAATTATATTCATAATTATAGGTCTAAGAAAATCTTATTACATCTTAAGAAAATTTGCTTGCTACTAAGCATATCTAACTATATGTTAAGTTTTGTTGAGATCTTTATTTATAGATGACCTATCCTATCTTTTATTGAAGGACTTCTTATCTAATAAAAATATGCAATTAGAATCAGGTTGAAGTTAATACATCTTTGGGTGAATCAGAGCAACATGAAATCGATTATGAGATTGAACATTAGCTCAAACTAAACTAGAAATTAAGTCGACTTAGTTAAAATGTATAATATTTAGAGCCATTTTCTTTCTAAATCTGCTTATAAAAATTTTAGATTTTACACACCTACATGTAAATAATAATTTCTACACTTTGATTTATATTATGACATTAACTGTAAATTCATTAAATTTATTAAAGGTACACTCATTTTTCTCTTATTGCACAACATTGCTAAATGAAAATATTAACCACATAGCTAGCATTAATAGATACTACATTTTACATAAAAAAAACTCACTCATTTTAACTAATGCCAGCTGCATTTGGATAGTATTGCCAAACTATTTGCATTATATGCTAAGGGAGTGCCAAAAAAAGGCTTATAAATAGAACCATTCATCATTCTCTTAAAAATAAAAGTTTATGGTATGGTCTTAAATTTAGAGAATATGATAGCTTAAGCAGGTTGCAGTAAGAAAAATATAATAGTCTAGTAAAATATGTATACAAGTTATTCATCAAACATTCCTTAATGATATGCTTACGGGACATCAATTGTTTCAACAAGTTCTATGAATAAAATCAAATATATTACATAGAAATGAATGATGTTTATAAGAACAGTAGGTATGGAAGGATCCATATGGATCCCATTACAGTACAAAGAACTTATGAAAAGTTTAGGGTATATTTAGGTACCTTGTCGGCGCTATACAACGAGCATAGAGGAATGCATCGACAAGTGAGAGATCGACGAGATGCTTGTGGCTTGTTTCTATTATGGCAGTACTATGTTTAGGCACACTTTTACTTCAGTTTAGTTCAATGTTTTGTTTTGCTTTGCTAGTGGTCTTACTTTTCAGTGCTTTCAGTAGCTTTGCCACATGCTTCAGTGGCTTTACTTTTTAGCACATTTCTGTACTTAGCTTGCTTTGCCACATGCTTCAATGGCCTTTCATTTATTAACTCTATATGCTTGTATATATGTTCCATTGAGTAGTTATTAAATATTGGCATATTTAGGATGCTAGTTTTGTATGTTTATTCAGCATGTTTTAGTATATCTACTTTTGTTGAAATCAGTATGTATTTATGTGATCATAAGTATGTTAGGAGGAGTTCTCCATTACTTGCAATTATTTTTGCTCTTTAGCCTCACCTTACTTAGTTTCATGTTTTGTATGTTACTTTACATACCAATTGCTCAATTATAAATGCATTGTTTATAGCTATCTTTTCTTTTTAGATTGATGCACTTTAAAATTTATACATGTTTAAAGTAGTTAATGCGATATCTTTAAATATTTAGTTCACTTAAATTAGCTTAAAATGTACTTAGACAATTTGTTTAACTGTAACCTTCTTGTTTTGTTGGCTGGGGCCCTGGCATTTGTGATACCAATAAATGTCAGATTTGGAGCTATCTGTTGGTGGATCTGCAGGAGAAGAGCTTGGACAGGAGGAGGATCTTCCTGTTGTCGCTTAATTAGACTTCATTTCTACTGTGAGATTGATGTATCTTTTCTTTCTTTTAAATTCTAGTCTATAATAATTTTATTTCTAGATGTATTTACTTTCTGCACTTTGAGATAAGTTACTGTTGCATTTACTTTTATATACTATGCTGTGATGTGGATGTTATGTTATACTATTTTTGCTTCTGCTACTTTGATATATTGATGTATGTTCACAGTTATCAGGTGACAAATCTTCTGCTTAAGATGGGTTGGGTTCCACCTGAATCTACTTAGGTTGGGGATTTTCCACAGTTGGAGCACTGCACTCCTCGTGATTATGCTAATATCAATATTAGCATGGTCACAAAGGGTGCGGGGCCCCACACCATCCCATATCTAAAGCTCCTTACAATATTTGGCACCTAAGGAACTTTAAGAGCTTAACAAACAGTTACAAGATCTCTTGAATAAAGGCTTCATCAGGCCAAGCATGTCTCCTTGGGGAGCGCCCATTTTGTTTGTAAAGAATAAATATGGATCTATGTGAATGTGCATAGATTACCATGAGTTAAATAAGGTCACCATAAAGAATAAATACATTTTGCCTAAAATTGATGATTTTTTTTACTAGTTATCTGGAGCAATTATATTCTCCAAACTTGACTTAAGGTCTAGATATCATCAATTGTGAGTAAGAGAAATAGATGTAGGAAAGACCTCTTTCCATAATTGTTACGGCCATTTCAAATTCTTGGTGATGTATTTTAGACTCACAAATGTGCCATCAATCTTCATAGATTTGATGCAACGAATCCTTGAACTGTATTTAGATAAATTTATAATCATCTTTATTGATAATATTCTTATCTATTTCCGAACCTTAAAGGATCATGAAGATCATCTGAGGTTAATATTAGAAGCTTTGCGTGAACATCAGCTTTATACCAAGTTCTCCAAATATGAATTTTGGCTTAAATCCATTGGATTCTTGGGGCATGTAATCGATGCCCAGGGTATTCGTGTAGATCAGAATAAAGTAAGTGCTATTCAAGATTGAGTTCAGCCTAAGTCAGTCACTGATATTAGAAGTTTATTGGGACTAGCTGGATATTACAGAAAGTTCATCATGGGTTTTTCTCAGATTTCCTCACCTCTGACAAAGCTAACTTAGATAGCCATTCCATTTGCTTGGAGTCTTGAATGCGAAGAAGCATTTCAAACCTTGAAGGATGCACTCTCTACCGCTCCATTGCTTGTTCTGCCCAAGGAAGGTTTTAACTATTAGGTATACATAAATGCCTCTACAATTGCTTTATGTTGTGTATTAATGCAAGAAGGTAAGGTAACCGCTTACGTGTCTTGTCAATTAAAACCCCGCGAGAAGAATTATCCAGTTCATGATCTAAAACTTACCACTGTAATTTTTGCCTTAAAAATTCGACGCCATTATTTATATGGAGTTCAGTGTTTAATTTTCACTGATCATCAAAGCTTAAAGTATATCTTCACTCAAATAGAACTGAACTACTGTCAAAGAAGATGGTTAGAGCTCATTAGTGATTATGATCTAAGTATACAGTACCATCCGGGTAAAACAAATGTGGTGGCCGATGCTCTTAGTCGTCGTGCTACTGTCTCTGTCATGATCACCTCCAGTTCTTTATAATAAGAATTTTGTAAGATTGGAATTTCTTTGGTCAGCGGTGATATATTGAGTTTGCTTCTAGTAAATATCAATGTGGAACCCACTTTCTACAGAGATGTCTCCATCTTACAGACCAAGGACGAAGGTTATTTGAAATTCAAAGTCGATATTGTAGGTTGTCATCATCAAGATTTGCAGATGTGTAATGGTGTGATTTATCAAGGAAATTGCATGTGGATTCCTAAATCCATGCACCGTGAAGTTTTGGTAGAAAGCTATAATTCTGGATATCATGTTCATCCAGGAAGTACAAAAATGTACCAGGACTTAAAGCAATCATTTTGGTGGTCTGGTATGAAGAAGAGTGTAGCCAATTTGTGGCTAAGTGTCATGCCTCCAACTTGGTAAAGGCCGAGCACCAAAGGCCTGGTGGTCTTCTGCGTTCGTTAGAAATTAATGAATGAAAATGGTTTGATGTATCAATGGTTTTTGTTTTGGGATTGCCTCGCGCAAAATCTGGCACCGATGCAATCTAGGTTATTGTAGACCATTTAACTAAATCAACTTCCTTCCTATCTGTCAGACCGACTCTGTCGAGAAACTTGCAAAGCTTTATATCATAAAAATTATTAGGCTGCATAATATTCTGAAATCGATAATATTCGATAGAGATAGCAAATTTACTTCTAAGTTTTGGCAAGATGTGCACCAAGATCTGAGGACTACTTTAGCTATAAGTACAACTTTTCATTCTCAGACAGATGGTCAGACTGAATGAGTAAATCAAGTTCTGGAGGATTTGCTTAGGCTTTATGTCCTCAATTTTTCCAGTTCCTGGGAAGATCACATTCTGTTAGTGGAGTTTTCCTACAACAACAGCAATCAAGCTAGTATTAAAATGGCTCATTATGAGGCATTGTATATTAGAAAATGCAGTACTCTACTAGCTTGGTCAGAAATAAGAAGCGTTCAGCTTTTTGGATTTGAGTTAGTCGAAGAAACTAACAAAAAGATTCATTTAATTCAGTAGAGAATTCGTTCAGCTCAAGATAGTCAGAGTAAGTACCATGATGCTCATCATCGTCTCCTAGAATTCAATGTTGGAGATTTTGCTTAATTGAAAGATAGACCAATGAAGGGTGTCTACAGATTTGGTGTAGCAGGAAAACTCAGTCCCCGCTATATTGGACCTTTTGAGATACTAGCCAAGGTAGGATCATGAGCCTACAGGTTGAATCTTCCTGATGACTTTGCAACCATTCACAATGTGTTCCATGTATTGTCATTAAGAAGATGTCTCAGAGACACTTCTCATCTTGTTCAGCTTCCAGCAGTAGAAATTCAGCCAGATCTTTCGTATGCTGGAGAGCTAGTAAAAATCTTAGCTCGTGACCAGAAGCAGCTAAGAAATTGCTCAATTTCAATGGTCAAAGTTCAGTGGAAGAATCAATCTCTTGAAGAATCTACTTGGGAAAAAGAAGTGGATATGCACAATAAAGATCCGCATCTCTTTGCAATCCCAAGTGAAATTCCTTTTCCTTTCCTTTATGTTCCATTTAGTGTTTCAGTATTTGTTGTACTTTCTTCACTTAAGTGATGTCGAGGATGATATCATTCATAAGTGGGGGAGTCTATAACAACCCTATTTATTACTCTAGTTTTAGATGAATTAAGCTAAACTAAGCTTTAATTTTGATTCCATTAGACTCAATGGGTCATTTAAACCTAACCCTAGAAGTTTGAAATTAATAGGAGCTCAATTGAGCATTTTAGTATTTTGCCTATTTTTGGAACCTAAAACCTAGCTAAATTAATTTGAGCTCCAAATTAAAATTTGAGTTTATTTTTGTATCCCCCCCCCCCCCCCCCCCAAATTAGCTAAGGGAGAATTTTTGGAAATTTTTGGAGGTCATTTGGGCCTATTTTGGATTTTAATTAAATTGGTTAAATTGAATATTAGGGTTTAGAACAATTCCTAACTTCAAATCTATCCTTCTCCAACGGTTGGCTGCCTCCAAACTGTGAGCGCCATCTGGACCGCTGATTCTGTGGATCTAATCCAACGGCCCACGCCTTTGCTCAAATCCATCTCATCTCGACCGTTCCACGGTTCTGAGATCTGATCCGAAGACATCTAGCTATTCGTCTTAAGTAAACCCCAATTACCATAGGATCTCTCGATCTAATCCAATGGCTGATCCAGGATCTGAGCTCGACCGTTGGATGTCAGGATATCAAAGTCGTTCTGCATCAACTGACGATCAATCAGACGGCTCTGGAGTCCCCCGCAATTGTGGAGCATCTTCTTCCTCTGCTCGCACTAGACAGTCGCATCCTCCTATACTGCCATGTCCCCAGGCTAGTCTGCCACTTCTGCTCCACATTAGGAAGGCCATTGCGACCTTGCTCTTACCTCGCTAGCACTCCCAGCCAAGAATGAGGCTCGGCCCACCCCCAATTTGGGTAAGTGACAGAACTCCTTCGGGCAAAGCCTATGTCATGGCTTTCGACCTAGGCAGTCACCCAGAACCTTCCCTCAGCCTATAAATACCCATGGGTTATCCCAGTGAGTCTCTTTGCTCACTGTGATCTCTGATTCATCTGGCTGAAGTCCCTGGAGCTCTCGACATTCTCGACGATTCCTGCTGCTGCAAAGTGCTGATAGAGGGTGTGGTCTGGAGTTCAGACCCCCTTGCTAAGCTTATGCAATTGTCTGAACATTTTTGAGCTCCTCATTGCACCTCTGCTGCCTCCGCCATCTTTAATTTCAGGTACAACCTCTTCCCACTGAACTGTGTGAGTTCAGTTCTTCAATTAAGCATCTAGATTTAGCCTCTAAATGTCTTCTAGTTGCCTTAGCCCCTTATGAGCTTATCCTGATTGTTCCAAGGGTTTGAGCTAGCTCTGATCGATCATATCGATCGATCAACTTAGCGGCCAAGCCATGGCTGTGTCTGAGTAAGGACCTAATGATCGACTGCTCCCCAGGTTGTGAAATCTTGGGAGTTCAACTCGCCTCACCCCACTAATGGTGTAGGGAGCGAGCCCTGTCAGTTTAATGGCTTCTATGAGGATTATTCCCTCAAAGTGAACCCTAATTGTCTAGAATTGGGACATTTTGGTGGAGTAGTCATCTGGTGTTCTAGTTCATCCCAGTTAGTGCTTCTAGGTGCAATCGATGCGCCTTGACTCCTTGAAGGTGTGGCGATTGGATGTTGGTCATAGCGTGGTCTGCTGATGGCAAATTTGGCAGTCCAAGGTACCTTCCTGCGGCTGTCTGCAAAGGAGGGGTATCAAAGACGATGCTACTGGCACATTGGGCTGGGCCAGCCTAGGCCCTCGTGGTGCGATAGTGTAAGCCCGATCGAGTCCCGATCCGACCTGCACCTTTCTGATTTCAAGTCGAGCTAATATTATGAATTATGGAATTATTTTCCCTCTGTTAATTGATGGATAAATAGAATGTATTAAATATCCTATGATTTGATTAATGAAAGACATTCAAAATGAATTAAAGAAATAATTAAAGCAATACTTATCCAAATAGTATGAACCAAAATACCATTTAAATTAAAAAATTACGAGGAATAATAATATGAAATAAAATTTAAGATCCAATGATTAGATTTTATAAAATTATCTCTGATCTTAATTAATTCATAACTAATTAAATTAAAGTCCAAAAATTGTGATTGAGGTCTCTAATTGCTCATGAGACTTTGGAGAATTTAATAATGTCATTAAGATTAATTTAAGAGATTTAGAACTCTTAATTACCCTAATCCTTGATTAGTGAAATTAAGCATTAGTTAATCCTCTGATTTTGGTAAACCATGTACCTAATGCATTCTTAAGAGTATTAGAACTCTCATATATGCTTGGATTATCTTAAGGAACTATAATTCCCTTAATCACCTTCTTTAGTCTTAAAATGAGATTAGTGTCATTTAAGCTAAATCATGAGCTAAATCTTAAGCTAAGTGTTTGATTCACCCTGTTAATCCATATTTAGTCCATTAAAATTGATTTGAATCAATTTAAATATTAAATCTTAAATTTCAAATTTTTTTCTTAAGAAGGGTATTTTGGTCATTTTTGACCAACATATTGCTTAAGCATCCTTAAACCCTTGAAACTTCAGTAATTTATTTTTAATCACTAAAGAAATGTATTAATATCATTTTCTAAACCTTTGAGCCTAATTAATCTAATTGAGATAAGTTCAAATTTTCCCTTTTCCTTAAGTAATCAAACTTAGAACTTAGACCTTAGATCTTAGATCTTAGGCTTTTAATCATTTTGATCTAATTATGCCGCCATCTTAGAAATCCTTCATTGATTTAATTGTCTAATTCTTTTGAAACCTCCTTGTGGGTGTAGGATTTATTCAACCTATAAAATATATGATTATTCTATGGATTGAACATATGTCTTAGATTCATATTTTCTTAATGGATTATTTGTCTTATGATATTAGAATAACCTTCATTAAGATCTTAGCTTCTTAATCTTTCAGCTCCTAAGATCCTTCACCTTTAGACTAAGGTTGGGTGTGAACCTTGGACCCTTAGTAGTTTTGAACCCAGTATTCAAGATTCGAACCCCAATTTTGGAATCAAGTCAAGAATTTCGAATCTTGATTAATAAAATCAAGATTTGGGTTGAGTGAGTAAAACATATAAATTAAGTGGTTGATTTATATACTTTAATATTTTATAGTCATCATTCGATTTTGGATTAGAACTTGTTAAGTTCTAATGTTAACATTAAGGTCGTAAATTTGGGATCATACTCGATAGCTAGATATTAGAGATCCTAAACTTATATTTTCTCAGATTAGTTAGAGTAAATCAAAATTAGACAACAATGGATATCACATAAGTCTAGTTGAGTCTCTTGCTTATTTTGACTATTGTTGCTCCACACACCTTGTATATTGAGCCTTTTTCCTTGGACATAATAGGTGAACTCAGGATATTGATGATGTATCCTAAGTTAGAGATTGAAAAGCATAAACATTCATTCAGTTCTTTTAGAACATTCAGTTTAATGGAGTGTGTCTAGCTTAGTCTGCCTTCTCAGTTCCAATTTTGTTATAGAATAGACTCAGACCTAGCTCTGTGCTTGGCTAGGATGGATACATGTCTTATACTATAAGTTCAACTCAGGCCTAGCTCTGATGATGTCTAAGATTGATACATAATCTCCCCGTTGTAGCCAAGGAGTGGCTAAAACGGGTAGATTTTGTGTTTAAAATTATTAACTACCCAAATAGCATTAGAATCCCCATTATATCTCATCTCTTACACGACAGAGCCAAGGATTGGTGGAGCGTCACCCTACGAGCACTCACCCATCAGTGTGATGAAATGCAAAGGGAGGTCACCTATGCGGACTTCTGTCGTGCCTTTACCGCTAGATATATCGAATAGACTCCTTCTTTTCTCCAGTTGTTGTCTTTTATTATCTTATATTCTATCTACTACTTTCGATGATGTACTTTCATTACTACTTTTGATTAAAAAGGAGATGGAATGTTATGACCTTTTACTTTCTAAAATTCTGAAAGTGTATTACTCTTAATTCAGATTATAACAATCAAAATCATGAACCCAGAACAGAGCCCTTCTCCTGCTCCCTCCAGCACCTCATCCAGCAAGGTGAGCGCCTTGATGGAAGTAGTAAAGATGATGGTGGAATACCACCAAAGGTAGGCAGAGTTCCACCAAGATCAAGCAAAGCAAGCTGGAGAAGCTCATGCCAAGCAAACTAGGAGAGCGGCCATAGCTCAGGCCTGACAGGCGAAACGCATGGAGCGACTACTCACCACACTTATGAGGAATTTTATTTAGAAATTTCTAAAATTTAACTACAAACTTATTAATGTTATATGTCATTTTAATCAAAAAATTATGAGAAATTTAGTAGCACTATCAAATTTCCATTTGGAGCTATATTTCACATAGTGACATTTAGGACCCTCCACATTAAACCCTAAATGTCCCAAATCTTCTAAAGCTCATAACTTTGTAACCACTAGTTCAAATATACCCAATATGGGTCTCAAAGTAATCAGCAAAGCTTAAGGATTAATCAGTAGTGTTGGTTTTGCTATTTGAGACCTAATTTGACTAATCACTTTTAGACCCAAACCCTAATCTTCCTAAGCTTGTAACTTCTTAACCCTTAGTCCAAACATAATCAATATAGGACTTAAAGTGATCAGTAAAACCTCTAGAACAACCTAATAGTGTTCATTTCTCTATTTGGATTAGTATGTGCTTAATCACTTTTATGACCTAACCCTAATTACTTTGATTAACCCTAGAACTTCAATTGACCATAACTTAGTCAATTGAGCTCCAAATTAGGTTATCCATATAACCATTTTGATCAAGAAAATCTAATTAATAGTAAATTGCAAGAATATTTTAGATCCAATGGTTAAATTTCTTAATTAACCCTAAAAACTCTTAAATATTAATTAGTGAAAATTAGCAAATTTAGATATCCAAATTGAGTGATTTAAAATTCAAAGAGCTCATAGAGTAGACTAGAGCCTAGTGGTGTGGTTAGTTTAGTGATTTAGTAATTAATTTTACTAATCACTCACTGTTTACCTTAAACCCTAATTAGGCCATAACTTAGTTAATTAGAGTCCAAATTTAGTCTACTAGTAGTCATTATGATTAGTGGATGAATTGTGATATACAGCCACTAATTTTAGTCAATTTGGATATCAATTGGAAAAGTTAGGATTTTGAATCTTAATTAAGAAACCCTAAATTACCTTTTCACCTCTTAGCTTGTATTGACTATAAATTAACCAATACTTATTAAAATTCAATGATTTTAGGTTCTATAGAAACCTTAGACAGTAAGCAACAATAAACTGATAGAAAATTTACATTCCATTAAGCTAAATTACCAAAATGCCCCTATGAGTCAAATTTATTAATTTAACTCATGAGGCTCAATAATTACCCAAAATTAAGGTAATTGTTGTCTAATCTTATATTAGATAGTAAGAAACTCTTTGCCACTGAAAATTTTAGATTTGGAACCCTAGATCAAAATTTGATCTTTTAGACCCTTAAGTAGGGGCAAAATTGTCATTTTGCCCAAAATTAGGGTTTAATGCTTTTAGGCCCTAATTTCATATCTTAATTGCTAAAATCAATAAGTTTAGTAATTTAGAATGAAATTTCATTTATTAATCCATTAATTAAATTCCAATCATAATCCTTAGTTTTCCTTACTTACGAAAATTCTAAGAAATCTTCATCTTCCTTTCCTTAAGCCTTTACCTCTTTTCTTTAACCCTCCTTATAACATTAGTTGGATGGGAGCTTAAGTGCTCATCATAGTGCTTAAGAGATCATCTCTTAGGAATTAGGATTAGCTCTTAAGTTAAAATTCATCTACTGAGTAAATTGGGTTACTCAATAGGTGAAGCCTTGATTTTAATAGTTTATTAATAATTATTCAATCTCTTAACTTTAGATTTAAGAATAGAGATCTATCCTATTAAGTATGACTTCACTTAATAAGATTTATCTTAATCTAAATTTGTGAGTTTGGATATTAAAACCTAGTCCTTAGAATCACCATTTGGATTAAGTAGTTAAACCCCAATATTTGGAGTTTAATTCTTAATCCTTTCATCTTGATTTGGCTAATCAAGATGGCTTGGGATTGCTTAAATTACTAAAATAGGTCGATTGACTTACTTATTTAATTTATATTAGTCAGTGATTTAATCAATTAGAACTTGGCCAATTCTAATTGTTTTCAACTTATAAGGTCATGAATCTGAGTTACACTCGATAGTAGGAATTGGTGATCCTGAACTTGTGTAGCTCAGAGTAGATAGAATGATTAAATTAGATAACAAATGGACATCACTTGTGTCCTAGTAGAGTTTCTTGCTCACTTCAAAAATTGATGCTATGTTTACCTTGTTTTGAGCCGTATACCTTGTTCACATGTATTAGGCATAAGACATTTGAAAATTGTTTAATGTTAAACTTGTTTTGCATAGTAGCATTTGCATATGTTATTATCATGGTTGACTTAAGCATATGGTTATGAGAATGTAGCCTAATTAGTATGCCTTTTTCTGTACCTATTCCTTAGTACAAGCCAATCTTAGACTGATGACCGGCTAGGATGGTACTCGTCTGTCTAAAGCAAGTCTAACCAAGCCTAGACCTAAGACTGGCTAGGATGGTATTCATTAGACTTCATATCCTTTTTCTCCCTTTGTTGGAAATACAAATTTAGGTGAATTTCTACTTTAAGTTGATTATCTTGTTTAAGTTATAGTAGTTTCAGTTTCATACTTTCTATTTTATTCTACATTTCAGCACTTTCTTATTTACTATTCTCCTGAATTTATTAGCTTTATTTCTACTTATAGGATGCTAGTCATACTTATTGTTTACACTTATTAGCATGTGTTTTTATTGATCATAAGCATGTTTAGGTTGAGTTTTCTTTCAGTTATATTAGTACTTAGTCTTTATTTTATAATTAACCTAGTTGCAGCTATACTTGGAGGTATGTGCTTACTTCCTATTTTGTTAAGTTATAGACTTATAGTTTATAACTGCCTTTTTCTATCATATGCGTTATGCTCCTTTACTGCTTGTTTGGGTGTATGGTTATGGTGATATCTAAATAACATAACAAATTGATTTTCCTTAAATGTACTAAGACATTTTGTCTAATTAAGATTTTTCTTTTGTTAGCTGGGGCCCTACCATTATGAAACTGATAATGATAGATTCAGAGTTATTTGAAGTGGTTGATCCAGTGGAGGATTTGCCATTGGAGGAGGAGCGTATTACTGAAGATCCTTAGATTTCTTTCTGCATTGTGAGGATGAGTTATTTATTCTATTTTTGCTTTTAACTTTTAAATCATATTGTAATAATACATGGTTAACTTTACTTTTTACTGCTTTACTTATTCTGAGTTGGATATTTAGTTCTTCTTTTATTATGATGAATGTATATTATATTTTATGCTTCCGTACTTTGCTTTCATGTATCTTTCATTTAGTGAAGTTTTACTTTGAGAATGGCAAAGTCCTTAATTTTGATGGATTGGGATATGTTCCTAATCTAATTATAAGTAGGGACCTTGTCGTTTAGGTGATCTCTCCATCATAATCATGTTAACTTGATTGTTAACAGGACCACGGCTGGGCAGGGCTGCCACATTACTGCTCCTACTACTTTTAGTTTACTTTTCATTATGTTTATGTATAAAAATGGTGACATTAATAATTCATGTTAAATATTCAGCCTAAAATATACTTAGACAATTGTCTAATAATATTTTCTTTTATTGGCTGGGGACCTGGTATTATGAAACCGATAATATCAGTTTCTGATAGATTTGAGGAGCTGGGTGCTGAAGGAGAGGAGCCTTATTTAGAGAAGGAGCATCAGCCAGGAGAGACAGGCGTTGCCTAGATTTCTTTTTAGCCTTCTGTGAGGATGAGAGATTTTATTAAGTCTCTTAAACTATGCATTTAAATGTTGTAATACTACAGGTACTGTGACTGTGAGTACTTTTCTGCACTTTATGATTTATTGATCTATATTGTGTTTCTTACTTGATGTATCGTGAATGGATGTAATGTTTATTCTATTTTGCTTCCGCACTATATATGTATGTCATATTTAGTGACTGATCTTCTTAGTTATTCTGTGTACGTCCTTCCCTTATTAGTGGGTTGTAGATCTTACCTAATCCAATGATAAGTGAGAAGTTTGCTAGTGTGACACTCCACTCCTTAGTCTAATGATTGTGGACTTAAGGAGCATGGTGCCACAGGTGGTATCAGAGAATTCTATAAGGTGTCAGATTGGGAATTGTATTCCACTTTACCTAATGGATGATTCTTCTGGCAATCAGTTACTAACTGAATACATGAGTTACATCTATGTACCATAATCATGAGCTCATAATAATAAGAGTTTAGAAATGGAAATGCTTGCACAAGTAAAATATCAGTAAACTAATGTAACTTAGAAATCATTAGATCTACAAGGATGACGCTTAGGTGGCATCACCAATAATTTGAAGATAGGTGGGAATGCATTATCCAACTCTATCAGCAGCATGAGAAGTACGTAGAAGGAGTGTCAGACCCCGACGTCTGAATGCTGGGTCGACTACTAAAGCAAAGTGTATTCAAGGGATACGATCTCCCAGTCGTAGCCAAGGAGTGGCTAAAATGGGCAAATTTTGTGTTCGAAATTATTAACTGTCGAGACAGCATTAGAATCCCCATTATATCCCGTCTCCTACACGATAGAACCAAGGATTGGTGGAGTGTCACCCTACGAGCACTCACCCATCGGTGTGAAGAAATGCAAAAGGAGGTCACATATGTGGACTTCCATCGTGCCTTTACTGCTATATATATGGGATAGACTTCATGTTTTCTCTAGTTGTTGTCTTTTATTAGCTTATATTCTATTTACTACTTCCAATAATGTACTTTCATTTCTACTTTTGATTAAAAAGGTGATGGAATGTTATGACCTTTTTCTTTCTGAAAATTTGAAAGTGTATTACTCTTAATTTAGATTCTAGTAATTAAAATCATGAACCCAAAATAGAGCCCTTATCTTGCTCCCTCCAGTACCTCATCCAGCGAGGTGAGCGGCTTGCTAGAAGCAGTAAAGATAAAGGTGGAATCCCACCAAAAGCTGGCAGAGTTCCACCAAGAGCAAGCAAATTAAGCTACAAAGGCTCATGCCAAGCAGGCTAGGAGAGCGGCCAGAGCTTAGGCCCGACAGGCGGAATGCATGGAGCGACTACTCACCGCACAGATGAGTTGGAATCGCTCAATTCCTGAGACCAGCATATCACCCCACCATTCGTTTCAGCATCTCACCAAGTCCGTTGAGGGACTTCTCCACAGTTTGCTTCACCTCAGACTCCCAACATTCGATGGGAGTCTTTCTACTGTCGATATAGCAAACTAGATAAAGATAGTGGAGAAGAACCTAACCAGCATCAAATTCCCAGATGCTGATGTAATCTGTCTAACAACTCATTTACTCCAAGGAGAGGCAGAATACTGGGGGGGCAACATCCGCCATATGTTATTTGAAATTGGGAACTTGAAAAAAATATCTTGGGATGAGTTCATAGCGGCATTTCAGACTCAATACATCCCTACCTCTACCAGGCACACCATGGCAGATCAGTTCCTTAAACTGCTATAGGGAACTTGATCAATTTTAGCTTATGAATCCAAATTCAAGCAGCTGGCAAGATTCACCTCCAACCTCATTCCCACAGAATCTGACAGATGCCATCGCTTTCGGAGCGGACTTCGGCCCTCCATCCGGAAGCTAGTCGTATCTCACTGCTCAACCAACTTTGCGGAACTACTAGAATCCACCAAAATGATTGAACTGGATGAGGCATCTGAGCCCAAACATAGTTATGGTACGACAACCGTTCAACACGGGAATCCTATGAGCGCTAGGGTATATCAGCTTGAGGCAGGAACTTTGTCAACGGATCCTTTCAATGGCTGCACTCGCCACCATCCTTATGGGCAATATTACAATAAGATCGGGAACTACTTCACCTGCGGATGGCTAGGCCATATTTACTTTCAATGTGTGGCTACAATGATCGATGGTGACCAGATTGATCGCTCTAAACACCAACAAACTTTCGATTTAATCTAGAAGCCTACTGCAGCTCGTCCAGTATTACCACCTCCTCCTCCTGCTCAACGGCATGATACAACTATTGTCCCTCACCCAAATGCTCTGAGACCACCTATTCGGTAGCCTTACAACACGCAGCAAACTTGTCCAGCATGCATCTATGCTCTCACTCCTACTGAAGCTGCAGAAGATAATAATGTTGTATCAGGTACACACTTCTGGACCAATCCATCATTTTATAATTACTTGCTTAAGAGTAACTAGTAGATTACTACATCCATAATTAGGTACAATCTATTTAAATAATAAGCCCTGCAATATCTTATTCGACATCACTCCTTTATTTCTGAAAGCTGGACAAGGTCTCTCAACTTGTCATTACACTATTTAGCAAAACCCTTAAATGTAGGACTACCATCTGTAGCTTAACTACAAGCCAATCAATTCTACAAGATACATGACCCCATTGGAGACAGAATTTGAAGCCAAGATTGTAGTCCTGCCAATAGCCAACTTTGACATCATTTTGGGCATGAATTAGCTAAGTCAGCATGATGCCATCATAAGCTGCCAAAGGAAAAAGATCACCCTGGGTAATGGTAAATGAGCTAAGTTGTTTATTGGGAACTTTAGTACAAGAGCTTCTTTAGTCAATGCTATCAAAGCTAAGAATTTAGTAAGCAAAGGTTACAGTGCCTTCCTAGTAACAGTACTAGAATAAAAGAAGGTGGACGTTTTTATATCCAAGAACCCCGTCGTCTGTGAATTTGCCGACATTTTTCCAGAAGCTTTACTCGGTCTTCCTCCTACACGAGAAATAGAATTTGCAATCAACATTGTTCCAGGAACCCAACCATTATCAAAAGTTTCATATTGTATGGCGCCTAAGGAGTTGCAAGAGTTGAACAAGCAACTGGAAGAGCTGCTAGAAAAAGGTCTTATTCGGCCAAGTTCATCTCCTTGGGTAGTGTAAATTTTATTCGTGAAAAAGAAAGATGGATCAATGAGAATTTGCATCGATTATAGATAATTGAACAAAGTAACTATCAAGAACAGATACCCATTTCCATGAATCAATAATCTATTTGATCAATTATCTGGAGCCAAGGTATTTTCCAAGATTGATCTGCGATCCAGTTATCACCAGCTAAGAGTTAAAGATGTGGATATATAAAAGACAGCATTCAGAACCCGCTATGGACATTACGAGTTTTTTGTGATGTCTTTTGGCTTAACAAATGCATCGTCCATCTTTATGGATTTAATGTAGCGAGCTTTAAAAACATATTTAGATAAACATGTCATAGTCTTCATTGATGATATCCTGATTTATTCAAAAAGTAGTGCTAATCATGAGAAGCACTTAAGATTAGTTCTACAAGAACTTTAAAACCATGAGCTTTATGCAAAATATTCCAAGTGCGAATTTTGGATTGACTCGGTCACTTTTCTGGGCCACTTCATAGATGCACAAGGAATTAAGGTAGATCAAAATAAAGTTAGCGCCATTCAGGATTGGTCGCAGCCAAAGTCTGCACTGATATCAGAAGCTTTTTAGGTCTGGCATGGTATTATAGAAAATTCATCAAAGGCTTTTCACAGATAGCATCTCCTCTCACAAAGTTAACTCAGAAAGTAGTGCCATTCATTTGGAGTCCAGAATATGAGAATGCCTTTCAAACGTTAAAAGATGCTCTTTCTTCTACCCCAATTCTTGCCTTACTTAAAGAAGGTTTAAACTACTAAGTCTATACTGATGCATCTGGGATAGGCTTGGGTTGTGTGCTAATGTAGGATGGAAAGGTTATTGCTTATGCATCTCGTCAATTAAAACCTCATGAAAAGAATTATCCCATTCATGATCTCGAATTAGCTGTCGTAGTCTTTGCTTTGAAGATTTGGCATCATTATTTGTATGGTGTCCAATGTTCCATATTTACAGATCATCAGAGATTAAAGTATATTTTCACTCAGCCTGAACTCAATTGCCATCAGCGAAGATGGCTTGAGTTAATAAGCGATTAAGATTTATCGATCCAGTATCATCTGGGGAAAGCGAATGTTGTAGCCGATGCGCTCAGTCGTCATGCTACGCTCTCCTCCTTAATAGCATCAAGTCCTTTAGAGGAAGAATTCAGAAAACTTGATATTAGGCCAACTCACTATGATATGTTAAAAGTACTAATATCTATGAGTACCGTTGAACCAACCTTTCACCGTGATGTCTCCATTTCCCAAATAAAAGATGAGGACTATCTGAAGTTTAAAGGGGAAATCGAAAGTGGTCGTCGATTCGACCTGTAGTTGCGAGGTAATGTAATCTATCAAGAAGATCATCTATGGATTCTCAAATCCATGCATCAAGAGATTTTAGTGGAAGGACACAATTCTGGTTACCAAGTACATCCTGGTAGTACTAGGATGTATCAAGACCTGAAGAAGTCATTCTAGTGGCCGGGAATGAAGAAAAGTGTGGCTGAATTCATGTCGAAGTGTCATGCCTGTAATATAGTCAAGCCTAAACATTAGAAGCCTGGTGGAGTTCTCCATCCTCTAGCAATTCCTGAATAAAAGTGGTTTGATATTTCTATGGACTTCGTAATGGGTTTACCCAAATCAAGATCTGGTGCTGATTCAATTTGGGTCATTGTCGATCGACTGACCAAATTGACACATTTCATTCCAATGCATCAGACAGATTCTGTAGAGAAATTGGCAAAGCTGTATATCAAGGAAATCGTCAGATCTCATGAGATTCCAAGGTCTATCATATCTAATCGTGATAGTCGATTCACTTCTAAATTCTGGCAAGATGTGCTCCAAGACTTGGGGACTACTTTAGCCATGAGCACTGCTTTTCATCCTCAAACAGATGGTCAAATCGAGCGAGTTAACCAAGTTCTTAAAGATCTTCTTTATCTCTATATAGAGGTTTTTGGGAAGATCATATTCCTTTAGTTGAATTTTCTTATAACAATAGTTTCCAATCAATTATCGGCATGGCTCCGTATGAAGCCTTGTATGGCAGAAAATGCAGTATGCCCTTAGCGTGGTCTGAAATAGGCAGTGTTCAACTGTATGGTTCAGATTTAGTTTAAGAAATGAATAAGAAGGTGCAATTGATCCAGCAAAGGATTAAAGCAGCTCAAGATCACTAGAGTAAATATCACGATGCCCATCATCATTCTCTGGAGTTCAATGTTGGAGATTTTGTGTATCTCAAGGTTAGCCGAGAAACTTAGTCCTCGCTATATCAGACTGTTTGAAGTAATAGAGAAAATTAGTTCTGCAGCGTATATATTAAATCTTCATGAAGATTTCTTTGCAGTTCATAATGTGTTCCATATCTCCTCGTTGTGGAGGTGTCTTCGTAATCCTTCTCACTTAATCTAACTCCCAGTGGTATCTCTTCAACCAGATCTTTCTTATATGGAAGAGCCTATCAGAATCGTAACTCGTGATCAGAGGCAACTAAGAAATCATTCTATCCCCATGGCAAAGGTTCAGTGGAGCAATCGATCTATTGAAAAATCTACTTGGGAAAAAGAGATCGATATGCAACAGAAATATCCAGGTCTCTTTGATAATCCAGGTATCTTTAAGATTCAAAATTTCTGTTCTTAATTTTCTACGTTGTATCTTAACCATCTTAGTAATAATGTCGAGGATGACATCGTTTTTAAGTGGGGGAGTCTGTAACAACCCAAGATTATTACCTAGCTTAATTTAAGCTTAATCATATCTCAATTTTTATGTTGTTAAGTTCATATGGTCATTTGAATCAATCCTAGAAGATTTGATTCGATTCAGAGCAAAATCAAATATTTTGGATTACTATAATATTTAATTAATTAGAAAATTAAGCTATTAATTTGACCTTGAAATTGAAATTCAACTTCACCGTTGCGATCGTAACCCCAAATTAGCTAGGGGTTATGTTTTGGACGCATTTGGAAGTCATTGGGTATTCGCGAATATTTTAATATAATTAAAAGCATCAAAAAATAAAATAATTAAATAATCATCGAAATCAAAATCTGACTTTGTCGTTGAATTCCTCACCCCCAAATTAGCTTGGGTGTGAATTTTTGGGATTTTTTGGAGCATGTTTATTTAATCTAAATTTTTATGCAAATTAAGAAATTAGAAAATAAATAAATGATTATTTAATTAAGAAAAATTATTTTCTTAATTTGCATTGCTGGCTGCCCATCCATCTTCCCTTTTTTGGCGGACCCCTCTCCTCCTCCCCTTAATTGCAAATCTTGATGGCAAGGCCATCCCTCTTCCCATGTCTCTTAGCCTCCCTAGCTCTTGATGGCCTCCCCCTTTCTTCTCCCCTTTAAGAATGAGCTCAGCCCCTCCTTCATTTGCTTGCTGCCAAGCTGAGAGCTCTCCCTCCATTCTCCATTATTGCTCCTTGTGCTGAAGAAAAAGTAGAAGAAGTTTCTCCTCCAAGAGTTATGAGTCTTCTTCCTCCTTTCCTTGCAAGGTCAAAGGTACCCCCTTCCCCTCCATTGGTTAATCCAATGGCAATTCTATTTTGTTTTTATGCTCATTTGTATATTTAAGATTCTGTGGTACCTTATTTGTGCATCTATAAAGCTATATTAAAGATGTAAGAACTCAAAAAAATAAAAATATGTAAACAATAGGGAATTATATGTAAAGTTGCTAATACAAATTTCTGTACACTGAATCATTTAACCCCCACGGTTTGCATTGATAACTTAATCTTTTGGTGTTTATTTGGGTATCCATGGAAAGGTCTTAGAAAGAGCTTTCCAATGGTATATGGAACCACATGTGAAGTGATATAGGTTGAGAGTAACTGAGCCTGAAGTTGACCCATTTCAGTTTTCGCACACACGAAATCACCGTCTGGCGCTACAGCGCGCCGTAACGCTCAAAAATATTGAAATGACCATAACTTGGTCATTTGGACTCCAACTCAAAAATTTAAAATGCTAGATAGCTTAAAATTTCAGTACTAATAATAATCAGAAATAATATTTAGGTTTGGAACCTTAGAAAAATCAGAAATGACCAAAATACCCCTAACCTTAATTAGATCATAACTTGACAAATTGAAGTCAAATTCGGGTCTACTCCCATTTAAAATACTCAATGTGATATAGGGAAGCTATAGCCACTAAGTTTGCTAAATTTAAGCACCAAATGGAAAAGTTAGCTTTTTGACCCCTCTTAGCTTCGAAAATTATCAAATTGCCCTTAGAAATTGAAATGGCTATAACTAATTCATTAGACCTCAAAATTTAGTTTTCTTAAATTCTTTGGAATCCTTGAATAGCAACCAATAGTAAACTACATAAAAATTTAGATTTTATTAGGTGCAATTTACTGAAATACCCCTTAGGCTAAAAACCTTAGTTTTAACATATAGGACCCATTTCATATCCAAATTTGGTGTACTTATTGTCTATCTTCATGTTAAATAGTAAGGAATCATTTGGTAGTAAGAAATCCTAATTTGGAGCCCTAAATCAAAAAGTAGCTTTCTTGACCCTTAAGTAGGGGCAAAATGGTCATTTTGCCCAAAATTTAGGTTAAGCGTCCTTAACCTCTAAACTACCTTCTAAGTTAATAAAACTAACATTTGAATTATAATAGGATCATTCTAAGTGTTAAAAATTAGTTTTTAGTTCAAAATGTTAAATTTCCAAAAATTTTCTATAAGTCTTTTCTTAGGACTTTGCACCTCACATTAGGACTACTCTTAAGACTAAGACTAGCTCATAGGTTAGATTTCATTCATTGGATAAGTAGGTTATTCAATGAATAAATCCTTGGTTTTGTTAGTTTCTAGATCTTACAAATTATTTTGATTATTTATCTTTCAACCCTAGATTCAGGATAGGAGATTTGTCCTATTATGATTGATTTGCTTAATAGGATTTGCCTTAATCAATAAATCACTTTTAGACTGAAACCTAGATCTTATGATATATCCTTTTGGATTATGTGATTAAAGTCCAATCTTGTGGCGTTTAATTCATAATCTATAGTTTAGTAGATCTTGATCAGATCTCAGATGGAACGTTAAAATTCATCAAATTAGGATGTTATAATTTATTGATTAAACCTGTAGTCGTGCTGGATTGGATTAGATTAGAACTTGATCAATTATAATCCTTTTAACTTATAAGGCTGTGCTTCTAAGTTACACTCGATAGTATGAATTGAAGATCCTGAACTTGTGTAACTTAGAATAGTTAGAATTGTTTAAATAGACAACAGCAGTATCACCATGTATAGAAGAGTCCCTTGCTTACTTGAGTTATTTTGTTGCAATGCATTCCTTGTATTTTGTGCTTAATTCCTTGGACATATCATGTAAGAAACTTTATGTATGAAATAAAAACTTAGAATATTTAGGATAATAGTTACCTTTGGGTTCAGTTTCTAAGTGGGTTCTAGTGCATATTTACCCTAATGGACAGGGGTGAGTAAAAAGGAGGCCTAACATTACTCATTGAGGAGTGTGTATTAAGCTTGGAGCCCGTATAGTTTTGCAAACATGCTTGACTGCTCAGCTATTTTTGAATGTATCCACAAAAACAAAAGTAAAATAACTAAAAGATCTTTCATTTGTATTTACTGCCTCCTTAGTTCTGCTACTAGTTCTGTCTGCCCTAGCCTAGAGAGGTTATGGGAATTTCTGTCTGCCCTAGCCCAAAAAGACTTTGGGAATTTCACTGCGCCCCATTGGCCAATTGTCTGCTATGGCGGTCTTTACATACCTATTTCAGTTCTAGCTTATTGTGTACTGTATTGTGATGCAGATTTTAGTCAGCAGTGTTTCTTTACTTACTTGCTTACTTGTACTTATTTATAGGATGCTAGACTTTACTGCTTACTATATGTACCACTTTCAGATTTCTATCTGTAACTTGCATACATCATGTGATCATTAACATGTTTAGATTTAAACTTTACCTTCAGTACTTTTACTTACTGCACTATATATATGTATATGCCAATTCCTTGCTTAATTGCTGAGGTGTGCTTTTTGTCTCACATTTGTATAGTTGTAAATATTGTATTTATAGCTTACCCTATTTTTTGTATGCTTACTTGTAACAACCCAGGTTGTTACTTAGGTCAATTAAGGCTAATCCAAGACCTAATTATGATTCTAGCACATTAATTAAGTCATTAGAAGCATATCCTTAAGCTCCAAACCAAATTAGGGATCAAATGACCAAAATCCTGATTTCTGGAAATCTAGAAACCCAAAAATTGACCTATTTAAATTGACCTCAAATCAAAAATTTGACTTCGCCATTGCGTTCACCACCCCCGAACTAGCTAGGGGTGAAGTTTTGGAGGCATTTGGAAGTCGTTGGATTTTCATCGAATATTTTAATATTATTAAATCCCCCGAAAATAAATCAAATAATTAAATACTCGTCATATCAAAAATCCGAGTGCGCCGTTGCGTTCCTCACTCTTCAATTAGCTAAGGGTGATTTATCAGAAAATTTTTGGATGCATTTAATTGTATAATTTTGATTAATAAATTAGTGTAAATTAGGTGTGGGTATACATACTCACACACTCATATATACTAATCTCTATTTGTGTGTTTGTGTGTGTGTGTGTCTATATATATATATATATATATATATATATATATATATATACATACCCAACATACACACATACACACACACACATACTCTTTTATACTTATCTTAATATTATTTTAATTAAGCCTAACGGTCGTCGTTAATGCAGTACCCGTGCCGTTTGCCTATCGAACGGTGCCGTCTGGACGGACGGGGTTCCATCATCCGTTGGATCATCTGATCCAATGGCTGGGACCTATCGTCCCAGTGCCTACTGCGAATGCTACACGTAACGTGCACACGGCGTAAATCGGCCGCGTGTGGGGACCCTCGTCGCTCTTTGGATCCTCTTCCTCTCCTTTAAGTGATGCTAAAAACCTTAGGTCTCGGTTTACACCATTCGAGCCAAGGCAAGATTGAAGAAGACCCATATTTTGATCTCAAGAATCATCAATCGTTCAATTATAGGTACCCCTAAATCTTTAATTTAGTCTTGATTTAAATTTTTTATTTTGTTTATCTATTCCCTTGCTTAGAGTAAAGATCGATTGGGTCTGATCGCGTGAGATCGAACCCGATCAATCAAATTTCAAAACTCATCCATAGGTGTCCACAGTATAACCGCGGGGACTTTCATCTTCGTAGGAACTAGGGTTTAGAGTTGAGCTCAATCCAGACCTCCTAAGTCATCCATTCACGTAGGATTGTCAAGATCTCTTCAAGATCATCCTATTGCTATGCGGGCTGAGCCCCATCAATGCCGGATTATTGCCAAAATCTCAAACCCTAGCCGTTCTATCCTTGGGCTCCCGTGCGAAGACGAAGAAGAATTTCAGGCTGGGTTAGATCGACCCGGGCCTGACCCGTGCTTTGTCTAAATCGATGCATAGCATTGGCTGTGGTAGTGGGACCCGCAGGGTTATGTGGCAAGCGCAGATCGCCTACCATCACAGAGTGGGGCCTGCTGCTATCTCCGTTGACAACGGCTAAGGGATCCACTCCGGTTTCTCGGCCAGTGGCATCTTGCCACCTATGCTGCGGCCGCTGTCCATCATTTGCAGTACCCATGGGGCCCGCCATAGCCGCAAAAAATAATCCAATGTATAATTATTAAATTAGTAATAAATTTAATAATTAAAAGATTATTATTAGTTTTAAATTTAATTAAGGGATTAATTATATAACTTAATACACTCATAATTTCTAAAATTTAACTCCAAACTTATTAATGTTATATGTCATTTTAATCAGAAAATTATGAGGAATTTATTGGCACTATCAAATTTCTATTTAGAGCTATATTTCACATAGTGACATTTAGGACCCTCCACATTAAACTCTAAATGTCCCAAATATTCTAAAGCTCATAACTTTGTAACCGCTAGTCCAAACATACCCAATATGGGTCTCAAATTAATCAGCAAAACCTAAGGATTAATCCGGTAGTGTTTGTTTTGCTATTTGAGATGTAATTTGACTAATCACTTTTAGACCCAAACCCTAATCTTCCTAAGCTCATAACTTCTTAACCCTTAGTTCAAATATAATCAATATGGGGTCTTAAAGTAATCAGTAGAACCTCTAGAACAACCTAGTAATGTTCATTTCTCTATTTTGATTAGTATGTGCTTAATCACTTTTGGACCTAACCCTATTTACTTTGATTAAGCCTAGAACTTCAGTTGACCATAACTTAGTCAATTGAGCTCCAAATTAGGTTATCCATATATCCATTTTGATTAGGAAAATATAATTAACAATAAACTGCAAAAATATTTTAGATCCAATGGTTAGATTTCTTAATCAACCATAAATATCCTTAAATCTTAATTAGTGAAAATTAGCAAATTTAGAGATCCAAATTGAGTGATTTAAATTTCAAAGAACTCATAGAGTAGACTAGAATCTAGTGATGTGGTTGGTTTAGTGATTTGGTGATTAATTTCACTAATCACTCACTAATCATCCTAAACCCTAATTAGGCCATAACTTATTCAATTTGAGTCCAAATTGAGTATACTACTAGTCATTGTGATTAGTGGATCAATTGTGATCTACAACCACTGATTTTGGTAAATTTGGATACCAATTGAAAAAGTTAAGATTTTTGAACCTTAATTAAGAAATCCTAAATTACCTTTTCACCCCTTAGCTTGTATTGATTATAACTTAGCCAATACTTATCAGAATTCAATAATTTTAGGTTTCATAGAAACCTTAGATAGTAAGCAACAATAAATTGATAGAAAATTTAGATTCCATTAAGCCAAATTACCAAAATACTCCTATTAGTCAAATTCATTAATTTGATCTCGTGAGGCTCAATAATTACCCAAATTAATGGAATTACTTTCTAACCTTATATTAGATAGTAAGAAACACTTTGCCACTGAAAATTTTAGATTTGAAACCCTACATCAAAATTTGATATTTTAGACCCTTAAGTAGGGGCAAAATGGTCATTTTGCCCAGAATTAGGGTTTAATGCTTTTAGGCCCTAATTTCATATCTTAATTGCTAAAATCATAAGTTCAGTAATTTAGAATGAAATTTCATTTGATTAATCCATTAACTAAATTCCAATCAAATCCATAGTTTTCCTTACTTAGGAAAATTCTAAGTTATCTTCATCTTCCTTTCCTTAAGCCTTTACCTCTTTTCCTTAACCCTCCTTATAACATTAGTCAGGATGGGAGCTTGAGTGTTCATCTGAGTGTTTAATAGCTCATCTCTTTGGAATTAGGATTAGCTCTTAAGTTAGAATTCATCTATTGAGTAAATTGGGTTACTACTCAATAGGTGAAGCCTTGATTTTTATAGTTTATTAATAATTATTCAATCTCTTAACTTTAAATTTAAGAATAGAGATCTATCTTATTAAGTATGACTTTACTTAATAGGATTTGCCTTAATCTAAATCTGTGAGCTTGGGTATTAAAACCTAGTCCTTAGAATTACCATTTGGATTAAGTAGTTAAATCCCAATATTTGGAGTTTGATTCTTAATCCTTTCATCTTGATTTGGCTAATCAAGATGGCTTGGGATTGCTTAAATTACTAAAATAGGTCGATTGACTTACTTATTTAATTTATATTAGTTAGTGATTTAATCAATTAGAACTTAGCCACTTCTAATTATTTTCAACTTATAAGGTCATGAATCTGGGTTACACTCGATAGTAGGAATTGGTGATCCTGAACTTGTGTAACTCAGAGTAGATAAAATGATTAAATTAGATAACAAATGGATATCACATGTGTCCTAGTAGAGTCTCTTGCTCACTTCAAAAATTGATGCTATGTTTACATTATTTTGAGC
This sequence comes from Gastrodia elata, assembly GCA_016760335.1. Lineage (NCBI taxonomy): Eukaryota > Viridiplantae > Streptophyta > Magnoliopsida > Asparagales > Orchidaceae > Gastrodia > Gastrodia elata. The sequence goes on along the minus strand of CM028677.1, from coordinate 12,475,131 downwards.
CTTATACCTTGTTCACATGTATTAGGCATAAAACATTTGAAAATTATTTCATGTTAAACTTGTTTTGCATAGTAGCATTTGCATATGTTATTATCATGGTTGACTTAAGCATATGGTTATGAGAATGTAGCCTAATTAGTATGCCTTTTTCCGTACCAATTCTTTAGTACTGGTCAATCTTAGATTGATGACCGGCTAGGATGGTATTTGTCTGTCTAAAGCAAGTCTAACTAAGCCTAGACCTAAGACCGGCTAGGATGGTATTCATTAGACTTTAAATCCTTTTTCTCCCATTGTTGGCAGTACTAATTATGTGCATTTCTACTTTAAGTTGATTATCTTTTTTAAGTTATAGTAGTTTCAGTTTCATACTTTCTATTTTAGTCTACATTTCAGCACTTTCTTATTTACTATTCTCCTGCATTTACTAGCTTTATTTCTACATATAGGATGCTAATCATACTTATTATTTACACTTATTAGGATGTTAGTCTCACTTTGAATTATTTAATTGTTTCATATGTGCTTTTACTTTATATCAATTAGCATGTGTTTTTATTGATCATAAGCATGTTTAGGTTGAGATTTCTTTCAGTTATATTAGTACTTAGTCTTTATTTTATAATTAACCTTGTTGCAGCTATACTTGAAGGTATGTGCTTACTTCCTATTTTGTTAAGTTATAGACTTATAGTTTATAACTACCATTTTCTTTCATATGTATTCTGCTCCTTTATTGCTTGTTTGGGTGTATGGTTATGGTGATATCTAAATAACATAATAAACTAATTTTCCCTAAATGTATTTAGACATTTTGTCTGATTAAGATTTTTCTTTTGTTGGTTGGGGCCCTATCATTAAAAAACTGATAATGATAGATTCTAAGTTATTTGAAGTGGTTGATCCAATGGAGGACTTGCCATTGGAGGAGGAGCGTATTAATAAAGATACTTAGCTTTCTTTCTGCATTGTGAGGATGAGTGATTTATTCTATTTTTACTTTTAACTTTTAAATCATATTGTAATAATACAGGGTTAATGTTACTTTTTATTGCTTTACTTATTCTGGGTTGGATATTTAGTTCTTTTTATATTGTGATGAATGGTGTTATATTTTATGCTTTCGCACTCTGCTTTTTTGTATCTTTCATTTAGTGAAGGCTTACTTTGAGAATGGCAAAGTCCTTAATTATGATGGATTGGGATATGTGCCTAATCTAATTATAAGTAGGGACATTACCATTTAGGTGACCTCTCCACCGTAATCATGTTAACTTAATAGTTAACATGACCATGGTGAGGCAGGGCCTCCACATTACTGCTACTACTGCTTTTAGTTTACTTTTCATTGTGTTTAAGTATAAAAATGGTGACATTAATAATTCATGTAAAATATTCAGGTTAGACAATTATCTAATAAGATTTTCTTTTATTGGCTGGGGCCCTAGCATTATCAAATCGATAATGTCAATTTTTGATAGATTTGAGGAGTTTGGTGCTGAAGGAGAGGAGCCTTATTTAGAGGGAGAGCATCAGCCTGTAGAGACAGGTGCTGCCTAGATTTCTTTTTAGCCTTATGTGAGGATGAGAGATTTTATTTAGTCTTTTAAACTATGCATTTAAATGTTATAATACTACAAGTCTGTGACTGTGATTAATTTTCTGCACTTTATTATTTATTGAGCTATGTTATGTTTCTTACTTGATGTATGGTGAATGGATGTGATGTTTATTCTATTTTGCTTCCGCACTCTGTAAGTATGTCATATTTAGTGACTGATCTTGTTAGTTATTCTGTGCACATCCTTCTCTTATTAGTGGGTTGTGTATCTTACCCAATCCAATGATAACTGAAGGGTAAGTAACACTCCACTCCTTAGTCTAATGATTGTGGACTTAAGGAGCGGGGCACCACACTAGGTCTTATCAAAATATCTTGAAGAGGCAATTTGATTGATATATAGCACATCACCTAAGTAGCCTTGTATTAATAGAATTTTGATACCCTATATGTCACATTTTGATCCCATCCGTGATGATAAGCAGTGTCAGGCGGGTCAGCTTTGACCCTATGACACTACCATCAGGCCATGTACGTGGCCCGACCCATGTGCAAAATAAAATATATCACAGATTTTTATTAGTACTGCTTATTTCCTTAATTTATATGCATTGCTTACCTTGTTACTCAAGCTTAATGATTTTGGCATATTTAGTGGAGACATGGAATATTTGATGAATACTCTATGTTTATTTTGAAATGCATAATACATTGGCATTAATGATCAGTAAGCATAGTAAATTAGATAACAATTCAGAGGAGTTTGTCCTAATTAGTCTGCCTCTTTAGTTATTATTATTGAGATAGAATCAACTCAAATCCAACCATGAGGTGTTTGGATGATACATGTATGATTCTATAATCTAGCTCGGATCTAACTATGAGCGGTATAGATGATACATGTGGGACTTTTTGATCAGTGACTAGGTTAGCCAGTTACAGTTATGGCATGATTAGTTTAGGCACACGTCCAATTAAAATAAAATAATTTTCAGTTCAGTTATTTATGATTCAGTTCAATTTTGCTTTCAGCAATTTTAACAATTATGTATTTTCAACAAATTTTTGGTTTTATATACGATTTTCTGTATAAGCATGTTATGATGCCAATTTTGTACTATTTTACATATTCTGTGTGTTTTATTAGTAAAATCATCATGTACAATTCTCCATATCTATTTAGAAATTTTTTTGTATTGTAGTAGTTTTGTATATACAAAATGCTTAACCCTTTTACAGTTATTTTGTTTTGAGGTATGTTTACTTATCATATATTTTAAATTCATTATTTATAATATTTTCTATTTAATTGTTGCTTTGTATCACCTTTACCACTTATTGTGATTTATGATACTCTAAAATTTAATTACAATTTATCAGCCTAAAATGTACTTGACAGTTTATGTAACACAAAATTTTCTTTTCTTGGTTAGGGCCCTAGCATGTAAAAATCAATATGTCAAGTTTAGAGCTTTTCTAGGATCCAGCTTCAAGTGAGGAGTAAGAGCAAGAGGATGACCCTTCTGCAATTTTTTAGTCTTTTAGTTGTTTTTTTATTTTGGGAGAGAGTATTTTACTTCAACTTTTAATTCTCTTATTTTTCATTAAATCAGGGCTTGCAATAACTTAATTTTGTATTTTATGTTTTTATTTTAGTATTGTATTATATGGGATGTATTATTTATATAGTTTATTGTTTTATTTCAAGAATGTGATGTATGGATGTGTAACAACCCTAGTTGTTACCCTAACTAAATCCAGATTAATTAAGTTAAATTATGTTCTAATTTTGATTCCATTAGACTCAATGAGTCATTTAAATCTAACTATAGAAGTTTGAAATCAATCGAAGCTAAATTGAAAATTTTGGTATTTTTGCCTATTTTTGAGTCCTAAAAAATACTTAAATTAAATTGATTTCCAAACTAAAATTTAATTTCATTTTTGAATTCCTCATACCTAATTAGCTAAGGGTGAATTTTTAAGAATTTTTGGAGCTCATCTAGTCCTAAAATGGATTTAGAAATTATTGGATTTTTTATTTATTAGTTAAAGGGTTAAATTTAAATTAAATTTGATAAATTAAATTAATCTATATGGTGGGATTTGCTATCGTGACCGCGGCAGATCCGTTGCGGGTCCCAACAGCGGTGCATAAATGCAAGCCACTCGATGTGTTAGCACGCATCTCAGCGCATTTGATCCAACGGCTCGTGCTACCTCATGCCATGATTAGATCTCAATTGCTCGATCAGCATCTTCCATCCAATGTGACAGACTGTAAATACACGTCTGCGCTTGCACGCAAGTGTACGTGGTCTGAAGTAATAAGTGGAAAGTGTGACTTTCCGGGGATTTATCGAACCACAGAGAATTGGTTGATTTGGCACTAAAGTATATCTATTCTCACTAATGTTTAAGCTATAGTATGTATTGGTTGGTTGGTCTAAAATTAGCACGAATATTCACTAAGTAAAATAGCAAGATTAAAGAAAGATGAGAGTTGGGCCTATCCCACATGCAATGATATAATACTTGTGTAGATTTATTTCTCAAGCTTTATCATTTAGTTTAACTGAAATCAAGTGCACATTGTTGTCCTTTAGTCTAGCTCAAAGGCTTACAAGTTCAAATCTTATGCACAAAATGAACTCACATTCAGTTCTACTTTTTAGCACAAATATTCTTGTAAGATTCTTGAGATTTAAAGTTAATTCATTTTCTCCTTATTTAAGGAGAGTTTAAATTTTCTTAAATCTCAAGATCTCACAAGCATTGATTTTCCACTACGAGCATCACTTCGCATCTCACATAGTTGAGATGAGAGAATCACATGTTGGGCTCAATGACTATGTTACTTAGTTCATGAGCACTCAATGCTTCATTTCTCAATCTCAATTATGTGGAGCTAAGGAGCTCAATTAGTGGGTCTTAGCATCACTTGCATCAACTCTTTGGTTGAGCTTAGATTGAGGTGCATTGAGCTCAAGAACTTTCTCACATAGTTCTAAGCTTTCATGCACTCAAAATCTAGCATCCAACCTAAGGTGAGCTAAGGAGCACAAGACAATTAGATCTTAGATTCTTTAGTTCTTTTCTCATAAACATATCAAGACTAATTAGATAGAAATTTCTTAGTAAGGTATTTAAATCACAAATACATTATGCTTGAGGGAAAATATTCATACATCAATATTACATCATGCAAAATGGGACTTCATCCCAGCCCTCCTCAAAAGGAGTTTAGCTACTCATTACACAAGAAAATAAGAAAGATACATACATAGCTAAAGACCCTTTCATGGTCACTAAAAAGAAAATACAAGATTGAGTTTAGAAGATACTAGGAATGCTCCATAGAAATTCTTCAGAATTCTTCTTCTCCTTCTGATCACCTTCTTCTTAGATTGCTAGTGCTGTCTTCTTCCTCTTCTCCCTTTGCAAAAGCTAGCCTTGCCACCCTTGGGGAGTTCTCTCTTCCATTGGCTCTCCTCCTTACTTAGGGAATTTTTGCTAAAATTGTGAACCCTCCTCTAGTCAAGAGGAGGAGGGGTATTTATAGGAATGGGGGGTTGCATCTCCTCTCCTCCATAAGCAATCAGAATTTTCATTAAAAATGTTGAATTCATCATTGCACTAATTTTTAATTTAGGGTGAGGTGACAATAATCTCATTTTTTTTAGCCACACATCACCTCAAAGCTTACAAAAATGACTGCTGCAGGATATGGTGGCTGGAGACAACATTCAGGATAGAGGTCATGTCTCCATCCGCATTAAATGCATTGTCTGGGAAAAAAATCGGCGGGCTGCTGCAGTGTGCAGCAGCACGCTGTAGCCCCCTGTAGCGTGCTGCGGCATGCCTTAGCATACTTTGGTCCCAAGCAATTTTAGCCAAGTCCTCCGCAGTAGACCGCTGCAGCGCGCGACCACGCACTGTAGCGGGAAATTCCGTGAAAAACACTATTCAATTAGTCCTTTTTCCTGATTGTATAGAGAAATATTTCCGCGACCGCCCGCTGCAGCGTGCGACCATGCGTTGTAGCGGTAAATTCCGCAAAAACACTGTTCAATTAGTTGGGCAGCCTAATTTACATAGCCAAGCCTTTTGCGATAAACCGCTACAAGCGCGGGACCGCGTGCTGTAGCGGTGAATTATGCGAAAAACACTATTCAATTAGTTGAGCGACCCGATTTATAAAGTCAAATATTTCCGCGGCAGACCGCTGCAGCGCATGACCGCGCGCTGTAGCGATGAATTCCGCAAAAATAACTATTCAATTAGTTGAGCCCCCCTTTTAATAATCATAAGTATTTTTGCGGTAAACCGCTGCAGCGCACGACCGCGCACTGTACCGGTGAATTCCGCAAAAATCACTATTCAATTAGTTGAGCCCCCCTTTTAATAATCATAAGTATTTTCGCGGTAAACTACTGCAATGCGCGACCGTGTGCTGTAGCGGCGAATTCTGCAAAAATCACAATTTAATTAGTGGGGAGCCTGTTTAGTATAGTTTCAATGTTTCCGCTGTAGCCCGCTGCGGCGCGCGATCGTGCGCAGCAGCGCGCTGTAGCAGAATTCTTTGTTTATTTTTCTTTGAAAATTGCAGAAATACCCTAGAGCTCCTTTGGATTCCATTTCCTAAAAAAGATAGAAAAATTTGATTTAGGAACAGCAAAAATATCATAAATAAATGAATTTTTCCCTTTATTTTAGATATAATTTATAAATTCATCACAATGCACTGGATTTAATCCACATTTCCGTTAATTAGTATCCGCATCATGCCGTCCATCATCAACGGATCAGCGATCAGACGGCTCTAGAGTTACCCCGCACTGTGGATCGTCTCCCACCTCGCGACCCGTCACTTGCTGGTCCCCCCTGACAGCCAGGCAACTTCCAGCCCCTGTGGCAGTACGGGAAGGAGCCCGTTCTTCCTCTTCGACCCTCAAGCGCGATCACCTGCCGGTAGTACTCTCCCCAAATTGCTCTCGGCCATTGCATCCAAGCTTACTGTGGCGGCCCTGCCTCGCCGTGGTCCTGTTAACCCTTAGGTTAACATGATTACGGTGGAGGGGTCACCAAATGACAAGGTCCCCACTTAAGATTGGATTAGTCACACATCCTAATCCAATTTAAATAAGGACTTTGCCATTCAATCCAGAAATATTATCACTAAATGATCATACATGAACTCAGAGTGCGAAAGTATATAACATAACATCCATCCAATACAGTATAAATACAACAATACAGAATAAGTAAAGTACTGAAAAAGAAAATAAAATCCTGTATTATTACAACATTTTAATGAGCTTAAAAGAACTGAAAGAAAACTCTCATCCTCACTGAAGATAGAAACCTAAGCTACAGATCCTCAGGAACGGGCTCCTCCTCCAATGGCAAACTCCCCACTGGATCTGCTAAACCAATAAACTCAGAACCTACCATTATCAGTTTCATAATGGTAGGGCCCCAGACAACAAAAGAAAAACTGGTTAGACAATAAGTCTAAGTACATTTTAGGGTAAGAGTTTATTTAAGTTAACTGAATATCACCATAAAAACAGAATTAAGCATAGTAGGTGCAAGAAAGCGAACAAAAGAACTGTAATAAGCTATAAACCATAGTTTATAACTAAACAAAAAAAAAGTAAAACATACCTCCTCCAAGCAACTGCAACAAGGACAGATAAGTAAAAGTAAAAGAAAAGTAAGAAAAGTACAACCTAAACATGCTCATGATCAAACAGATTATGCTAAGTGAAGTACAAAAGTATAAAGCTGAAACACTATCATCCTAAGAAAGCATATGAAAACAGTAAGTAGAACTAGCATCCTATATAAAAATACGTGCAAGAAAGCTGTAAGTAAAACAGTGCTGAAATGCAGAATATACTAGTAAAATAGTAACTGCAAACTGAAACTATAGTAACTGTACAAGTCATCTGAACTGAGTACGAACACAGCAATTCTTAGCCTGATGAGCTAAGAAACTCTGAACTGAACGTCACTGAAACTCTTAGCCTGATGAGCTAAGACAGAACTGAATGTAAGTGTACTCGAATTAGTATATCCATATCAGAATCCTGACTCTGTAGTCAGTAGGGCAAGAGTCTATCCATCCTATCACTCGGACTAGGCATGGCCAATAGACTGTCGGACATTAAACCCTCGAAAGGTTGCCGACCCCGAACGGGTTGATCGAAGAGGTATACTAATCAAGCTACACCTTACAAACCACTTGTGAAACAAACACAATGCTTTTTATGAATGTTCAAAATTGACATAAGATATTCATCAAATATCTTAAGTACATAATTTATGTTCAAGGTATAAGGCTCAAAATCAAGGAATGCGAAGCATCAAAATCAAAGTGCAAGAAAACTCTATCTAAAACACAGGTGATATCCGTTGTTGTCTACTTTATTCGTTCTATCTACTCTAAGTTACATAAGTTTCAGAATCAACAACTCTTACACATTCTGTAACTTAGAATCACGAATCCTACTTGTTGAAGATAATTAGGACTGGCCAAGTCCTAATTATAACTTAATCAAAAGACGACTATTTGGTTAAAATGAATAAATCAGCGACCTAATTTTGTAATTTAATTCATCCCAACCTCATCTTGATTAGCCAAATCAAGATGAAAAGATTAAGAATTAGACTCCAGATGATGGGGTCTAATCACTTAATCTAAAGGTATAACTAAGGGTCTAAGGTTTAGAACCCAAATCTCACAAATTAAGTTAAGGAAAGTCTTAATGATAAATCAATTCATTAGGATAGATCTCTATTCTTAATTCTAAAGTTTAAAGATTAAATAATCATTTAATAAACTAAGAAAAATCTAGAAACTAGAAAACTCAAGGTTTCATCTAATTGAGTAACCCAATTTACTCAATAGATGAATTCTAACTTAAGATCTATTCCTAATCTTAAGAATTAAGGCTCTTAATTACTAAGAGTATCTCTCAAGACACACATCCTAACTAATGCTATAAGACCTAAGGATAGATCTAAGAAATAATTAAGGAAAGAGAATTCTTCTTAAGACTTAAAGAGCAAATTCTGAGATTTTAATCAAAACCTAATTTAGACTTAAATTTGAATAATTTCAGTTCTAAATCATTTTATTTACTGATTTTAGTGATTAGAAACTGAAATTAGGGTTTCAAAAGGCTAAACCCTATATTTGGGCAAAATGACCATTTTGTCCCTACTTAAGGGTTCAAAAGATCAAATTTTGATCTAGGGCTTAAATTCTAAAATTTTCTTTTGGAAAGTGATTTTTACTGTCTAATATAAGATTAGACAGTAACTAAATTAATTTTGGGTGATTATTAAGCCATATGAGATCAAATTAGTAGATTTGACTCATAAGAACAATTTAGTAATTTGATTAAGTGAAAGTTAAATTTTCTTTTAGTTTAATGTTCTTTACTGTCTAAGCCTTCTATAGAATCTAAATTTGCTAAATTCTGATGAGTATTGACCAAGTTATGGCCAATACAAGATTTAGGGTTTTTAAGGTTTAATTAAGGAATTATTAACTATAGGTCAAAAATTCTAATTTTGCCAATTAATGTCCAAATTAAGCAAAATCAGTGGCTATGGGTTGCAAATAGCTCACTGATCATAATGACATGTGGTAGGCTAAATTTGGACTTAATTTGACTAAGTTAAGACCTAATTAGGGTTTAGGGTAATTCAGTGAGTGATTAACAAAATTAATCACTCAAAAACTTAGTCCAACCTTATGGATTGATTCTAAATGGATCTATGAGTCCTCTGAAACTCAAATCATTCAATTTGGGATACTAAATTTGCTAAAATTCACTAATCAAGGTTTAGAGTAATTAAGGGTGATTAGCAAATCTAACCGTTGGATCTAAAATATTTTTATAGATTATTGAAAATTAAGTTTTTCTAATCTAGATGAACCTATGGATCATCAAATTTGGAGCTCAATTGACCAAGTTATGGTCAATTGAAGGTCTAGGGTTAATTAACCTAATTAGGGTTTGGTCCTAAATGTGATTAGGCAAACACTAATCCAAACAGCAAAATAAACCCTATCAAATTAATCCTTAGGGTTTTCTGATCACTTTAAGACCCATATTGGGTACGTTTGGATCATTGGTTACAAAGTTATGGTTAATTGAATATTTGAGACATAAATTTGAACTTATTTAAACCCTAAATGATCACTTTATTAAATATTGATCCTACAGAAAATTGAATGGCATCAATAAATTCCTTATATTTTTCTGATTAATTTGGTATATTTATTTGTATAATTTGGATAAATAATTTAGGAGTTATTTAGGTTTGAAGTTTGGTATTTAATTAATTAATTATTACTGTTTATTTAAATTAATTTAAATCTGTTATTATAATTTATATATATATATATATATATTTAATATATAACTATCTATTATATATTTATATATATATATATATATATATATATAATTATTTCATTTCTGCAGAAAAATGATTAGCGCCGGACACGTGTCCAGACGCGAATGGCTGGGTCAGACATGTGGGCCCCAGAGCTATCAAACGAGGCAAACAGAGGTAAAGGTGCGGGCCCCACCCCTGCCGCCGAGCCACGAGGTGGCGACGCGTGTCTCCTGGATGACACGCGGCACAGCCTACAGAGCCCGAACTGCGCTTGCGGGCCCCACTCGCAGCCATAATGATGGCACTGACCGTTCTTCCGGGCCCCATCACTAACCCAGAGCTGCATGCGAGGACCCAAAATGAAATCTCGCGGGTCGGGCTTGGCCCGACCCGAACCTCGCGCGGCGTCGTCTTCCTCATTTTGGAGGACTGCGGCTAGGGCATGATACTTCGAGGGCTTAACGTGGACGACTGTGTGTGACCCGCACAGCTATGGAAAGGGCACATCTAGGGCTTTCAGTTAACATGATAATCGACTCTTAAGATGGCCTAAGGCGTCGGTGAGGATCAACCCTAATGGCCTAGGGTTTGAAACTAAACTCCTAACGGTATGTACTGCAGATATTTTCTAAAATTCGCAAGATTCCAATCCACTCAACTAAATCAGAAGCAACAATACATCCATCTATCGAATGAAATAGCAATTCGAATCGAAATCAAAACAAAATTATAAAGGATAGAGGAACGATCAGTACCTTAATTCAACGGTTCAGAAAAAAAAATAGGGTTGGTGCTTGCGATGATATCTGATATTTTTCGAAAGATTTTTGCAAAACTTCTGGAATGTGAGATTGAAGGGAGCTCTTATTGAAGTTTAGAAGCGGTGGATCGACACCTGCTGGCCAGGCCGTCTGCCGCGCGTCGAAGAAGTGCCACGCGCATGCGAGGCGACGGTTCTCGGTAGGGACGATGCAGAAGCCGTTCGATCAATTGATCGAACGGTCAGATTCGATCGTTAGATCGAATCATGCAGGTGAACGGTGTTAAGATAGGGATGGATGGTGCCGTTAAGTCCAATTTTAATTAATAATATTTAATTTAAAATATTCATATTTAATTAATTAATTTTAACCTATTAAATGCATCTCAAAAATTTCCAATAAATCACCCTTAGCTAATTGAAGGGTGAGGAACGCAACGGCGCATTCAGATTTTCGTTTCGACGAGTATTTAATTATTTGATTATTTAGGGTTTTTAAATAATATTAAAATATTTGACGAAAAATCAATGACTTTCAAATGCCTCCAAAATTTCACTCCTAGCTAATTTGGGTGTTCTGAACGCAATGGTGAAGTCAGATTTTCAATCTGAGGTCTAGATAAAAAGTCAAATTTCCAGGTTTTGGGATTTTCCAGAATTCTTGTTTTGACTTTGTTGATTTCTTGGTTTGATCTAGGTTTCAAAGATGAATTCCAAATCACTTGATTAGTAACTTAGAATCTTAATTAAGACTTAGATTAGTCTTAATTGAGCAAAGTAACAACCTGGGTTGTTACACTTTCCCCTTGGCCCGAGCCTCTTCTCCAAGCCCGTGCTCTGGAAGCCACCCCCATAGCTCCTAAGGCCTATAAATACTTCCCGAGAATCACAGTGAGTCCCTTTGCTCACTGTGATCCCCTCATTCCTTGCTGCTTACCCTGAAGCTCTCGGCGACCCCAGCGTTTGAACCTACTGAGCACCGCTGATCGAGGGTGAGGTCTGGAGCTCAGACCCCCTTGCCGAGCTCATACGACTATTTGGAGTGATCTGGGCTGCCTGCATTGTCTCAGTTGCCTCTGCCATCCTTAGGTACAGCCTTTGACCCCATCTCCTCTGTCTAGTTGGTTCCGGCTCGATTTGCTTCCAATTGAACCCAAGATGCTGCGTTAGGTTCTCACCCTGGCTCCATAGTAGATGTCTAAGTACTTTGGTGAGGCCTGGCAGTGGAGCAGATGGTGAATTTGTCGTATGAGTGTGCACTTCAAGTTGGCTTCCGGTTCGCCAAATGCTGCTTTTCCCTCAAGCGATTGGCTAGCCAAGTAGTGCTAGAACCTCTTGGCAATAATTGTAAACCCATATCGATGGTCAGGCTTGATCAGATCGATCAACTCGACTGGAATCGATCGACCCATTTTTGGCTCCCATCTGCACTCCACCCCGAGTAGCACTCCAGTGATCTAGCTCACCCCAGAACCCCTCAACTCGCCCAATCAATTCTCTTCTGGTCCCTGAACATGTAAAGAGAAGCCTTAGCTCGTGACGTCGATGCCATTAGGAGAATTTGCTCTCCCCATTTTCGCCTTAGAAGATGCCTCGGTCGCGTAGCACCCCGACAATCCGGTGCATTCAAGATGGGGATTTATAGTTCAATCAATGCATTTAGTGTCAGGGATGGTATAGCCGTCGAGACTAGGGCGTGCATGGCTTGTGCGTGACGAATTGAGCATCGGAATGGAACCCTAGGGTTTGAGCATCGAGGCATCCCTGGGAAGAAGACGAAGTCAGGCGTCGGGCTGACCCGTGACCCGCATCTTTTGTAATTGGGCTGATAATGAATATTAAGAAATTTCTGAATTAATTTCCTTAAGGAAATTAATTCAGAAAATCAAAACTATGATTTTAATTTAAATAAAAATATAGATTAGATATTTAAATAACTTTAGCTATACTTATCCAAATAATATGATCCAATATACCATTTCAAAAAAAAAAATGCAACATTAATATAAAATAAAATCAATGATCCAATGGTTAGATTTTAAATTATTGCTTAATCCTTTTCTATTTTTATTTAAATATATTAAATTCATTAATCATCCAAAAGGGTTTATTAAGGTCTCTAATTGCTCATGAGACCCTAGAGAACCTATGTAGACCATTAAAAGTAAATTAAGATCTTTGCTTTTGTTAATCACTCCTTAATTACACTAATTTATGATTAGTGAATTAAGCCTTAGATTAACCCCTGATTTGGGGAGCTAAGTTCCTAATGCCTTATTAAGAGTAGTAGAGCTTATAAATGCAAATTGATCACCCTAGGATTCCCTAACTTTCTTAATCACCTTAATCGCCTTAAATTGTGATTAGTGCTTATTAGGCTAATTAGGTTACCAAAACCTAAGATAGGTGTGTAACCTATTTCATTAATCAATATGAAGCTCATTAAAATAGATTTGAATCAATTTAGGTGATTACATCATAAGATCCCATTTTTAACTTTAAGAGAGGTATTTTGGTTATTTTGATCAATATAGGCTTTAGTACCCCTTAAGCCTTAAAAATTTAGTAAAATATCCCTACTTAATAGGCTTAACACCTTTCTGAAATCTTATGTTAATAATATTAAGTTAAGTGAAGAATCTTGAATTAATTCTTATTTAAATCTTAAGACCTTAAGTATTCTTAAGAGAATCACCTTGTCTTAAGAGTTAAGCCTAACTATACCAATGTACTAGATCCTTAGTTAATAGCTTAATAAGTTAATCCTTTAGCTTGAATCTTAAAAGAAATACTTATGTAAAATCCTAAGTCTAAATCTTAGCTTAAGTCTAAAGTGATCAAACATTAGATCTTAGATCTTAGATCTTAGACTTTAGACCTTCTAATTGAATTAAATTATCGTCCTTTGGAATTCCATTGATTTAAATGTTTAAATCTTTTGAAACCTTCCATGTGAGTGTAGGTTGGTTTAATCTATAGGATAATGTAATTATCCTAAAGATTGAATATAGATCTTATATTCTTAATTTTTAATTGATTATTTTATCTTATAACCAGTAGAGTGACATTCCAATTAAGATCTTAGTTTCTGAATCCTTCAGCTTATAAGATTCCTTATCTTTAATTAGGGTTTTAAGTGTGAACCCTAGATCCTTATTAAGATAATACCTTGGATTCATGATTTAAACACAAAAATAAAGTTTAAGTCCAGAATCCTTAATCTTGATTTACTTAATCAAGATCTGGGTTAAGAGAGAAAAATAATAATAATTAAGTCATTAATTTAATTACTTTAATCCTTATAATCATCATATGATTATGAATAAGAACTTGTTATGTTCTAATGTTAACATTAAGGTCGTGAATCCGGGATTATACTCGATAGCTGGATTTTGGAGATCCTAAACTTGTATCTTCTCAAAATAGCTAGTTGGACAAATTAGACAACAACAGATATCACATAAGTCTAGATTAAGTCTCTTGCTTACTTTGACTTTGACTGCTTTACACACCTTGAATATTGAGCCTTGTTCTTTGAGCATAATATTTAAACTTAGGATATGGAAGATACATCCTAAGTTAGTGTTTGAAAAGCATAGCATTCATTCAATTCTTTCAGTGCTTTCAGTTAGTAGAGTATGTCCTAGCTTAGTCTGCCTCTTTAGTTCTAGCTTTGTTATTGAATAGACTCGGACCTAGCTCTGTGAATATCTAGGATTGATACATGTCTTATTCTATAAGTTCAACTCGAACCTAGCTCTACAGATGCCTAGGATGGATACATGTTGAACTTTCAGTTCAGAGGCCCTGTAAGGCCTATTTCTGTTATGGCAGTACTATATCTTAGGTTCACTTCTACTTCAGTTCAGTTTTTAGTATTTGTTTTGTTTTGGCACATGCTTCAGTGGTCTTTCTTTTAGTGCTTGACTTGCTTTGCCACATGTCTTAGTGGCTTTACCTCTTGCTCATTTATATACTTAGCTTACTTTTGCCACATGTCTTAGTGGCCAATTTACATCTTAATTTGCATGCTTGTATAAATACTCTTATTATTTACTATGAGATATTGGCATATTTATGATGCTATAATTGTATGTTTATTTCAGCACTTGTGTTCTTTATATACTCAACATGTATTCATGTGATCATAAGCACATTAAGATTTGATTTATTTTAGTAGCTACTATTATTTTACTTTTAGCCTCATCTTGTTTAATTATTGTTGTATATGTTATTCTTACAAACTTGTTGATTAGCTATAAATGATTTATTTATAGCTACCCTGTTCTTTGTAGCTTGTAGAACCTTGTGATGCCAGCATGTTTAAAACCTTTATATGTGATATCTTAAATATTCAATTCACTTAAATAGCCTAAAATGTACTTAGACAATTGTTAAACTGTAACATTTTTCTTTTGTTGGCTGGGGCCCTGGCATTTGTGATACCGACAAATGTTAGATTTGGAGTTGTTCGTTGGTAGTGCTGCAGAAGAGGAGCCAGTGTAGGAGGAGGATCTTCCCATTACTATTTAGTTAGATTTTCTTACTTGTAATGAGGTTTTGAGAGATCTTTACTTTCATTTAATTTAGTTTGTAATAATTAAACTCTGGATATATTTACTTTTCTGCATTGGATCCGAGTTACTATTTCTTTTACTCTCTTATGCTATATTGTGATGTGGATGTTATATTAGACTATTTCTTGCTTCCACCACTTTGATTTGTATTAATGTATGTTCATAGTTCTAGGTGACAAGTCCTTGGCTTAAGGCATGTTGGGTTCTACCTAACTTTACTTAGGTTGGGGATTTGCCATGGAGTGGAGCACCGCACTCCCCGCAATTATGTTAATATTAGTATTTACATCACCATGGGACACTATGGGGCACCACAGTTGGTATCAGAGAACACCATAACGTGTCAAAATGGGATCGATGATTCCTTTCTACCTAATGGGTCGTTCTTCTGAGATGCAAACATCAAAACATAACATCCACAATATAGTAATATCAGTAATTCTCTGAAAAGTGTAGAATGAGATACTCATATCCTAAATATCTAGTCATCTATAACTAACAAAAGTCAATATATTCTACTATTAAGATCAAATGGATCATGAAGAGTCTGACTTAGACTATTATCTGTATGCCTTTGAGTTGGCTTGGAGTTATAATTTCAAAAGGAGACAAGAGAGCAAATGGCAAATCAAAGGAGTTTCAGCAAAAGGAACCCTAGTCTTAGACAAACTCCTACATGAGACGGCATACCGAGGGCTTGAGTTTTCCATCTACGTGACAGACTGTAAATACACGTCTGCGCTCACACGCAAGTATACATGGTCTGAAGTAATAAGTGGAAAGTCTTAATTTTCGGGATTTATCAAACCACGGAGAATTGGTTATTTTGTTACTAAGATCTATCTATTCTCACTAATGTTAAGCTACGGTTGATTGGTTGAGTTGGTCTTAAATTTAGCACAATAATAACTAATTGAAGATAAGTTAGATAAAAGAGAGAGGAGAGTTGGGTTTATCCCATATGTAATGATAAATTACTAATGTATGTTAATTTATCAAGCTTTATCCTTCATTTATTTTTAAATCAAGTGCACTTTGTTTAGCTTGAGTTTTATCTCAAAGTCTCACAAGTTCAAATCTTGTGCACAAAATGAGCACACATTCGGTTCTATTTCGACACAAAGATTCCTATAAGGTTTTAGGTTTTAAGTTTTCATCTTATCTCTTGATCAAGGAGATTATGATTATTATATCTTTAAGATCTTATAAGCATTGATTCCACTATGAGCATCACTTGCATCACACATAGTTGAGATGAGGGATTAATATATTGGGCTCAATGACTATGCCACTTAGTTCATGAGCACTCAACTATTTCTTCCTCTCCCTCAATTATATTGAGCTAAGGAGCTCATTTAGTGGGTCTTAGTATCACATGCATCAACACTTTGGTTGATCTTAGATTAAGGTGCAATAAGCTCAAGAACTTTGTCACATAGTTCTAAGCTTTCATGCACTCATAAGCCTAGCATCCAACCTAAGGTGAGCTATGGAGCACAAGACAAGTTAGTTCTTGAGTTTATGAGTTCATTTTTCTTTAATCCATATTCAAAACTAAACAATAAAAAGCATTTCCTTAACAAGGCATTGAGTTCTTATAATTTAATTATGCTTGAGGAAAACTTCATACAATAAAATAACTCATACACATGGGATTTCCCCAACCCTTCCCAAGGGAGATTTTGCTACTCATTACAAAGGAAATGAAGAAAAATACATACATGAATAAAGACCCTTTCATGATCAACTAAGAAAAGAAATTACAAAAGTAAAGTTTAGAAGATACTAGGAATGTTCCTTGGAAGTTCTCTGGAATTCCTCTTCTCCTCCTTCAAACCCCTCTCTTAGGTCGCTAGTGCTGCCTTCCTTCTTTTCTTCCATGGCAAGAACTTGCTTTGCCACCCTTGGGGAGTTCCTCACTTCCACTTATGCTACCCTCCTCCTTACTTAGTGTTTTGAGCAAAATTGGAAACCCTCCTCTAATCAAACGGAGTGATATATATAGGGGAGGGGCTGCCTTCATCCCACTTAGAATCCAAACAAGCATTTCCAATGGAAAATTCTGAGTAACGATGGCAAAATTCCCAATTGATGGTGAA
Source organism: Gastrodia elata (assembly GCA_016760335.1). Lineage (NCBI taxonomy): Eukaryota > Viridiplantae > Streptophyta > Magnoliopsida > Asparagales > Orchidaceae > Gastrodia > Gastrodia elata. The sequence continues at coordinate 12,457,719 of CM028677.1, read as the reverse complement.
GTGACTAATATCTTTATTTGTTTAGCAAAACATCACCTCAAAATCTTCTTTTCCATATAAAAACTATAGCAACTGCAGAGAATGATGGCTGGGGATAAGATGCAGGTTGGGGGTCTTGTCCCAGCTACAATAAATGCTCCTGCCTTGCAAAATTGCAGCGGGCCGCTGCAACGCGCTGCGGCGCACAATGGTGCCAGCAAATTTTGCTAAGAGTTCCACTGCAACGCGCTGGAGCGCTAGCATTTTGCAAATCGTACCGCTGCAGCGCGTTGTAGTGGAGTATTTCATAATTTCTTTGCTGCAGCGCACGATAGCGGTTCAATTTGCTAAGTGCCCTGCTGCAGCACGCTACCGCGCCCGCAGTTTACAAATGCACCTGCTACAGCGCGCTACCGCGCCTGCAGTTTGCAAATGCACCCGCTGCAGCGCGCTACCGCGCCTATGGTTTGCAAATGGACCCACAGGCACGCGCTACCACGCGCGCTAACGCGCCCACGGTTCGCAATTGGATCTGCTATAGCGCGCTATCGCGCCCGTGGTTCGCAACTGGATCCGCTGCAGTGCACTACCGCACTCGCAGTTCATAACTGGACCCGCTGTAGCACGCTACCGCGCCCGCAGTTTGCCAATGCACTCGCTTGCAGCGCGCTCCCACGCCTATGGTTCGCAAATTGACCCGCTGCAGCGCGCGACAGTAGTTTCCTTTGAAGAAAAATGAAATTTTGCATAAATGTCTTAAGACTCCTTTGGATAGCCATTTTCCTGAAAAGGTAGACAAAATTTGATTTAGGAGCAGTTTAAAGATCAGAAATGTATGAGATTCCCCTTTAATTTAGATATAATTTATGAATTCATCACACCCCCACACTGAAATTCATGCTCATTCTCGAGTAAGCTCAAAATGGTATTTTTTTCTATTTTGTAGGGATGATAGTCACAACAGTGCAATTAGAATAAATATAAGTCATGGTACGTGCATAGAAATAATGAAATGAAAGATTTAGCAATATTAATGTTTAAACCGTGGAAATAAAATGGGTTAATCAATTATTCTCCAAGTATTTGATTTTCATGCTTGAGACTAAGTGATGGGTAAAGCTCATTGTAGACCCTAGACTAGAGAGGTGGTGAAAGACTCCAAGAGTTTTGACATATGTGCTCCTTCTTATGAATTACAAAGATGAAAAGATTAAAGGAGAGAAATTTTTCTTCATCCTTTCACATTTTGATCATTTAGGAGAGATATTTTTCATCATTCCTTTTTAAATATGTATTTTCTTCTTTTCATTTTTAGAGAAAGATAATTTTCTTCATCCCCAATATGCATTTTTGTGATCATGAAGTCCTACGGGAGCCTAGCACACACTTTTTAGAGTACTCACTATATTTTCTAGTCTAAGTTTAATGCTTTCCCCCACACTTAGTTCAAGGCATTCATTTAAATTCTTGGAGATTAGATTATACTCTATTCACTCCTTAGTTATAACATTTTAGTGCTTATAATGCATTTGGTCATTTTTGATAAGCACCCTTTTACTTATATTAAATTTCTTCTTGACATTTTGTGAATTTCATTTCTTTGAAAAATTCAGAAAAAATATGTCATTTAAGAATACCATAAAAATGAGAGAATATGAAAATTTATAAATTAAAATCTCAAAATAAAATACACAAAAATAAAAATACAAAGAAAACACAGAAAAGTACAAAAAGAAAAATACAACATATTTAATTTTCGGCTTCCTCCTCCTCTTCCACCTCTTCCACGTATGTGGTTTCACAAGGATAGCACGTCTCCGGAATGGGGGCACCAACCGGCGGCCTAGGCAACACGGAGGGATCCGGTCCACCCTGCAGCTCTAATCCTCAATCATCATCCCGTGGGCTTCATTAAAGTCAGACTGAAATCGGCACTGTTGGATGAGTTCTTGTTTAAAGAACCCCATGTATGTGGCAGGGGCCTTGCTAAGTTTCGCATACTGATTGTGGAGATGCAGCAAAAGCTTATTGGTGAGGTGTTGGCCGGACGGTGCGGATGCTTCCCCCTGCACTCCCCTTCTTTTTATGGGTAGCTTCCGCTCGCTTGCCCGGACATTTAGATTTGAGGGATTAAGGGCGCAAGTGGGGGGAACGATGGTGTCTAAGGAGAGGATCTTGACCCCTTGGGTCTCGCACAGCCCTGATATCAAAGACCCGAAGGCTAATGTAGAGCAGGGACCCTTGAGAGCTTTCCAAAGCTGCTCAAAAATAATGTTCGAAATGCGGATCTCGCCCGGTATAACCAACGAGCACAAGAGGAGTGCTCGGGCACAGGTCACTTCCATTAAGTGACTCATAGGCATGACAAAGATAGAAATGAAGACTAGCCAAGCACTAATCGTATCCGTTAATTCGGAATGAGGAATGTTGGCTAATCCTCCTTCCCATTCGGTGTCATCATGGACGAGTTCCGACACAAGATCAAGGGAGTCTTGGCGAGATTCCAAAAGTTCCAAGTAAGAGCAAGAATGTACCTCCTCGAGCCTATAGAATTGGTCAGTTTGAGTAATCCCAAGGGTGACACCCTTACCACGGCAGAAGATCCGCTGTCCGGCCGCATCAATGGCATTTGCATAAATCTCCTAGACTATAGAAGGGTACGTGGAGGATCTCTTAGTTACCATTTCCCTCCATCCATAAGGGGTGACTTGTTCAACCAGAACGGGTAAGATGCCGCTAAAACTCCTCTCAAGAATTAATTTCCGCTGAGAAGTGATTGAATAGAAACACTGCTCGGCCTCAAAGGAAGAGAACTATTTCTTATTAAAGGTTCCCCCGAAGGAAGAGGCTTCGACCTCCCTTCTTAGAATGGCTTTCTTTCCGGAAGACATGGTGAGATATGAGAGCTAGAGAGATCAAGAGTATGAGAAAGAAGGAGAGTTAAGAATGGAGTAAGGATAACCCCCCCCCCCCTATGCCTCCCCTTATATAGCCAAGGAAATCTAAGGCAAGAGAGTATGGTCAATGGGTCTTCCCAATGCAATAAATGTGGTGATTCATGTGAAGGGGGGGCAGCTTTTTTAGCCACACCTTTTGACTACATGGGGAACCCAAATTGCATGACTTTTTGACTGCATGGTTCCCAATACAGAGAGAAAAAAAAACAAAATTTTTGCAGCTGGGGCAAACAGCTGCAGCACGCGGTAGCAAAATTTCTACTACAGCGCGCTATCGTGGAATTTCCGCTACAGCGCACTGGAGCGAAAATTTCGCTACCGTGCGCCGTCGCGGGTTTTCCACAGAGGTGCGGTTTACCCACTGCAGCGCGCTGTAGCGCTAAATTTTTTTTTTTTTTTTTGGGTTACCTCCTAATAAATGGTTAATTTAACGTCCTTAGCTAGACTCGCTAACGATCATCTAGTCGGATCCGGTGGTTTCCTCTTCCATAAGCTAAAGATGCTAGAGTGAGTACAACTCTCATGGTAGCTTGAACTCCTGCCATCTTCTACTTCCTTTAGCAGATCCACTATTTCAATTTCAAGCTTAGGAGGAGTCTTTTTTTTCCTTTTTATTCGTCTTGTTTTTCTCTTTCTTACTCCTTTCTTGCTCCCCTTTTTTGAGGAAGGAGTTGAGCTATTATTAAAAAATTTTCTTCTATCATTAGATCCTCTAAAATATTGTCAACCCATAACCTTTCTTCTCTTACCCTTCTCTTCACCTTACTTTCATCTCTCTTTGCTTAAACAAAGTGAGTTTAAGGTTAATTAATTCAGTTTTCCCTTTCACACTTACGCTCATAACCCCGCAACCTATATCAATAATAGCTTTTACACTCATTAGAAAGGGTCTCCCTAAGATAATAGTGGAATTCTTATTCCATCGATCCCATTCACAAACCACAAAATTAGTTGGAACTATAAAACTTTTCAATTCAACTGCAACATTTTTTATCATTCTGAGAGGAGTAAGGGATTCTAAATTGGCAAACTCCAAAATCATTGATGTATATTCCATCCCTCCTACCTTTAGATGTTTGAAAATATGGTAGGGCATAATGTTGACCAAAGCACTTAGATCACACAAGGGATCTACAAATACTTTGTTTCTAATTATGCAAGGGATGCTCAACTAACCTGGGTCTTCACATTTAAGAGTTGTTAGCTTCTAACACTCATTTCCCTTTTTTCATTCCCGTTCCTTTAGCTTATAATCTATTGCACTCGCACTATCAGTATTGATTCCTCCTAACACATCTTTCGAATGTATCACACTAACCAACTCCCTAGGATTTATTTCTGTCAAACTGGGTAGGGCCCCTTGCTGCCGAGAGGTCAGCTACTTAGAGATCTACCCCTACTGGGTCTCTATATTCATCAGGGATGCTTCTATCCCTTGGATAGAAGCATCATAGCGTGTGATAGTGGCTTTAGTGCGGCACATAAATTGGATTGTTTTTGCCTTGAAAGAGTTGAAGGCCCCTTCTAAATTAAGGTGATGATTATTGTTGTTATTTCCACTATTTATGCCTTGTTGGTTGGATAAACTTCCCCTATATTGATTTGCATTATTATTATTATTACTCCAAGAGAAATTAGGGTAGTTTTTCCACCCTGGGTTGTAGGTGTTGGAGTAAGGGTTATTCATCGAGTTATTATTTTTTAGGTAATTGACCTGTTCAGTGTGAGCTTGTACAAAGGGGTTATTTAAGTTACAACTCTCACTGCTATGCCTACCCCTACACAAATCACAATGTACCTCTAGAACAATGTTAATGTTCATTCTTTCTATTTTTTTATTCAAGGCATGTATTTCCTGCTGTAATGACGTTATTTGGTTGGACTCGTTTACCTTTATAGCTCCCATTTTTAGCCTTTTAAAAGGCCATTAATATGCATTACTGGTCATTTCCTCCAAGAGTTAGTAGGCTTCCTCTTGGGTTTTACCACTAATAGAACCACCGGCGGCTGCATAAATGAGTGTCCTCGTAGGAGCGTTCAAACCATTGTAAAAGGTTTGCACTTGCATCCATAGAGGGAACCCATAATGTGGGCAATGCCTGAGGCATTCCTTAAAATGGTCCCACCCATCATATAGAGTCTCGCCTTCCAACTGAGTGAAGTTGGTGATCTCAATCCTCAACCTGGCGGTTTTTTGCCGAAGGGAAATATTTGGCTAAGAATTTATTAGCCAAATCATCCCATATCCAGATGGAATCGCTAGGCAGAGAGCTGAGCCAACTCTTGGCTCTATCTCTTAAAGAGAATGGGAAAAGCCGTAATTTAATTGCGTCGTCAGAAATGCCGTTAAACCTGAAGGTGTCACATATTTGAAGGAAAGTTGAAATATGTGAGTTCGGATCTTCAGTGGCTAATCCCCCAAGCTGATTATTTTACACCATACTCAGTGTGGAAGGTTTGATTTCAAAATTATTGGCTTCAATATTTGGCCAAATAATAGCATGGGGGATTTCCCTAACAGTGGGTAGTGCATAGTCTTTGAGTGCTCTTCTCCTAGGTTCTCTTGATGGCTCTCCTAAATTTTTAGTATAGTTGTCCATAACAACTTGTTGATTTGATAAGTTTTGATCTCTCCTAGCTTGTAAGTATGTTATCTCAATTTTGGGATCAAAAAGATATTCAGTGCAAACTCTTTTACTCAAACAAAATAA